>JAVGVS010000004.1:7493528-7736028 GCA_032718565.1 Distichodus sexfasciatus
CACTAAAGTTTGGAGTTACATGTGACAAAATTGGCCCAATGTTGCTAGAGCCATGCGTGTTCTGCCAGGAGACTGAAGGGGGCTGCGTCAAGTTTAACATTAGAAAAGTTTGAGGTGGCATCCATAAATAGGCCTCCCAGAGGTTGCATGCGAAGGCCAGAGCAGTGGGGGGGGGACTCCAGGCTTGTGACATAGAGAGGACAACACCAACACTAAAACCAGGTTATTTAAATGAAAGAACAATTCTTCTCTATCAACACATAGTAATTACTATATTTAATAACTTTACAAAGCAACCATTTAGAAAAGAATTACTACTTTACCATGCCAGCTTAAACAGTTAATTTTTTTCTAGATTTGTGTCTGTGAATATTAACTGTAGACACTAAATTTGATACATTCCTTTAAATGCAAGCTATACCAACAGTTCCTGGTTCTCATTACCAGCCTCTCATTCACAACGTCACGATTAAAAAGTGTATACATCTGTGATGGAACACAGCTCAAAGGGAAACTGAGCATTCTGAGGACATTGGGCTACACGTGTTTGGCACACTGAAGTCTGACCCTTTCGTGGAGAGAGAGAGACAGACACACAGGAGAATCCCTGCCGATAATCTCTAGTCGGCCCCCCTCCCTCCCTCCTGCGGCGTGACCTTTCACCTGGAAACCGCACATCCTCCCGGCCAGATCAGCACACGGACGGCACTGCACATTAACTGGGCCCTTTTGCTGCCCACCAACCAGAACCACCTCCATGTTCCATTTCTCCCCTCTCCCTTCTTAAATGACCCGCTAGTCACAGTAGTCTCTGTGCTCTAGTATTCTGTAGCTAAGTTTACATTTACATTTAAGACATTTAGCAGAATTTGTTATCCAGAGTAACCTCCATGTTCTTATTACAGCGGCCCAATGGAGAGATTCAAACCTCCAATCTTATGATCAACAACACAGGGTTTAGTCACTGCTCCAAAAAAAGGCAAAAAGTCAGGTGACTGCCAGGTTATTCTCACCATGTGTCAGTGGCACAGGTGTGAGAGAGGGATGGAGAGACACTTTCACCTGTTTTTAATACCCGATGTGACAAAAATATTTTAATTTTTTTTTTTTTCAAAACAGAATGCCCCAACTCTTAACTGGATGCAGGATGTTAAGGGTGGTGGCAGATTATTAAAAGGAATGGTGCTGTGGCTCCGGAGTTGTACTAAGAGATGAGTGCTGCTTTGTCTGCCTCCTCTGCTGCCCCCTGTGGCCAAATGCTGTCAGTGCACTCAACCTGTAGCTGGTCAGCTGAACAGAGGGAGAGAGGAAGCAGACCAGGCAGACCAGCGGCCTGCTCAATGCCGGTGGTTCGGTGTTGGTAAGCGCCTGATGGACTTGTGCCAGAAGAGCATGGCTGCAGCTGGATGACAGGAAGAGAAAGAAAAAGATGATGGTCGTCCTGATCTGATTAGGCAGTCAGTGATTGAGGATTCTCAGTATTCCTGTTAAGGATTTGGCTCAGCCAGAGCTAAAGATGGACAGAAAAACTGGAACAAAAATAGTGATGCACTTTACAGTTTTTCTGCTTAATAAAACACTCTAAAGAAAACCAATAATGACAAATAATAAAACTAACCTAAAATAATAAAAACACATATCTATCTAATCACTCAGCCCCATGTATGATGTAATGCCATAATCACAATGAAACTCAGGTCAATGGATTTATCTCTGAACAAAACCAAGTACAAAAATACATACACTTCATGCCACCTCATACCCCTCATCAGAATTACACAGCCTCTATTTCACAGCGGGGGTGAGTTTCAACTGGGTTAAGGTCATAAACGCTATGTAACCCTAGATTTCAGAGCTGCAAGCGTTAGCCGGGCTGCACAATATTTCATTTTTGATTGTGCATCAGAGCATAAGGGAAGCCACTGTCTCTCTGTTGGTGCATGTAATGTTCAGACGTGTCAATGAAAAATTATGCCTGCGTCGGGCGGCAGAGCAGGGAAGCATCAGTCAAAAAGTCTGAAAATAAAAAACCTGCCCGGTTACCCTTCTCGCTGCTCAGTTAAAGGGCCACTCCACCCGAAAACTACTGCTCAAGATCATCGGATATGAATGTGGCTACTGATGAAAAGTAATGGGGAAATTCAGTGAAGCTGTTTAAATCTCTGATCAAGTTTTCTGAAGCCAGACATTACTTCCCACCAGCATCACCTGGCTCTCTTAATTCTGATGCATGTCTGATCTCACGACTAGTTAAGACTTTTTCAAACTGTATGTTCTTGTCCAAAAGGTCTAAATAAGTTGTCAAAATATTTATTATAATAGTACTTTCTCCCAGCTGCTTGTTTATATTTGAAGTTTGTAATCCAGTCACGAGATAAATAACATAATAAAGATGTAACGTTTCACAAATTAACAGTTGTTCTGATGGGGTTAGTGTTACTGACATTACAAACACACACAGACAGACAGACAGAATCTGTCTAGTGGCACTGCTGCCGAGATACTGATCCTGGCACATCCTGGCACAAACCCAGTTAACCTTACATTAGGATATCTGAACCTCAGGCCAGTGCAAAAAAGCAGACCCGAAAGTCAGAAAAAAATGAAGATCAGACACTATAGTACAAATATATCATTGTGATTTGTCTATACATAAAATTTGTCTTTCATAAAAGAAGTTTAATTGTTGTGTGCATTATGCCACCTCTTGTGATATTAGTATTACAAAGTCTAATTCTGCAATCATTATTAAAGTACACATTAGGAGGCGCTTATATTGATATTGGTAATCATTCACCTTGAGACACAAGGTGCTTTTACATTGCTGAACTTTCTCTTCACGCTTCAAATGGCTAAAAATGATAATATGGCCATCGTAGACTAAACATTAAATCTGAATTGTAGCATATACTGGTTAACAATGAACTTTCCTTCACTTTTTTAATCATTGTCAGACATGAAAGTGATCTGTGGGTGGACTGTTCCTTTAAAACATGTATTCTAATGGGATTGGCCTATTCCTGGACGCAATGCCCCACATTCATATGGAACAAGTGGTCAGTGAAAACTATGGCTGTGTCCAAACACTCATAATACCATATCAAACACAGACGGGGCGGAGAGAAAGCTCACCACCACCAAGTTTGGCTTGAAATCGCAGTTCCAAAAGTTCCTTTTTGAGTCAATGACAGTTGCTGCACATGTCCTGCACCATATGGGATCAATTAACAAACAGCATCCAACAAATATAATTTTTTTCAACCACATTTCAATCACTTTAATCGCGATCAATCACGATTGCCAGCATGATCACGCCCACCGTTTATAAACCCTTACCCATCTCATCAGATCTTCAGCGTTCTGCCAGTCATCTCTGCTAGCATAGCAGCTTTCACGTACTGTATATGGCAACCTAAAAATTCCCAATGTTACCCCATGTTCATCAGTGATTCTTCCTATACTGCACATATGATGTGATTAAGCTTCTGTTAAGCCAGCCATAATCTCTAGAAGCTCTGGCTATTTAATTCTTGCTGTGCCAGCTTAGAGCAGGCATGGAGGCTGGCAAGGGGTATATGCAGGGATGCATCACACACACACACACACACACACACATTTGGCTGTCACAGTGGACACATAGAGCAGTCTCACACTCCCACGGTTACCACAGGGCCTTTTGCACGGCCCTGCACACACACAGATATTCCTGAAATACACATTACAAAGCTGGGAGTGGTGGTGGTGGTGCACAGTGGTCTATGTGACTAAAACCGTATATTAGTGATCATATGATTGGGGGCTTGAATCCCAGGAACCACCATTGCCCCCCCGAGAAAGACTCTTAACCAGACTATGTTGCCCCAACATAGTTGCCCCAGACTATGCCTGTATTAGGAAACAGAAAGTTGTTCAGGGTAAGAAAAGTTGTCTGTTAACTGCTAACTAAGGTATAAAAAGCAAGAGATTATTTTAGTGCAACTGAGTGATAGTCATCGTGAACACAGCACAGCACAGCATGCACCACAAAAAATGTGACTTCTGCATTTACCCATATGAAGGAGATGTGGGCTACTGACATGAGCAGCACCTAGGGAGCAGTGCTTGGCGACAATATACCTTAGACAAAGTCATCAGTGGTACCTTTACCGGTCCTGGATTTGAACCAGCCACCCTCAGATTATGGGGGCAACTCCCTAACTGTTACACTACCACTGCCATGCCCATTTAATAGTACATTTGATCTGTCACTTTTAATCCAAAGTCACACAGATCTATGGCTTTCATAGGGCAAACTGACCTCCTGACTTTTGCTCTTCTACACCGTCCACCTGATTCCTCTGCACAATTCTCTACATTGTGATTATATGCCCACATGTGCTGTTCCAGCACTAGCTTCCTGTCTTAGCAGGGTAATAGTGGTGGCCTAGTTGGTGGGATACTCATCTACTCAAGATGTTGTAAATATAAATCCAGCACTACCACCACAAGGCCCTTGAGCAAGACCTATAGCCCCAAGCTCTAGGAACACTGTCCTTGTAATTAGCAAATCTTCTGAATGTCACATCATAAATGTCTTATGCGACATTCCTATCTTAAATACCAAGCGGATCCCGGGTTTGGCTTCAGCACCTACCTGATAAAAAAGAAACCAAATCACTAATTCATCTAGCATTGAGGATGATGTTTTACCAAACTTGTGTGTACCCGAATGTAAGTCAGTAACTAGTGAAGTTGACTAGCATTCTGTCTTCTCCATGTAATGCTTTGATCATTGGTTTGTCAGTTATCTGCTTTTTAGGTATTCTAGATCTTTTTCTGGTGGTGAACATGGCAGTCATCTTGTGTGATGGCAGCACTTATATGACACTGTGCTTCTCCAACCATCAGACGTAGCTGATGTCATGAAGCTGTGGTCAGGGTCAGTTGGAGCCTCAGCTTCTCTCACTTTCACACTTCACCTCTCCTCATCTAACTTCCTCAATCATTGTCTCCATGCATCTCCATGGTCCCTTAGCCTTCCTCTCTCTGTCTTCCTGCCAGTACTCCAATCTCCTCGTCTTGTCTCTTCGCGCCTCTCTTTTTCCTCCTATGGTCTCCACACTCCTCTCGCTGACCCACTTTTTCCCTCCCTGAGAGGAGCGACTGACCCAGTGCTGTCCCCGATAAGGATCCCATACTGCTTTCTCTTCAAACTGTCCCTCTCCACAGATGCAGACTACATCATTCCCACGGTCAGGCCTGGAAATGACACAGGTCGCCTCTGAACAAGACTCAGCATCAGCAACTAGAAAAAGCGAGGAGAAGGAAGGAGAGAGAAGGAGGCGGGCGTGGGGGTGAGAAGACAGAGTGAGGTGGGAAAGGGGTTGCTTTATCTTTGTGTTTTGGTTAAACCCAAAACTTGACGTCACACATGAGTGTCTCATTCAAACACTCTAAACTGAGAGCCAGAGTATCTTGTGTGTTTACAGTACAGGGGTTAAATCACACAGTAGAGTGAGACAGTGAGAGAGAGAGAGAGAAAGAGTGAGAGACTGTGAGAGAGACAGAGAGAGAGACAGAGAGAGAGAGAGAGAGAGAGAGAGAGAGTGTTGAGAATGTGCTGGACCACCCAGTCAGTTCCTGCTTGGGACAGGAATAGTGAGTGTGCAATCAGGGCTGGACAACAGCCCACACCATCATTAGTGCAACATGAAACTTTTTACTGACCAAAAAATCTTAAATTATAATAATTTATAACAGAACGCTTATCGGTCTCCTTTGCCCTGATAAGTTAGAATCTCAAATCATCTTGTCTGACCCACAAGTTAAGGTCTGTGAAGTGACTATAAAAATGAGGATATGAACTTATCTGTCTCAACAGGTTGGTGCCTTGACCTTTGTGGGGGTGACACTGGGTGAGTGGCGATGCACCCCGTGGCAGAATGTAACAATGCTAACTTTCTAACTACTTTCTGCCCAACATAATCCGTTATTGTCCATAGTGTCAGTTCTCTGTTGACACTCACCACTCTATTTAAATATCCATTCTTTTCAAGAACCACACAAATTCTCTCTCAGAGAATCTACCTTCAAGTGAGTACGTCTGTGTAGTTTCTCAGTCATCCAGGCAATGGTAGTCTTGAGTGCTTGAGTCAAAGGCAACTGCACTTATTTTAGGTTCTTGAAACCTAAAGAAAGAACCTAAATGAAACTTTTTGGTTCTTTCAAGAATCCAAAAGAAGTCTACCTTCATACTTACTAAAAGTGGTTCCAGTTTTAGGATTGGAAAACCTCCAGGATACCAGCCCTCCCGGACAAGAACTCTTCACCCCTTGTCTCATCTCAATGTCCTCCTACTATACTGATGAGTTGAGTTTTCCCCACAAACCCTAACCTGAACTAGCATCTGCAGAGACAAATCTCCAGCCTCATCTAAACTTCACCCGCTATCATTTATACATTCTCTCTCCATCTCTCTCTCAGTTTTTCCTTTCTCTCCATACTGAGTTAAGCAGGTCAGCAGTCAGGACTGCTGAGAGAGAAAGCAGCACCAAGGAGAGCATCCACTTGCAACACACACACACACAGCATCACATTCTGAGAGACAGAAAGGGAGTCTACCATGGTACATGGACATGTACATGGACATAAACGCTGCAGCATTTAATAATTGAAAGTCTGCCGTTCCCCCTTAAGGCAAAGCTCCCTGTGGCAGAAGGCCCAGCAGATTCAGGCTACTTAGTGTTCTGCCCTGGCCAACAGGGCCACAGTTTCGGCTATGTCCCCCGACAAGCTGCCCTTAAGGAGATTTAATGCCCAAACCCTGTCTTTAGAAGACGCTATGATCACTCAAAACATCAACACCTGGAGAATTTGAAGCTGGACAGATGTGACACACTGACCAATGGGTTCATGGAGAAGACAGGCCATTCCTCTCACACAACCAAAAATATACAGGTTTGTATGCATGTGGATGTGGGTTAGAGTGTGGAGAGCTCAGGCTCAGGTAGAGCAGGGCAATGTGTAAATGAAAATCGTAAATAAGTTCAATATATTTTAGTCTAGGTATTTACCCATTGACTAGTGTGAGGGGCAAACCTCAAGCCTGAGGCAGTAGGCAGGCTTGTGTTTCTTGAAAGAAAAACTTATTAAAAATTTCTGATGTTGTTAGCAATAATGTTTTCAAATGTTTTGCTTAAAAAAAGATAAGAAAAGTAAACAATTTTTTCAAAATGGACTATTTTTTAATTGCTAACTGGGGGTTAAACGATTGATCCGGATAGGTAACTTTTACTATTCTATAACAATTCTATTTCTAGAACCAAACTGTTGCTGTTCTTAAACAGTTTCTTTCCATTGTTAAAATCAAAACAAATCTTATTTTAATAATATCTTTGCTTTTTTGAATAAATAAATATATTTAAAAAAAACAATTATACATTAGAATTGTAAATCAGACATAAAAGATTTTTTTTAATCACCCAGTCCTCATCTCAGCGGGGTTGAAAGACTCTTCTTAAGCATACAACACTGGTCTGTATGTATGAAACAAACCAAGCCACTATGTGTTATGTGCTCGTTCATTAAGACTAGAAGTCCTGCACTTGCTGACCCTGTTAGGAATCATACAGCAGTTACTCCTCTTTTTACTCCACCTTGTATCTGCCACATTTATAAAGTGTGCGTCTCTAACCCACAGTGTGCCCACACCAATCTGCAGTATGAACAGGCTTGAACTGTCTCAGGGTGACCCCACTGATCTATGATCAGGTCTCTATCTGTAAACCTTCATACATACATACCCAACAGGTATTTTTAAAGGGTAACCTACCTAAACACGTCAATATGTAGTGACCTTGTCTAAGTAAAGTTTCAGTTCAAACACTATTCATCTGACTGACAAAAACGCCCTCGCTGGGTATACTGAAATCAGGGTCGACCTTACTGATGGCTTAAAAGAGCTCCCTAAACTAACCTTGGCCAAAAGAAGGGAAGCGCCACCTGGGCTTGGTGTGTACGGCTGCGGGTAGCGAGGGACCTAAAGCTGCTCTGTCATATCTGCCTGCAACTGTATATGTGGAATTTTTAATGTCAGTGAACAGTGATGTCAGCACATGCCAACACACAGCTAGCACCAATCTAAAGATTGAAAGCTTCTCTATAACAGTTTTTCCACAAAAGAACAGCTATGACACAGCAGGACACACAAAGAAACCGTGCAGGCCAACACAATTCTGTATGTAGCCAAGGTGGGGAGGACAAGTGCCGATCTCCCAAAGGATGCGAGCGGAGCATCAGCCAATGTGGGCATCTACTAAGATGTGTAGAAAAGCTGAAAGAGTTTACCACTGCTAGTTCACATAGAAGGAGGCAGCCTAAACTTGCTTATATTAACAGCATTTAGCAGAAGCTCTTATCCAGAGCTACTTCCATTATCCTAATTACAGAGACAGTCTCTCTGGAGCAAATTGGGGTTAAGGGTCTTCCTCAGGGGCCCAACAATGGGTTATTGGGATTTGTATCTCCAGTCTTATGACCACCAACACAGGGCTCTAGTCACTTAGACGACTGTGCTACCACCTTCCCTTATGGTTTACAAAAAGCATTTGAAAATACTTAGATAAGGCCTACATCCTACTCTCTATCTAGGTTGATCTTTAGGAACAAAGGGAACAAAAATATTTTTCCATTGCAAAGAATGCCATACTACAGGTAAAGTAAGCAATTTTTTTGGTTGCCTTTCTGTTGGGGTACCAGGCTTGTTGAAGAGGAACCAACTGGTCTGAAGTTTTGCTAATGTGGCTAACATAGCATCGTACCAGAACTCTTTTTTTTTTTTTTTACTGTCAAGTACTTTTACATTTCTTGCATCCAGAAGGACTTCCATTTCTAGGGAGTCTCTCTGCAGCAACCTGGGGTCTCGTTCAGGGTCCTAAAGGTGGTAGTGCTGGTTTGAACCCACAACCCCTTTGTCCAGAGGTGAGCATCCCACCACAAGACCACCACCGACACCAAAGCAAGTGATGACTGGATTCGAAAATACATGTGCAGAGTAGAGCATCATTGGCAGATCATCTACTTAACCACTCAGCCACCTTTTTGGATACCACACAGTATAAAAGTGCCTTTAGACACTCAGACTAAATCCATATATTCAAACCCAATGCTAACTGTTCTCCTGGCTAACTTTCATTGTCTGTGAGCTGCATCATCATTTCTAGATCAAATATTCCTTTAAAGTTTATAAACGCACTCAGGCAGGGTCAGTGGCTAGAGTGATGACAGTCTGGGAGTTAGCATGGATGAAGCACCAGTACCAGCATTGAAGTAGCTCATCTGGGGCCACATATGAATCAATGTAGAATCAAATAAGTGGAAGACTGTCCTGACAGAGAGAGGGCAAAGTCACAGCAGGACAGAAGCACATAAAGAGAAAAGAGAGAGAGAGAGAGAAAGAAAGAGAGAGAGAGAGAGAGAGACAGCGAGAGCAGAACAGGGCAGGGAAAGGCAGGGCAGGACAGGGCGTGCTATGCTTCTATAGCATTAGGGTTAAGGCTTAGAAAAGTTTCTTACTCCCCATACTCTCACTCACTTCTATCTTGTCAGTTGCAAGTACTAGTAGAGAGAAAACTAGCAGGGGCCTCGCAAGGGCCAAGTCAATCCTTAAAGGGGCGCTCCACCTCAAAAACAGCAGTACGGCAAAACAATGCACAAACGCTACCGGGGACGTCTGGCCTAAGTGGCGTACGGAGAGCCCCCTTTAAATGCCAAAACACTGCCGGAGCTGTAAATCCACTTTATTGTTGTTTAGGAGGGAGGAGAGGGATGGAAGAGTGCTGGACTGTTGACTGCGTGGGTGTCCCCTCCTCTTACCCTCCTTAACAATTTAAACCTGAAGTAAATCAGGAGTTAAAACTCTGAAGGCATTGTCAAAGTGGTGCCAGCTAAGACAACCAAGCCAGAGCCTACTCAGTTTTTATGAGAAGCCCTTCCTGGAATGGGTAGAAAGGGCAAAATGAGAGACAGAGGCCCAAGTACGTAATCCAGTGACCACGCTAGTTATCTGCGTTACACATACAAGTACCAGGTACCAGCAGAGGAAAAAATTCCAAATACAAACTTTTCTTTCATTTGAAGAAAATAATTTGCTCATTAGCACTTTCAGTTATGAATATAGCTTAAATACAAATGTGATAGCCAATTGTGTTGTGCCAACATCCTGCCTCAATCACTTCTAGAGGACCCTGAATAGTGGCTCTTCTACATAAACCCCCATGCAGAAACATTTACTATCAAAATGGGGGGAAGGAGGCCCAAAAGAAGAGGCAGGTTCCAAGTTTGGCCTTCATTACGTCAATGTAAAACAACCTGGTTACACAGAAGAAATCATCAAACAATGAAGGAAAAAAAAAAAAATCCCTGATTTGGGCAAACCAGCACAGGTGCAGTCAGGACCAACTGGGAAAAATATGGATCTGCAGCAAATATGTTTCATTTCAATCTCAGTATTTTACATACATATACTTAAACACAATGTTGACAAAATATTAGAGCCAAGAATGCTCGACAGTGACCATTTCTGGGACAAAGTGATATTGATGCAGTGGCAATGCAATCGAAATGGTAACATGGAAAAGGAGGAACAGAAGGAAAGTGTATCCATTTTGAACCGGCATTGTGGTTCAGCAAAGCGTTAGGAGGAGGAGATGAGGGGTGTAGGCACTCTCACTGACATGAACATGGACCCCAAATCACATTTGTGTCCTATATTTCGAGCCAAACCCCATGTAAGATGAGGGCAGCAGAGAAAAAGAGAGATGCAATGGAGAAACCGTCGTCTTTTTCCCACCCATGCATGCATCAGGCATGTGGCACGTATGAACATTAAAGGGGGCTCAATTGTACGTCACCTCATATGCATCTTAAGCTTTATTCACACAATTTTTGGGGGGACAAAAAACGGTCGCTTGCAGGCAATCGTGCCCAGAAAGCCGGTCATGTCTGGTCAATGAAATAGCTGTTAAATGGCATGCAGTTGGCTCAGGTTCCATATTGGAGACGTTCTCATCCAAAGACGTGTGTTAAATGCATCACTGCAGCTTTGGCGTTAACTGGATTGTGGCATGAGGCTTTTTTAAGCGATCAGATGAAATAAAATAAAAAGAGATGAGAGTTGTGCATGTGAATCACACAATGTATATATGACTGCTAATAAAAATTGCAATGGAACAAGTTAAGGGTATGGTGCAAAGCCTCATTGGGGATGGCGAGCTGGCAAATTAGACGTGCAGCCTGCCGTTTTGGGGCGTCCTTCTTATTAGAAGACGATGCCCAATTTCTGCTGTCATCTATATCGGAATGTAATAGCCACGTCCTAATAAATCCTTTCGCAAATCACATCCGACAACGTTGTGCGGGAAGAAATGGGTGGAAGGCAGCAGAGGGGATGTATGTGCACATCCTTAACCAAAAATTACTGTCCGTGCTGTAAGGTTTGGATGCAGGGAGGGTGATTTTGGGGTTTTGACCCAGTTGAGGTTGGAATGACACGTACCAATATCCCCCGTTAATTCCCAGCCACGAAAAAACCGGCAGCGAACGGCCTGTAACATCAAGCGCGGACATAGCGGCTACGTAAGTACGTAGCTTCCAGTCTCCCTCTGACACACACACACACACATACACACATACACACACACAACCCCGACCGATATGAGCCATAAAGCGTTGTGTTCTTTTTACCTCAGGCGGCGGTTCGATCCCAGCTCCCCGAAGCAGCAGCCATTACCGCCCGTATATTCCCCCAGTGCCTGGCTTCGTCCTCAAAAAAAGCTCCACACCAAACACCACCACCAGCAGCGCGACCAGACCAGGCGGACCTCCAAAAAAAGAAGAAAAAAAAACGACGGCCAAAAAAGGACCCCCCTCCCCCCGAAAAAATTTAAATGTCGATTCTTGTCCTCTGTCCTCTCTAAGAAATCCTCACGTTGGGCTGCTGGCGGTGGGATAAATAAAGAGAGAATGAGTCTCGGCGGGTGAAAACGAGCTGACAGACGGTCGGAAAGCCGCGGCGGTTTGTCGGCTCCTCAGCTAGCTAACGCCGTCTTTCCGTCCAAGCCAGCGAGCGAGACACATGCGAAGAAGCCGCTATCAGTGTGCTCGTTTCCCTCCCCAAAATCCTTTTTATTCCCCCTTCTCACGGCGGGCTTCCTTGTCGGGTCCCCTCAACTTCTCCCAGACTGGTGGTGGTGCGGCTCTCGGTGGCTAGCTCGTAGCTCTCTCCCGGCTAGCTTAGTAGTTTCGCATCGCCTTTTCCCCCTTGAGCTCGCCGCTGATTGTTGGCTTGGTGAGCGGGGGGCGAGTAGGAGTGATTAAAGGACAGCGAGAAAAAGAAGGCTCGGAATAAAAAACAAAAAAACCGGGGTGGTTTTTTTTTCTCCCGCCGCACCGCTACCGCTTGGCGACGTGCTCTCGCCCGGGACCCCCCCTCTCCGCTGCCCGTTAATCTCGCTCTCTCTCCCGCTCGCCGTTTTCTCGCTGGCTTGAGGGTCTCACACGGCAGGCGCGCCCCCGTTACGGCTCCAAGCTCGTCCCCGCTTCCCGGCGCGCCCCCGTTATAGTTAGTTAGTTAGTTAGTCCAGGCTCGCGCCCGTTTAGCTGTAAGTAAGGGAGAGGGGGGCCGCGTTTCAATTCAGCGCACTAGCCTAGAGTACCTCAACAACTATAGAGGTCCTGGGCTCTGGGTTCCTTTGACTTAAAATGAATTGTTATTTAATTGTTAAATGTTATTTAAAAGATTAAAATTGTGTTATGGCGGGTTTCTTCATTTCGTATATCAAATGTATTTTTTTTTTTAAATCAGTCTATGAACTTTAACTGTAATATTTTATGTTGTATTAAACACAAATAATGGAAGTTTAAAAAATAGTTAAAATTATTTATTCCCATATGACAAACATTTCAAGCACAAACTGGAGTACTACTTTACTAAATTATAGCTTTAACCCATTTTCTATCGGCTTACAGTAGAAAACGCAGTATGACTGAATACAAACCAGGCTTCGGGCGCTGTGCTTGATTTTGTGCGTACTTTTTAAGTAGGGCAGTGTGAGTGTGAGTGTGCGGTTGGGGACGGGGCCTGATGCACAGCGTTCAGTTTCCTCACAAAATGGCCGCCTAAACAAACCAGGCTTGGCCGGTTCTGAGCTGCCTTCAGCGGTGACGGATTCAGTGTCGTTAAACAGAAAACTAAAGTGAAACCTCTGTTATACACTTGTTAATCTATTAACACGTATCGATGCTTTAATACAGTTACTGTAAAATGTTAAATGTAATCTATGCTGAGGTATCGTTAGCGTAGCCAGCTAACATGGGTTGAAGAAAACAGGCTAAAGCTTTATAAACAGCGCGATAACTTCGGTTTCATAGCCTTTCCCATTTTAGTTAAATATAGTTAATATGTCGAATAAAAGTCTAACCACCGTCAGGAAATAAATGAAGTTTGTTATAAAGTTGTAATGGAGATTTGCCGAAGTTTATCGCTAGGCGGACTCTGTTCCCTCAGGCAGTGGACAGTAACCAACGTTACATTTACTAATATGCTTATTAACCACAACCACAAACTTAAATCCACGCCACCTTTAGGCATTTTTATTTCGTATTTTCTTGTACATTTTATACTACATGCTGACAATATTTATTCACAGAAACACTATAATAACATTATATTAGTCATGCAGCAATATATATATTTATGTTTTTAGTGTTACTACTTGTATTGATTATTTGTATACACAACAATATTAAATCTTGTATGTGCACGGTGAATTGTGGATGATGCAAAGATGTAATGTTTCTGCGTGCATGAATACGGTTATATGTTTTATGCCGTTTGCAATTAGTATAAACGTATTCACAAAATTGCCTTTTATATTTACATTAATAGTTGTTTTACTATATATATATATATTCTACATATGTGTTTTTGAATTAATGTTTGGACATTTATCTTCTGTACACAGTACTGTGCAAAAGTTTTACTCTCCTTTCTTATAGTTTGTTTCCAGATTTTTAATTACCATTACTATGTGGACGTTGCAATAAATCACTGCCTCTCATCATTTTTTCTTAAAGAAAAAATAAAATAAATATATAATGGCTTAAGACTTTCGCATTGTACTGTAATCTATTATTATTATTATTATTATTTTATTATTATTATTATTATTATTATTATTATTGGCTCGTTAACCTATGACTAAACGCACAGGATAAGTGTTGGCTTATCTACTTTGACATATGTCAAGCTGTCTTGCTTCGCTCCTCTCTGTTAAACTTTCGCGCCACCGCACTTTTTTGGGCGGAAATCGGGACAGGATCTGACTCGCTTTCTCACTCAAAATGGCGGCTCTAATTTTCAGAGCAACTTTTATTTAATTCCTTTTGCCAAACGAGCGGTGCTGAAACGTACTCTTTCCCTTTCTCTCATCATGCATAAATAAAGCTGTAATACTCGTTTCAGGAGTTGCTATATAACAATTGATCTGCTGATTACCGATCGGCGAGGACAACGTATCAGTACAGCTAATGACGAGATCATTTTAAACTAACACACGTGACGTCACATCTGTGTAAATTATTGTATAGTGAATAGGAATCTGGGTTATTAATGAGACGCGCGCTATTATAACGCGCAAGTTCTGATCCTCCAGTCTCCTCACGAGATTATACAATTAATCCTCAACATTAAATCCACAACAAGCGTTTTCTTTTTGTGCAGTGCTTGCAAGTGAAGGTAAAAAACGAAACAAAACAGTAAACCGGTGTGTGATGACGCTTTAAGGTTTAATAACGCGCTCCAACATGATAACGCGCCAACCTGAGCACAGCGGTTTGAACGGCACACGGAAGTTCGTCATCACACCGGAAAGGGGCAAAGTTCCTAACAGTAGCGACATTTCCGTTTTACCGGACCCCCTCTAACGGTGGGTAGAAGCAAGCAACCGAGGTGGTCTCTTTTCTGGCCTCTCTAGAAAAATTCTAGTACTAACTGGGCGTGTAGATCACAGTTTTATCATGGTAGGAAATTATATCCATTCAATGTTCAACAATACAGTGGCTCCCGATATCACAAAGTCTGTTACGATACAATTTCCACTCAATTTAGGAGCTAGCAACCAAAAGGCCTATATGACTATCATCTGCAGATTTAACACCATCACTTCCATTACATTTGTGCTCACTGATGATTCAATGGATGTATCAATGGAGATCTATGTACTTTCACAGTCCCAGTAATTTCACTACTAAATTAAGGGGAAAACACATATAAATATCAATAAAATGTCCCCCATACAAAGTGAAAAAACTACAGTCAACAGAGATTATTCCTTTAAAGCAAAGGATTGAGCAAAACTTTTAGGAAACCTTCATAATGAGTTCAACAACACCAGGAGTCTCGTTTTAACATTTATTGTGAGCAGTCTTAGTCCGTGAAACCATAACACTGGAGAACAAAGAATTTGCTACTGGAAGTAAAACATGATTTACATGGAATCGAACTTTCCTAGCACATCCAGATTTTGAGTTATAGGCATAATATTGTTTTGTGACAATTTGGTATTTTGATACACATATTGTTGCATAGCAACACAATAACAGCTGTTTCTCACTAACCAGCAGTGCAAACGCAAGTGCCTAAAGCACTTTTGAACAGTACATTACACTGCATCACAAAGCAATCATTTCTGTCTGCTACTTGGTCTAATTCATGTGTTCAACAGTAAATCCTGTGTGCAGAATTCAAATCTGGAGGCACATTTTGTCTATCACATCAAGATCTTAAGTTATATATGCAAAAATACATGCAAAGTTATATATGCAAACAGTTCACCTGAGACTTAAATCAAAACTAAATGTGCTGTTCAAAAGTGCTTTAGGCAGTTGCTTTTGTGCTTTTGAGTGTCTGTTGTTTCCCGCTGCAGAAAGGAACAGTAGTTGTTCATGTTTTGGTTACAGCGGCCATGATCTTAATAGAATCTCTCGTCATGTTCATCTCTTACGTGACCCAAATTATAATTATAATTAAGTCTCAGGTGAACTTCTGTTTGCAATTTAGTTGCAACAACTACATTTTTCAAACATCACACAGCTGTAAGGCAAACTTTCCTTATGTGAAGTATTTTTGCATATATAACTTAAGATGAAATAGACAAATGTGATATGTGATGGACAAAATGTGCCTCCAGATTTGAAATCAGCACACAGGATTTGCTGTAGGACACATGAATTAGACCAAGAAGCAGACAGAAATGATTTATTTGTGATGCAGCATAATCAATAGTAATATCTCTTTATTAATCAATACATTTGGTTTACATTTTTGTAAAGCTACTTTATGCCATTATCAATACACGTAAAAACTCAATTGAAAGTTTTATTTAAAAAGAAACACTCAGTTTCATGTCCATAAGTATAATCTGGATGAGTATGAAACTGGCCCAGGTTGAGACTGGTGAAGGAAGGCCGTCTTTAAAATAAGAATAAAATGCTGTATCTATAAATGCTGATACTGCCATCTAGTGTCTAATATACAGTACACCTAAAACAGATTCAGACTGAAGAAATCTTACAAGTGTGATTGACTTTGTTACAGCATCGTAAAACCTGAGGACAATGTATGTATTAAAATAACACAATGGAATCTTTTAACAATATTCAGTGCTACTTTTACATCTTTTACATTCTCTACTAGGAGACACCTACAAAGTAGCTTAATTTTTTTCATGTTGTTCATCACTGTTAAATAATTAGAATCATATTAAGGGCAAGATCAAAAAACTCGAACTCTGAGACTACTTCATGATATTTTGATGTTGATGGATCAGGAGTGTCATGTTGTTTCCTACAAAGTTCCCCAGGAGAGGGTTTGAAATTACAGAAATATGCGTGAAACATGACAACCTTGGTACAAAATGGAACAAATTGATTAACAACAAACATCTGGGGAAAAACGAAAACATTAGCAGCAGTTACAGGGTCGGTAAAGTTTTTTCTTGTCACAAACAATTCTGAACTCATTTTCCCATCTCTCTTTGCGGCGCTGCTAATCTACGATCCCGTTTTTCTCCAGCACAACACACCAGTTCCCCTGGTCATAGTAACTCTCCCTCACAGTCACACCCTCCACCTGGCAGCACAGCTCCTCTAGCTCGCCCTGCTGGAACACATGGTAGTAACGGTGAAACACGGTGCCCCGAGATGATGTGGCCTCCAAACCATCTTGACCCTGACAATCGCCTTTAAGGTGCCACGGGACCAGGAGGTCTTGAGAGGCGAAGGCGGTGCGGTTGGTATGAATGCTCAGTTTGGCCTGTTTCCTGCTGCTCTGGCTGGCGTTTTCTGGATTCTGTCTTATTTTCTCCTGATCTGAGATGAGGTTCTCAGTTCTCACTGCTTGCCCTTCAGAGTCGTTCTCCTGTTGTCCGGGCTCTGGGTTCTTCCCCACTTTGAGGTATTTGGATTTCTGCTTGTTGTACTCCTGTTCCATGGCCCACACATAGATCAGAGCTCGGCCGCCTGGCTTCAGCAGACGCAGTAGTTCGCTGACGGCCTGGACTCGCCTCTCCTAAAAAAAAAGGCACAGATTCATCATATGAAGCCCGAAGTGGATGTGACCATGCAAATTCTTTTTTTGTTTTCTCATTGTTTTTTTAGGGGCTTCGTAATATAATATCAACGATGGATTTACTTTCCTAGAAAGCAAGTCTTTCAGCTGCCCATAGTAGACATTTTATCTGTTAATTTCCTATACTTCAGTATTAGCTGGGGGTATGACAAGACACTCAGCTCCTGAGACGAGACAATACACGAGACTGGGTTCACGAGAATGACGGCATTTTAAAGAAAACTCCAAGGATGAAACACATAACTGGAATATAGCCTTTTGTTTAACTGAAAGTCAACTGCAAAAAAGTTTTCTTTTCTCTTTCTCCAAGACTGTGATGGGCTGTTTTTTTGACACATTTAAAACGCAGTACCTAGTGGAGCGAGTGTGAAGGCGAAGTTGCTCAGGTGCAGTCAGAACTGAGCTTGTACAGACGCCAGAATTTGCTGGTGAGTGTGCCACTGCGGAGTCAGAATTTTGGCATCAATATAACCACATTCTATTTTGTGAGCGAGCTTTTCACCTCGACAAGATTTTGTGGCGTGAAATCTCATCCCACACCTACTCAATACAATTAATAAAATGCTGGTGCACCTTGTGGCATTTAGAGCCTGTTACGACATAGGCGGATATTTTTATAAACGCACATTTTTTTATACGTTTGGGTCTTTGGTTTACACATAAATGCACACACATTTTTTTAAAACACCCTCCAAAGTGAAAATTTTTCAAAACAATGGAGTCGGTGGAAACGTGTAAATGAAAAAAAAATATGCGATTTCAAAAATATCTGCATAAGTGTAAACAGGCCTTTTTAACCAAATGTTGTGTAAATGCAGTTTTTAAAAAACTTTTTAAAAATACATGCGTTTATTAAGAATATCCACATACGTGTAAAAAGGCCCTTAATTCACACTTCTAATTAGGTTGTCCATCATCAATAACTCATTGGAAAAGGAGAATGGGAAATATCCTTCATGTTTGCACTAATAATCGTTGCTTCCAGCAAGCTGCAATCACACAAAAACACTTCAGCATTTTTAAAATAGTCATAAATGACTATCACAAATTTCCTTAAACTGCAGACAGCAGTACCTGGGTGGAGAAGTGGTGGATGACGGCGATTGAAATGCAGGCGTCACAGCTGGAGCTGCGCAGGGGGACGGACAGGGCATCACACACAAACGCTTGGTAGCTGCGCTGGGCACAGATGGATGCCAGGTTGGCACTGCGGTCGCATCCCACCTGCAGCAGGACGCATCAAAAAACTGCGGGTTAGAATTCTGTTACACTACTTAATCTATTACTTGAGTCAAAACATTTTTTTAATTGAATTATTTTCTTTATTTAAAGCTATATAAAAATGAAGCGAAAGATAAAACATATTCTGTTTTTGTTTCAGGAAGATAAAGCAATGTAAAATTCTAATACACTTTTCCTTCTTAAATGATTAGTTAAAGGATTCTTCCTCTTCTTTCGGCTTCTCCCATTAGGGGTCCCCACAGCGGATCAACCATCTCCACTTCTTCCTGTCCTCCACATCCTCCTGATCCACACCCACTACCCGCATGTCCTCTCACATAATAAAATCGTATTAAACATTTATTATATATTATATACATATATTAATCTTGTTATTCATTATTTAACATTTAATGACCTTGTCATGAATAAAATAGTAATTTTAATAGAATATAATTTTTTTTAGAATTAGCGACGTAACTTTGAAAAAGACATGTTGAGAGAACGTAAAGCGAGGTATTACTGTACATACAGCCACACGCAATATAAACTCAGAGAGCTGAAAAAACCACCATTACATCAACATAACATTTCACAGAATTCAAACTGATTTCATAATGTCATCGCAATGTTTGAAAAAAAAAAAAAAAAGAAGACAAATTCCACAATCGATTTTTTGTTGTGTGTGCGTATGTGTGTGTTCTCACCGCCGCTAGACGAGGGTTGACGCCCAGGTATTTGCCGTTGCCACAGCCGACGTCAGCCACTAGGGCGGCGTGTGGGAGCGCCAGCAGGAAGTCTCGAACCCGGGGCCAGGGGGAGTGGCGTGTGCTGCTGAAGTGGGTGGAGATTTCCTCGTACACGCTGTGGACGTAGCGAGTCTCCAGCTGACAGGCGGTAGTGTCGGCCAGCGGGAGGGGCGGTGGGGAGGGGGGGCGCTGGCTGTCACACGCAGATGGGTATGCTGCACGCGCACACACACACAAAATTAGGCTTCAGCACTAAATAAAGTTCAAATTATTATATTTTTGGACCAAATATTGATATACAATATGCATCGAATTTTACTTAAAACAAAGTTACAAAGTTTATTTACATTGTTCTTATCCTTAACTGTTTGGACCTAATTGCACAGAAACTACTATACATGACAAGTAGACTAAATATAGACTAAATATACCCTTTACAAGCAAGAATACAATATACACTTTAATACACGAGGAGCAACGATCTGAGTGTGCACAGTGTTGAAGTAGATTCTTTTAACTACTTTAGGAAAATGGTCATGAAAAAAGATAAAAATAAAAATGTTTCAACCTGCTGTTTTTAAAATATCGTTTGTAAACAAATATACCATGACACAAATACACACTGACGTGACTTCACAAATGTGCAAGACATACAAGTCTATCAGCTGCCTCTGGCTTTAAAGATGCTAAGCTGGAGGCAGGGCTTTAGTCACAATGAGGACTGTGTTACATTAATTATTAACTACTTTAGAACATACAGTTACATTTTCATCGTTATGAATGAACGCTGCAGAATGTTGTCCATATCGTGGCACTCGATATATGCTGTGTGTGTGTGTGTGTGTGCACGTGTCTAACTGCAGTGGCAGGGCGTGTGCCGGATCTTGCGGAAGGTGAAGGATGTTCTGATGCCCCGGGGGCTCAGGGTCAGGTTGCCTGGGTCAGAGGTCACCACTCCTGTGCTATCAGCCTCGGAAGCAGGAACCATGTCAAACTTTCTAGGAGTGATTCTGACAACACACACACAGTGGTTATAATTCTCGTTAAGCTGGTTTGTGTCTGGCAGTGGCGCGTGTGTGTGTTGTCCAACTGACCCATGTGTCCACAGGTAGCGACTCTCGCCACTCATCACCAGCAGACTCCGCCGCGGCAACAACACAGTAACCAAGCGACCGTCAGGATGCCGAAAATCCATCACTGTCTAGAGGGGGTGAGAAGGAGAGAGAGAGAGATACACAGAGAGGAAAAGAGAGAGAGAGGTGAGGAAAGAGAAAGAGAGAGAAAAGAGAAATCGAGAGAGAAAAATTTAAAAAAAGACAGAGAAAGTGAAAGAGGCAGAAATTGTGAGAGTCAAAGAGAGAGACAATGACAGAAACAGAGAGACGGGATAGAAGGGAGAGAGAGATATAAATAGAAAGAGAGATGGAGGGAGGGATAGATGGGTAGAAGGGTGGGGGAGGGTGGGTAAGAGAGTGAGGTACAAATAGAAAGACGGATGAAGGGAGAAATATGGGGATAGAAGGGGGGGGGGTAAGAGTGTTATAGTGAGATATAAATAGAAAGAGAGCAATGGAGGGAAGGATGGATGGGTAAAAGGGGCGGAGGGGGTAAGAGTGTGTGAACAGAGAGATGGAAGGAGGGATTCATGGAGAAAGAGAAGAGAGCAAGAGAGTGAGATGGAAATAGAAAGAGAGAAACGGGCAGAAATGCATGGCCAGAAACAGGAAGAGAGAGAGACACAGAGGGTGTGTGTGTTTGTGCAAGAAGGAGACAGAGAGAAAGAGGGAGGGAAAAAGGGTCAGAAAAGAATCGGGGAGAGAGAGGAAAAGAGAGAAAGAGGGGAAAAGAGAGGATTTTGTGTTTTTCATCTTATGGGACAAATAAGAGAGAGATCGGTCATTAAAGGTGTACATCTAGTGAAAAGACAGCCACAGTGCTCCTTTAAAGCCCTCATGACTCCAGGCTGGTGTTGTGGAACAGACCTGCGCCCCCAGGCTGAGGGAGAGAATGGTGTCCTCAAACGCTGAGTGTGTGTCCACATGGGGAGGGATGCCTGTGCACACACACACACACACACACACACGCAAACACACACACACACACTCATCAGAACACACTCATCAAAACACACATACACCAGTATCATTTCATTAACAAAAAAACTTTATTTCCTCACGGCCACTTCAGCACACATTTCCCAACAAGTTGACATAAAGACTCATGAATCTCGAACTTATATGTGTGTGTACGAGAGCTGCTGGTGTTCACTCACCCTGACCGCTCTGGTACTGGTTGACGGTGAGCTGGTCAGGCAGAGTGCTGATGAGGCCTTCACACACACATCTCTGTAGCACGGCATCACACTGTCGAGGTAAACCTGCGCACACACCAACACACACACACAGCTGAAGGAGGAGGAGGAGGAGGAGATGATCTTCATGCATCACATACACACCCAAACTTTCACTGTTCAGCTCACTGTAGTAAAAAAGGCATCAGGGGAGAAAGAGAGTGGGGGAACAAAAGAGAGAGCGGGGGAGAGGGGAAGAGAAAGTGAGCGGGTGGGGGGGTGCAAGGTAGTGAGAGAGGAAAAAGCTGGGGAGATGGGGAGAGAGAGAAAGAGAAAGTTAGAGAGAGAGGTAGAGAGTGGCAGAGAGAGGGATGAAGGCAGGGATGAGAGAGAAGCAGAGAGCAATGAAGGGAGAAGGGGGTAGAGGAAAAGGAAGAGAAAGAAAGCCTAGTAAAGGGATACAAAGAGAGTGGGGGGAAGAAAGAGAGGGAAGAGAGAGAGCGAGTGAGGGGTGAAATTGAGAAGGTGAGTTAGAGAGAGAAAGGAAAAAGCAAGGGAGATGGGGAAAGAGTAAGACAGGGAGAAAGAGAGAGGGAAGCAGACAGAGAGAGTCAGGCAGATGAAGGGACAGATGGGGAGAGGGACAGTGGGGTGAGAGAGACAGGGAGGGAGGGAGAGGAGGAGGAGAGGGAAAGCCTGAAAAAGGGATACAAGGTGGGGGGAAGAGAGAGAAGGAGGAGAGAAAGAAAGAGTGAGGGGAGGAGAGGGAAAGGTAGAGAGAAAGAGCAAAAGGCGAGGGAGATGGGGAGTGAGAGAAAGTCAGGGAGAAAGAGAGAGGAGAGAGTGAGATACAGCAAGAGAGAAAGGGAGAGTGAGGGAGGGATGAAGGCAGGCAGGGAGGAGGGAGAAATGGGGAGAGGGAGCGGGCAAGGTATAGAGAGAGAGAGAAAAAAGGGAGGCAGGTTGATGAGAGAGAGAGAGAGAGAAAAAGAAAGAGAGAGGTAGAACGAGAGAGAAGGGAATGAAGGCAGGGAGAGAGGAAGGAGATGGAAAGTGAGGTAAGAAAGAGAGAAGGAAGGAGAGGAGCAGAGAGAAAGAAAGAGAGGGAGGGGGGGGAGCAAGACCTGTTTGAGTACGGCAGGCATCATGATGTGTATTTAAAAGTTAAGCCTCACCACCAGGTAAAGGTTTGTCTTTGTCCACGTTGTTGTTGTCGTAGCGAAACTCGTACCCATAATGCTTCACTTTCCTGTGCTTCAGCTCTCTCTGCACTGAAAACCAAAAGTAACTGCAATGGCACACTGGCATACCACAAGGACAACAGCATGCAAACAACATAAACACTGTTCACCCACATCCACACTAGAGTATGACTGCTGCTGAAGTTTCTTACGACCGACACCACTTTAGATAACTGGAGGATTCCGTAAAAATTCTATTCATTATGTATTAACTGATATTACTGTTTTTTATGTGAAGGACACAAGTTAATCAGCGTCCATGTCTGACCTGTGATGTCATCTGTGCAAGACGTCCAGTCCACAGCCTGCAGCAGTTGAGACTCCTCCTCCTGAGACACAAACTCCTCCCACACTGAGAGACCAGGGGGCAGAGCACAGCTCACTCCCACCTCACTCACCACTATGGGTGAAGCAGGGAGCGAGGGAGCGAGAAAGCAAGAGAGAGAGAGTGTGTACCAAGTGAGAGCAAGCGAGAGAGAGCATGTGAGTGAGTGAATGAGAGAGAGGGAGGGGAGAATGTGTGTCAGATGGGGGGAAGGAGGGAGGCAGGGAGAGAGAGAAAGCAAGAAAGAGAGTGCCAAGAGAGAGCATGTGTGTGTGTGTGTGAGAGAGTGAGAGAGAGAGAGAGAGAGAGAGAGAGAGAGAGAGAATATGAATGAATGAATGAATGTGTGTGAGTGTGACAGGGAGAGGGGAAGGAGGAAGGGAGGGAGAAAGAGCGGGAGAGTGAAAGCAAGAGAGAGAAGAGTGCCGAGAGAGAGAGTGTGTGATTGAGTGAGAGAGCAAGAGAGAGAAAGCACAGGGAAAAGTGTGAGATAGAAAGAGTGAGATAGAAGTGCAGAGGGAGAGAGTGTGAAAGAAAGAAAGAAAGAAAGAAAGAAAGAAAGTGAGGAGAGGGAAAGAGAGGGAGAGAGAGAACAAGAGAGAGAATGCAAGAGAGAGAGACACAGATGGTGAAAGCAAGAGAGAAAGAAAGTGTGCACAAGAGAAAGAGAGAGAGAGAGAGATATCTGGTTAGTGACCAAAAATCAAATTGACAAGTGGTACTTAATCAAGTGTGTTTGAAGTGTGAGGTAACTGCAGCTCCTACCATTCTCCACGTAACAGAGGTAGAGGGCGGTCTCATGGTGGTGACTGGTCAGCGTGCGGCCGTTCAGCAGGGTGTAGGCTCTCTGCCCCTCCTGCAGCGACGAGTAGGTGGCGTAGGCGTAGGGTTTATTAGGTGGCATGAGGACAGACTCCACAGTGCCTGCCTCCTTCAGCACCTCCAACAGCAGCTCCCTGCTCACACCGTTCCCCAGGCCTCCGTTAGACACCACCAAACACTGCACCAACACAACACACACACATTCGCACTTCATATTCTACCTCACATTATATCTCTTCTAGAGATTCAAATCACAGCTCTATCTTGCTTCCATACTTCCTGAGGCTATAGTCGAGGGACCACGAGGTTGTAGGTTAATATCCCAGTTCTATCCTTCCTCTAGCGCAGGTCTTAACACTCTAAGACGTCACTGGATCAAGTCCCAGCTTTGTCCCAGTTCCATCTTACCTCCAGTTCCAGCATGCCAAGAGGTTGGACAGAGCTGAGACTTGAACTTTGGTCCTTAGACTGCAGCTAGGGATTAAGAGTCTAGGGTTCAAATCCCAGTTCTATCCTACCTAAAGCTCCAGTCTAAGGACCAAGAGGCTATAGGGTTGAATCCCAGCTCTACCCTACCTCCACCTCTTGTATAAGGACCAAGACATCATAGGATCAAATCCCACCTCCATCCTACCGCTATACTACCTACCACTCCAGTCTAACGTTGGTTATCAACCCCAGCTACATCCTACCTCCAGCTCCAGTATAAGGACCAATGGGTCACAGATTCAAACCCCAACTCTATCTTACCTCTACCTCTTGTATAAGGACCAAGAGATTAAAGGATCAAGTCGTCCCTCCACCCTACCTCTATATTACCTCCAGCTCCAGTCTAAGGACCAATGGGTCATAGGTTCAAACCCCAGCTCTCTTTTCTCTAGTATAAGGGGTGGCAGGTTCAAATCCCAGCCCTATCTTATCCCAATCCTACCTCCAGCTCCAGTTTTAGGACCAAGATGCCAAACGCTCAAATTCACCTCCAACCATCTCCAGCACTACCACCACCAAGCAAGACCCCAAGTTACTCCTGTAAGTCTGTCACTCTAATCATGAAGTAGAAGGAGCTCTTGATAAGAGTCTGATAAATGCCTTAAATAAACATTCAAATCCTGTGTCTCAGTAGATTTTTGACGCTGTTGTTTATGACGTCATATAACGAATGTAAAAGAACTGAGATCTCCCAGTTCACACCGTTAGCCACATTAGCATGGTAGTTTATTTACTGACTCTGCTGGGCTGCTGCACAGTGCGGATCCCCTCGTGTCTGAGAAGCGTGTGGCTGGTTTTTATTTGTCTTCGTAACACTTTCTTCTCCTCTTTTGATCGCTTCATGTTTCGCACGTTTCCCACGGACGGCTCCATTGTGCACCGCCTCACGAAGTTCCCTCCCGCAACACGGACTGTCACAATGGTTCCTATCCCGATATCACAGCTCAGACTTCTCGGCCTCAAACTCGCAAGCAGAGCAGCCGTTCGGGACAAAACTAATCACTTTAATAATAAGAACAATTATTATTTATTTATTAATATAGCATCTTTCAAATGCTTGTTGGTTAGAATTAAATTCTTTCAAAATTCTTCCTTTTTAAATATTCTTTTGTAAACAAATCTAACAATTTACAAAAGGAATATCAATAATTGTGAGACAACAATCTGTACCGTGTATTTCTCTTAAAAGGCCTAACAATTGTAATAATCAGCCAAGTGCTAAAAGTGGGTTTAAAATAGAACCGTTATTTCCCTATGATTATATTTCATGAGTTTTCACTAAGCTATTTTACTACTGTATCGTATTTTTACTGAGAGCAGCTTCATGCCAGGATATTAACTGATGAAAACACCCAACTTCCCAAGCAAAATATAAGTTGTACATGTAAATTTGTGGTAACTGCAAATGACATCATTTGAGCAAGAATGAAAGACATCACCATGTGATTAAATTCATTTAATAAAAAAGTCCAACATGGTCAGTCCACACACAAGCACACGCCATCCCGTCGGGACAGCGCAACGTTCAACAGAAATATACACTTTCGAAAAGCTGATTTTGAAAAATGAAAGAATTCACATAAAGGAAAAAGATCTTTTCTCCACCCAACTTATATTACACAAAGGCAAAAATATTCTGAGTCTGGATTACTTTTTAATAAACACTGAACCAATCCTACTATAACAAAAACTGTTACTGGAGCTGCAAAGCTGGAGCTGTGGTTTGGCCTATTTTTTTTTTTTAGATTACACTAACGTATATCAGACCAAGCCTAAACCCAGCTTTGCGTTATGAGGCATGTAATGTTAAATTTCATCTTAGTAAATAACTTCAGTGTTGTGTTGGGAGGTTTTCAGTTTTTGACAGGAGCTCAGCACTTCAGGTGAGATGTGGGGAAGAAGCAGATGAGAGAAGCCACAGCTGGGACATGTCTCCTGATGCGCCTCTAAAGCTGAGCTATAAAAATAAAAGGTCCAAATGCTCAAGTCAAATGAAGTATCTTCATTTCTTCTGTTTGGGTGGAGGTCTAAAGGGGAAAGAGAGACAGCAGATTAGTAACAGAAATAAACGTTTATGCTACAGTTTGTATATGCGCCAGTATTAAGGGTGTTTCCTCATCACAAACCTGTAGACTCCCACAACGACAGCATGGTCTCTCTCGTAGGGCTCCAGTGTCAGCTGCTCCTGTGGCTTCATGTTCTCTGCACTCATCTTCTTCACCTCTGATGCAAACACGGCCTCAGGAGACGCTGTGGAGTCGATGCAGTTTGCCTGATAACAGTGGAGGAACAAGGTTTACATGCGCTCAGAGGACAGCAGTCTGACCAATTTGAACAAAAACACAGGCACATTTAAAAATGTTAAAAATAAACACAAAGATTATAATCATTCAAACATGATTATTTTCCTCAATTTCCTCAACATCTAACCAAATGTAAAAACGTAAATACATAAAATTGTAATATAAAATGTATATTTTAATACAATAGATATTAAATTGTAGTAGCAATATAGTATATAGCATTGTGCTGTTACCGAAAATATAGAACGCTTTTCAAAAACAAATCCTAACAATAAAAATTACTAGTTGTTACAGGAAAAGAATTAGTTCAGAATTTTTTGGCTTTCATCTTGAGTCAATGTTTCAAAGAACAGCATCATCAAGGTTTTGCAACAGCCTAAGTGGCCAGTAAGGGTCACCGTGGAGATGGATGTCAGACTTTCCAAACTAATTAGAAAATTCAGGCACAGTCACTTTGAAAGGCACCTGGTTTCACAGCATTAAACTTAAACATACTGCCATAAACAGTGCTGTTTTGTGACACCAAAATTAGAGGTTTTTTTCTTCATTCAAATATTTCATATTGCACTGCCCTAGCAACAGAAACTGCTGAAGTCAGGCTGTATTTATCGCACAGCTACAACCTGCATGCTTTTACCTTTATGGAGATGACAAAGTGACCGCCATTCTTCAAGAAGTTGTGTGCGTTGAGAGCAACGATTCTGGTCTGGTCAGGCTGGGCTACATCAGCAAAAATAACATCCACCATACCTAAAAACACCCCACAGAACAGCAGTTAGGCTGAGATTCAGCCAGAAATCCATATCTAATCAATGGCAACTGTTTATAATCTCAATATTACATATTTTAGGTACATATTTTTAGCCCAGATATTTTTTTTTTTTGATTTTCAACTCCATAAGCAGACTTACCAACCAGCATGCGGTACTTGTGTGGGTGCCTGGCATCCTCGATGATGGGGATGATATTGGTTCTTTTCTTTGCCACGTTCAGCAGGTCTCTGCCTGAGCGGTGGGAGAACTCTACAGCATACACCAAACCCTCCTGCAGACAGATAAAGAGAAATAATCTATCCTGTAACCTCCCATCTAATCAACATGATTTTAAAACAAATTATGGTTTTAAAAACATTAGAACTCATTTGCAACTGCATCAACTTTGTCTACTTCAGCTATTTTTTGCACAAGACAACTTTAATATTTGTCGTTAATGCTCATTCTGATAATTCTTTTTCCATGGTACTGAATATTAAGTGTTTTCCTGGCTATCAGAATCAGAGTTTGAAATTCTCCCATTGTGACAACCCTACAGCAATATCTGTTAACTGCAGATTTTCCAGAGGAAACAGCAAATCAAACGAGCACATTGTTCCTCGCACCCAAATTGCGTTGTGAACGCTCAAGGCGTAACGGCAACTTCTACACGCCAACGATTAATAACTGCAACATGCAACGTTGGTTGGCTGCTGTTTCAATGTTGAGATAGAAGACAAAGGCTGTCTTTCCCCCATTTCATAGCAATTTAATTCATAAGTGTGTCAAGCGCTAGACTCCACTTACCGGTCCAACAATGTCCGATACGTGAGACACGGTGGTGCCAGATGCTGCTCCCAGGTACATGACCTTAGCCCCAGGCTTAATGTGGATCTGATCGATGCCGCCCAGAATGGCAGCTGCCAGCTTCGAGCGGAACGGGTTCCAGGCTCTGTACTCGATCTTGGTCTCTCCTTCCTGTAGGGGGGGCCAAGACATGTTTAGAAATCATCCAACAAAGAGAAACATTACCAAAGCCTTCAGAACAGTAGTGCACACCATGAATGGACATTTGACATATACTAGAAGCAACCCAAAATGCAGAGCTTTATTGCTTTGTGTCTAGAAGTAGGGTAGTAGTCTACGATACAAGTTAACAACTTGTGCTTTTACGTTTCTCAAACCAGAAACATAAAACCGACCATGAAACCCTGCCTGGAATTCTGGTTTATTTTATTGTGTAGGGTACTTAAAGACTGTAAGGTGCGGCGGCACCACAGAGTTCCCAAGGAGACCTCAGAAGAGAGCGGCACAACCATTACACCATATATGACAGCCTAATGTATAACTAAACAGCTGCACTTCATTTAATATGTCTCTAACTACATTAAAACCCATGAATTCTGCCATGTTGCTGTACTAAAAACCCAGCTCACCTCCACACTAATCCTCTTCTCTCCATACACTGACTCCCCAGTCACCATGTTTTTGGTCACCAGTGCATCCTCCTTACCACGGCAGATGAACACTCCTGAAATGGTTAAAAGCCAGAGATCAGGACAGCAGTTCAAATAACAAGGGGTGTAACAATACATCAATCCACGTCAATTCTATGATCAGTAAGTCCATGTCATCAATCGGAAAAAAAACCCAAACGCTGATTAGGCAGCGCACACATTGTAAAGCCACGTTATTTTCAATAGGAGTTATATTTTTAATTTTTTGAACCCATTTATGCATTTTTATATTTACCAATGTTTACGTAAAGATTTTATCCTAGTTAATAACTGAGTCTACAAAGATCACCTTTATACACAATTTACTGCATGCCTGTTTAATACTAAACGTTAATTTATTGGATTTTCTTAATTCTTAAGTAATCGTATATTATTTAAATATTTTGATGTGCTTTTTGTGATAGAAATGGAAGTGATGGTGTTAAATCTGCATATGATATTGTCTCATATCGATCACTGGCTCCTGTGATATCAGCAGATGTCAAATCGTTGTCCAACGAATCAATACAATATTCCAATTATATTGACACATTAAGATATCAATATAATATGGATAACAAGCCCACACACCTTCATGTCTGTGAGGTTCCACCATCACTCTCTTGCCCCCCCTAAAGCCTCCTCTGCCTCCTCCTCCTCTGCCTCCTCCGCGGCCCCTAGGGGTCCCCCTGCCGCCTCCACGGCCCCTGAAGCCTCCATCTCCACCTGGAGACCGGAAACCTCCACCTACAGAGAATTAGAGACTAAGAGAGAATCCAAACCAGATATTATGTGAAAAAACTGGACAGAGATGGGGGTTTTCCTCACCACCGCCACCTCGACCTCCACGGAATCCTCCTCTTCCTCCCCGGTCTCCACCGCGGCCCCGGCCTCCGAATCCACCACCTCGTGGGCTAAATCCTGCTCAGAGAGAAAACATGGGTAAGAACAACATTAACATCAAGAACCAAAACTACAGTTTGACTAGGGCTGGGAGGTAGAAATCAATATCAGAATGATTATCATTTATTTTGTTAATTATTTATTATAGTTGGTGGGCAACACGTGAACACACCTTCAAGGGGACATTTCATTCACTTTAAAGAACATATTAAATTAAGTGATATGAGCAAGATTAAGTCAGTTTAAACCAGTAAGAATATAATTCAATTAAATATAATTCAATTAAAATGTAATTCAATTAACATAATGTCAGTTAAACCATCCAAACCAATACTAAAAACCTGATTATTACCCCATTTGTGGAGGGGTTAAGTGGTTAACTTAACTTTCCACAAAAAAATTCCGGATTAAATTTAGGATATCATCCAACAAAGCAAATGTAAACATGAAATTAATTAAATACTGTACAAACTAGGCGACAACCGATTATCTATGCCAAAATAAACAAGTGTAAAAAATGTGGCCTCTGCATTTGACCCATCCATGGAGGAGAAGTGGGCAGCTGACGTGCAGTGCCTGGGGAGCAGCGCTTGGGGACTCAGTGGTACCTTTACCGGTTCGGGACTTGATCTGGCGACTCTTTGATAATGGGGGCGAGGTCCCCATACATTTCAATCAACTGTAACTCCCCCAAAAGTTACCACTCTTAGATCTTGAGGTGTGTTTATTCAATCGTTTATTTTTGGTTTAAGTTTACTATAAAATGGCTGCTGGGAGCTCCCTGCACTTTGTGTTAAGAACATGACATGCTCTCAGTATGAAACATACAACATTTCATGTTTACAGCACATACATTAACATATATCTGTTGAAAATACCAGTTATCGCTCTTCCTGATTAAGATACCAGCCCTGAAAAACCATGTTGGTCACCATGTCTATTTACTAACAGTAAATCTTTACCTTTATCGGTTTAACCTTTACCTTCCTAAATGTATTCTTTGATGAAAGGATATAAAATGGATAATTTTGATTGTGATTAATGGTGGAGCAGAGCAATCAGGATTATCAGACTCATCTCACCACCTCACTGCTGAAATCAGGCAAACGCCTAAAACAGAGAGACTCAGGAGGAGCTTCTATGCTCATGCCAAAAGATTCCTTAACCAGGACATGACAACACTACTTCGTTAGTATAACATAAGCCATATTAACTCTATCTTGTTACCAACCTGCCATTTACACTGTATGCTTATTTGAATATTTATGCATATTCCACCCATCTCCCTTAAAGAACTGCATGTGTATTTGTTTATTCAGCAACAACGCACATTGCACTTTAAATACATAGTTTCTACCATAAAATGCACAAGTACAGTCACTGTCTGTCGCGCGTTATATTTTCTATATTTTATGAATATAAAACACTCTTTACTCTTTAGTTTGTTGTAACTTTTTAAGTTAAGTTTTAAACTTTTTTAAATTCGAAACTGTTTTTTGATAGTCACAGTCTTTGGACCGTTCAGAGTACATTTCACGACATGTACTTAAATAACTTTGTACGACACAAATAAAGAACTTCGAATCTTGAATACATACAAGTGTAAAAGTTACACGACGACTGGAAAGCACGTGTTGGTTACAGCGTGCTTTCTCTCTCTCGCTCTCTCTCAAACACACACACAAACAAAACAATTGTATGCCAAACAATACTCTTTAAACAGTGCATTAATGTACCACTTTTTTTTTATTTAATACTTATTAATTAATGACTCTTTACCCATGAGCTCAAATAAATTAAACCAAAGCCGTTATGCCGTTAAAACACTTTTAACTCGAGACGAAAGAAACATAAAATTAAATCTACTACACTGGTTAAAACGTCGTACATGGTTTTAACAAAAACTGCGTTTATACTCCGTTAGCCGCTATGCTACCTAAGCTGTGGGCTCCGTTTGCACGAGAGCAGAAACATTCCCTTACAATGATGATGACGTTACGCGATCCTTTTCAAATGATGAAAACTACAATAAAACTCACCTGGTTTCATGTTAAAGTTGGGTATTTAACTGGGTTTATGTAATTTGTCGCTGATTTTCTCCTCCCGCTCGGCTTTCCACCGCCACGCGCCGCGTTCCTCTCCGACACTGAGCACGTGGGAGCACCGCTCGCTTCCCACAAGGCACCGCGCGCAGGGCCGACTTTACCGGGCGCCATCTGGTGGCGAGGCGACGAGCTGCCGAAAACGACCGGGAAGCGTTCGCGATGTGCGCAGCAACCCGTTCGCCACGTCGTTATTTTACACACACATTTAAACATCAGATAATTAGTTTAAAATGACGGAAGAATATTTGCAAATGTGGTTTTGATATCCTAGACTAAGCTCAAGATAATGTCCAATAATGCAATAATTAAGGTCGTTTATACATCCTTAACACATCGTTTATACCATCTGTTCTTCTCTTGGACCTAATCTTAAATAATTAAGTGAACTTAAGTGTGATTATTTATCATTGTGAACACAGCACACAGTGCACCACAACGAAATGTAACCTCTGCATTTAACCCATCCGTAAAGAAGCAGTGGGCAGCTTTGCCAGCGCCCCAGGAGCCGTGCTTGGGGACAGTACCTTGCTCCTAAGTACCTCAGTGGTACCTTGACCGGCGCGGGACTGGAAACTCCCTAACCGCTACGCTACCAACTCCCAACCAACCGTAAGAAAATGGTGAATGTCAGAATCCGCGTGAAAGCTGCGCCAGAGGGTTTTAGAATTTCTTAAGAATGATTAGGTTCTATCAGGAGTTTCTATCCTCAGGCCATCCGTTTCCTGAACAAGGACATGCCTTTTCTCTAAAGCCTTATTTGCCATTCCATACTGTCTCTCAATCATATTGTTTATGATCATTTATACTGTCTGCCATATTTCACTGTCCAAATATTACATGCTCCTACTCTGTTTGCTACATGCTACATTGTTCACTGCTGTGCAGTTGCACTCGGCACTTTAAACAGTCTTTTCACCTCTAATCTGACTCAGAGTTGAATATGTATACTCAGGTATAAAACTTCAGTACATATTCTCTTTTATTCACATTTACATGTAGATACACCTGTACCCGGCACTTGGGTCTTTAATTTAATTATACTCCTTGTCTTCTGCACATAGGCTGCTCTATTGTATATTGTATATTGTATATAAGAAACAGTTATTTATTTTTTTTTATCTTTATTCCCTTTGCTCCCTTTCAAGTTTGTATTGTAACTATTTTATTCTAACTTTTTTTTTTTTTTTTTTTTGCCTTAATTGCACAGTAAGGAGCGGATCAAGATACATTTCACTGCATGTTGTACCTGTATAATTTGCATGTGACAAATAAAGAATCTTGAATATTGAATCTTGATCTTGGTTGAATGAGACTTGTCTTTTGTGAGTTATTTGGTGTTCTCTGGTGTCTTTGCTGTTCTGTAAGGATGTTGTGATTTGCCTTACTAAAATGTACATTTACAGCATTTAGCAGATGCTCTTCAATCTGTAAAGCTAGACTTAAATCAACAACTGTCATCAACCCCCCTGTGATGTTGCAGGTCAAATTGACCCATTAAAAAAAGAAGTTTAAAATATTTCAGTATGAAACTTCTTGTGCTTGGCTTAATAAGGGAAATCAACATATAAAATAAAATTGGTTCATTTCACATATGTTCAGCATGAAGACTCTCGGAAACAAAAGCACGCACTCAAGTCATATGTGCTTCATCTTTTTATTGATCTATTAAATAGATAATATTTCCAAGTCCTAAACGAGTCTTTTTTTTCCAGGTTATGCTCTATAAAAACTTGATAATAAGTATTTATGTGTCAAAGCCCAAGCAGCTATAGCTCAAAGTGAAGTTGCTCTGTCTGGCCAGAAGGGGGTGTCCTTTACTAATACAATAAAAGAAGAAATTGCATAAGTGTGTGTGAACATGTAAAAAACATACAGGAATGACGTGTGTGACACGCTGAGCTACACACATGAAGAGAATAAACATCTGAAAGTCCGAACTCAGGAACATATTAAATTGATATGTAGCGATTATACAAGCACAACACAAGAAGACCCCTGTACAAGAGAAGACAACATTAACGCAACATTACCAGTGACTAAATAAATCTATGCTGAGGGTGTGGTATCTTGTTAAATGCCTAAAACAAAACCTGTTGATGATCCTCTAAACATCTTATGCTAAACTCTGTCCAACTTGTCCCCAAAAAGCCATTAAAAGCAGTAAAGCCTACTGCAATGACCTACAGCTGTAAATATTAGGAATGTAAATCACATAATTCTTTGATATTGATTCAATCTGCCAATAACGATTATTTGACATCAAATATCAAAAATCTGCTACAATACTATTTTCATTTAATTTAATTTAGGAGCCAGCGGTTGAAATGAATTGAAATGTCATATGCTGATTTAACAAGATCATTTCTATTCATATCAAATCACAAAAAGCAACTAAAATATCATTTGACATTTTTTAATCCTGAACTCAAGCAGACACTAAAATGAAAAACAATCATTAATTTTAATATACAATATAAAGTAATGTTACAATACGTAAGATGTCTGATTGGTGTTTTCATTTTGTATTGATGATATGGGCTTGTTGGTCATTGAATCGACGTCTTGATGTAGACTGGTGTATCGTTACTCCCCTAAGTAAATATCATTATCAATAGCTGATTAAGCATGAACCAGACCGGCCATCTGCAATTCTCTCCATTTTACATCCCTCTCTTTTCTAAAACTCCCTCCTCCCTCTCTCTCCGTCCCCGCTGGGCGGAGGTGTAAGGGAGCGTTTGGGCAGGAGATTCACTACCCCTCCCTCATTCGGGTTCTGCACCCATTTTTTTCACGTCGCCGTTGCTCACATTCTCCTCCTCCTCTCCTTCTCCCTCCCCCTCTTCTTCCCGCGCTGCGTCCTCCACCTGTCCCCCTCGAGGGTCCGGGGACTCACCCATGCTGGCGGGGGGAGAGAGTGGGGGCATGGGGATGGCCTCCCCCTTTTTGGCGAGTTCGTCGAGCTCGCGGGCAGAGCAGGTGGGGGTCGGGGTGGGGTAGGTCTGGTGGAAGGTGTCGTAGTCGACCTCGTAAAAGCCCTCCTCTAGCGAGAGCACAGGGGTGAAGCGCTCGCCCCACAACACCTCCGAATCCAGGTAGGAGCTGCGCGCCTGGCACGTCATACCTGCAGAAAGAGTGAGGCATTAATTATTAATAGTTAATGAAATTAAATGTAATAAGGTAAAGGTGACAATGATGAAGTAGAGAAAATAGACACATAGGTCCTCATTCATCAATACGAGCGTAGATTTGCGTGTAAAAAAATCACCGTACGACAAGTTCAGCATGTGATCCATGAAACAGGTGTACCTCTGCCAATCCCCGCGTACGTACATTCAAAAAAGAGGGATTTCTCTTAAGTGGAAGAGAAGACTTTTTCTAGTATTACTATTGCACTGAAAAGCATGGCCTTCAATGTCATTCTACAAGCACAATAAAGAATGGGTCCTGACTGAAGAAGTCCTGCAGAAACAATCGGAGATCTGTCGTTTATTAACTGAGATACACCGCTCTCTCATTTCAATTAATGACACAAAAGACACCAATGAAACCATGAAAAAAAAAAAAAAAACAAGAATAAAGTGTCTACAAAGTGTCCGTCTTGTATGCCAACATAAGTGTTTAGCACTCACATTTTAGAACTGCTGAATGAGTTCCTGTCTCCGTTTTTTTGCGATTGATGAACGCATAATCATCCATTGATGGGTGATGGGTACAATCTATCGCACCAATCCCACCAGGAGACCTAGCAATATCTTAAAATTTCCTGATCGTAACATTTAGCTTTGTAAATATAATGACGTAAAATACGAAAAAATAATGGTAGCCATAGGCATGTATGCAATACCGTAACTTTGCGCATGGAACATTTATAATTACTGCAGTCTGTAATCTTACGATTAGGTAAGTCGATAAAGAAAGTTCATTAATCATATAAAAACCCACAATAAACATCACTTAAAACATTAATGCTTAATATAATTTAAGGCCAACTATGATGTAATTAATTCTCTGACACAGCTTGATTTCCTCTGCCGCAGTGCGAGTCGGCACTGACAGGAAAGTGCGTACACGATCTGAGAGCTGGCGTGGATTTTAGCGTGTCCTACGCTCACGTCAAAATCGATAATCACGAAATTGGCGGTGAAATGATCGTACACCCGTTTTTCTGTCGTACGCACGTTTGATAAATTAGGTCCATAGAGAACAGAGAGAAAAGAGGTGGGTGCTAAAAGGTCTAAAGGGGGGGCAAAGAGACCTAAAATAATCTGAACACACACACATTAGGGAGATGTGAGTTGTATTTAAAGTGCAAAAGTGTCAGATTTCAAGAGCTTTCATCAGCAGGAGCGTTTAGGCACAATAACAGATTACATAAGTAAAGAGCAGTGCGCTGTGGTATTGTCGTGGGATACCAGGCCTCATCCTCAACCACTTCAACCCTGTCCACACACACTTCATCATCCTCACCAGCGTCATCACCCTCACCCACCCCATTCTTTTGAGGCTCATCCTCATCATCCTCATCATCTTCCTCTTCATCCAGCCTTACCCTCATCTTTACCTACCTTATGCATATCCTCCCCCACCAGCCTAATTCTCAATAATCTCAACTTCATCTTGTGCATGTCTGTGTGTGTGTGTGTGTGTGTGAATTTTAAGGAGTGTGATTGTAATGTCTGATTGTTTAACGATTCTCTCCTCAGTTCCCACCGTGAACATCCTAAAATTATCTCCAGCACTAAGCTTGGGATCATCTGGCCTCCACTTCACTTGCGCACACACACACACACACACACACACACACACACACACACTCCCTCTCTCTATTTATTTTGGCTGCTGTTACACACTCCTTACAACAGGGAGACCCAGTGCAGGGAAACACCACAAAACCGGAGCCAGAACAGCACTGAGCACTATAAATATCACCATCTGCCTTAATATCACTCATATTATTTACGGAGATGAAGCATTTCTCTCTCTCTCTCTCCCTCTCTCTCTCACACACACACACACACACACACTCACACATAAAGACACACATGACATGTCTCATTATTATAATGCTCAGAGATCACAAACCATGTCTCTTTGTCTGTCTCTACACATTTTCTCTTCAACTCCATCTGTCCTTCTTTTCAGTTTATCTTGCTCTCTCATGCTTCATTTATCTTTCTCTCTTACTGTTGAGATATACAGTAATGTCCAAATGTCTCAAGCCGTGCCTAATTTCTGCATATTTCACTAGACGATAAGATAGTAGGAACCAAAGGGATGGCGTGGTGTGGAGTTGGAGCTGTAGTCAGGGACCTGAGGACATTTCCATCATCAGTGATCTAAATGTGGCTCACGTCTCTTCATGAGGAGCATCTTGTACTCTCTCACATCATTTCTAATGTTCATTGTCATTGTGCTCTTGTTCTTTCTCTTCTAAGTGTTGAATTCAGGAGCAATGTAGATCTCTTAAAGCAGAATGTTAAGGTGTTTTACACTCAGACTCCACTTAAAGACTTTCACGGATCATTTGGCTCAGCTCACGTCTCTGTCACTTCTGAATATTGCTAATCTTTTGGAACGTCATACTCCCCCTTCTATCTCTGTTTTTCTATCCCCCTCTCTCCCTCCATCTCCCCTTTCTATCCCCATCTCATCCCATCGTCTCAGAGCCTATCTCGCCCCACTGTCTTTTCCTCTCTCACCCCCTTAACTCTCGCCACTCTTCCTCTCTATCTGTCCCTTTTTTATTTCCCACTCTCCCCACCTCTCTCCTTATCTCTCTCTCTCTGTCCCCTTTTTCTCCCTCTATCTCTCTATCCCCTGTCTCACTCTTTCCCTTTCCCTCTCTCAGCCCCTCTCTTTCTGCCTTTTACTTTTTATTTCTCACCCTCTGTCTCTCCCCCATTTCCTATCCCCCGTCTTCCACAACTCATCTCTTTTTCTCTGTCCTCTCCCTCTTCTCCCACTTCCTCTAACTCTTCTAGCTCCTTCCACCCTCTCCTGTTCTCCCTCTGTCTTCTGTCCCCATCTATTTAGGGCAGTTGGCAGCGTAACGGTAGGGTGTTCACCCCGTGATCAGAAGCTTCCAGGTTCGAATCCAGGGCCGGTAAAGTTACCACTGAGGTACTCATGAGCAAGGTAATGTCCCCAAGCACTGCTCCCCAGGCGCTTGCAGCTGCCCACTGCTCCTTCACAGATGGGTTAAATGCAGAGGTCAAATTTTGTTGTGGTGCACTGTGTGCTGTGCTGTGGTGTGTTCACAATGACACATAATCACTCACTAATCAACTCACTAATAATAATCAATCACAAATAATCATCTATCCATCAACGGTGCTCCAGTGGATAAGGTGTGTTTTTTCAAATACCTTGGCGTCTACATCACTGAGGACCTGACATGGACTGAACATATTAATGTTCAAGTCAAGAAGGCAAGGCAGCGTCTGTACCACCTTAGACAGCTGAGGAAGTTTGGGGTTTCCCCTACCATTCTGAAAGCTTTCTATTCTGGCGCTGTGGAGAGCATCGTCACACAGAACATCTTGTCCTGGTACGGGAACTGCTGTGTGCAGGATCAGAAAGCCCTCCAGAGAGTGATCCAGGCAGCAGAGCGCTGCTGCACGTCAGCTCTCCCTTCCCTGCAGGACATTTACACCAAGAGATGTAGGACCAGGGCAATTAGGATCGTTAAAGACTCGGCTTACCCCTGAAATGGACTTTTTCATCTTCTGAAATCAGGTAGAAGGTTCTGCACCATCATGACTAAAACAGAGAGACTCAGGAGGAGTTTCTATCCTCAGGCCATCCGTCTTTTAAACAAGGACATGTCTTTTTTTCTAAATGTCAAATTTGTCATTCCTCACTGCCTCTTAACTCCATATTGTTATGATCATTTATACTTCTGCCATATTTCACTGTCCAAAATATTACATGCTCCTTCTCTGTCTGCTAAAATGCTACTGTGTAGCATTTCACTTCACTGCTATGTAGCTGCACTCGGCACTTTAAAACAGTTTCGTTGCACCTGTTATCTGTCTGCAGATTTTTGTACTCATGTTAAACTTATTGTAATATAAGAAATAGTTTATTTATCTTTATTCTATTCCCCTATCTCCTTATTTTAAGTTTAAGTTTGTATATTGTATCTCTATTTTATTTATTTATTTATTTATTTTTATTCTTTTGCCTAAATTCCTTTGCCTCTAGCCCTCTCTCCTTTCTCTTTCCCCCTCCCCTTCCCATTTTCTATCTCTCCCTTCTTCTCCCCCCTCTCCCCCTCTCCCCCTCTCCACCTCTCGTTTTTAACGTGTGGATGACAGGTTGTGTGTTTTTCTCTCTTCGTCTCTAAGCAGACCCCAGCGCTGGTGTTCAGGACAATACCTGAAGCGATTATGCGGTTATAATTGCAGTTCTTGTCAAGTAGCTTGAGTTTCAGCGATAATTAGCAAGTCTCAGAGAGACGCTAGAGCTAATATGACTCGCGGTGCAGCAGAGATCCGAGCTAAACTTGGAACGCTGTCTTCTTCCGTCCCCATCAGCATTCGGCCTGTGGAGTCGCTCCAGATGGTCAATATTTATGCAGAGCAGAGAATGAATGAGAGGAGGAAGAACAAAACTCAAGAACAAAACAAATGTGCCCCCCTACCCCCTGGACTGCACCTGACTGCACACAATTACAAAAAAATTTACGCACACCTGCACAATGTTTTTGAAACTTATTTGCACTTTTAATACATTGGAGCCTGATTTCACTCATGCCTGAGCCGCTCTCTGTATATTCCAAAACTATGCAGTGAAAAGGCTACGTTTTCTTCATAATAAATGTTTAAAACGCGGCTTCAGTCATATAAATATCTGCCCTGTAGGTACCAGTGGAAGTTTGGGCCAAACTTTGTCATACAAGTAATCTGCGTAAAAACAAAAGAACACGTTCATTTTCAGATTAATCTGGTGCGTTAACAAGTAAATGCTCCCAGCCCTGACCTATTTAACCTATTTTCAAAAAACTTGTATCTCTGGACAAACATGGGTTTAAAACTTCACCAGCTATCTGAGAGAAAAAAAATCAAACATTTGGTTGAATAGGGGGTGCAGCTCTGAAACACTCGCCTCTAGACCAAGAGGTCGTGGGTTTGAGTTCTACCTCTGGCATTACCTTTGTTGGGACTATGAGCAAGACCTTTAACCCGAAGTTGCTGTTAAGCTGGGCTTACACTGTGATCGGATTTTCAGCCGATTTTTCATGCGATCACGAATATTCTTTGGATTGGTATGAGTTTCAGCTTAATCGTGCATCATGCATCGTGTAGTATACATGGGGAAACAATCACAGATTAACCCCTCACAACCAGCTCCCAATCGGCACTTGTATGGTCGGATAAAAACCAAACCTGTTTGAAATTCTGGTCGCCACTTGTGTGGGTATCGCAGTCACTTGAACCTCAGTGGATTTTCCCTCATTGCGCCTGTGCGAACACAGAACTGCAAGTGAAATGCAAGCAGAGTACAGAGTACAAACATGACGCCGCAGCGTGTAGTCTGGACAGAGGCATTGAAGGCTCGATTTTACAGTTGCAGGTCCGGGAGTCTGACGTGTCATGTAGTGTGAGCAGTCAGGTCGCATCCGAGCATCGGCCCGTATAGTGTGCTCACATAAATCGGGAGCTCTGGCTTTTCAACCCATGCGATTTATTCATACAGTTTGAGCTGGATGTTCACAAAATTATTTAAAAAATTGCACACTGTATGTCCAGCCTTAGGGAGAAATTGTGAAATGGAAGTCGAGAGTGTCATAAATGTAAATATAAACTGCCACTCTTAGCTCATTTTCAATGTGTTTCATTTGCCTTGTCCCACCCCCTTCACATTGTTCCAGGTCAGCCACATTGATGATTTGCAAATGTAATTTAAGGTGGTATAATTTTTCCTGGCAAATGAACTGAGATGGGTCATCTTTAGCCAGCCGTATTACATTAGCTAGCCTAAAAGGTTAACATAGCTAAAGTGACTTTTGTCGGCCAAATACAGGGACAGCCTAACTTTATCATTAGCTAATATTTTTAATACTTATTAATTTTATTGGCAATACACATTATTAATTTGACTAATGAACACAAATGATGGCTTTACAACAAAAACTATGGAAAGAGATAAGAAGAAGAAGAAGAAGAAGAAGAAATGATAAATAGAAGGTGATTAATGATGCACAACTAACTTGGATCTTATAGAGGCAAAAAGCGATGGCGATAACTTTGCCCTCCACTCAGTAGAACAATGCTGGCAACACGCTCAGTCCTGTTCTAACCTGTTAGTGCTCGACTCAAGCTGACCGCGGAGTGGAAAATCCGATTAACCAAAATGCCCACCTGTGGCCTCCACCATGCCCTCCAGGATGACAACGATCTCAAACTCCTCCCTGGCCAGCTGCTCCTGCGAGATCTCCCAGAAGGGGCTGCTCTCGTTGAACTCATGGCAGATGATGAGCGGCGAGACCAGGAACAGGCGGTCGTCACCGGTGTCAAAGCCCACATTGATGTCGGTTTGGTTGAGAGGTATGAACTCGCCCTCCTTTGTCTGCTTGGAGCGAATCAACTTGGCCCGGATGGAGGCCTCCACGATGTGGGAGTTGCGCAGATCGCCCACCCGGAACATTAGACACAGCTTGCTGTCACGCATGGAGATGACAGCATTCTGCGAGAACATCAGCGTCTCGGCCCGCTTCTTGGGCTGCGAGATCTTGACGAACATGCAGCCCACCATGAAGGCATTGACGATGGAGCCCAGGATGGCCTGCACCAGCAGGAGCACAATGCCTTCAGGGCACTTCTCGGTGATGACACGGTAGCCATAGCCGATGGTGGTCTCGGTCTCGATGGAGAAGAGGAAGGCGGAGACGAAACCATTGAGGTTGTTGACGCAGGGTGTCCAGTCACCGTCGTCGGCGTGGTCCAGGTCACCCCGAGCGTAGGCAATCAGCCACCAGATCAGGCCAAAGAAGACCCAGGTGGTAGTGTAGACCAGTGTGAACACCAGCAGGTTGAAGCGCCACTTCAGGTCCACCAGCGTTGTGAAGATATCCGTCAGGTATCGGTACGTCTCCCGCACGTTGCCATGGTGAACGTTGCATTTGCCGTCCTTCTCCACATAGCGCTGCCTACGCTTCTTCAGGGCACCGCCCTCAGAGGAGTCCCCACCTCCAGCCATGCCCCCCACCACCATGGTCCGGTCCGTAGGGATCTGAAGATTTAGATTGGGTAACAAGTGTAAGCTTTCAGTGTCCCTAATGAGACATATTTTTAACAAAAAGCAGGATCATACACCAGGCTTCACAGGCTAAATCCAGTAGATGTGGCCCAATGAGGTTTGTATTCTTTCCATATCTGCCTTCAAAAATATCACCTAATGTTATATTCTTACAATGCAAAATGCAATATCTGGTGACTCTGTGTGAACTTCTCCTTCAAAGATCAGTTTTACCTTGTTGTTGGGGTTGTTCCATTTCTTCGGCAGCTTGACGTCCTGTTTTTCCACATCCTGTCTCAGATGACCCTTTAAACTGCTCATGACCCGCAGGGCTGCGGCCACCGCCGGCGCTGACTTCCGGTCCAGCAGGGGGAGCCCTCAAGCTGTAAACACACGTACACTGTATAAACCCCAGTGCGGGAAAAATAATTGGAGAGTTTTAGCACAAAGCGTTTGAGAGATGTGAATGTCAATGTATCAGGTCCCGGAGAGGGGCTTTAATCAGGAGCTCAGTAATGACTTCTCTCTTTTTACAGCTTAAAACCTCATGAACAGGGAACTAAGCCTGAGGCTGCCCACGGCAACGGGTCAGCGGAGGGTTGGTTTTACATACAAGAGCTTATTATTATTATTACAGCAATGGAGCTGATGTAGGGGGAGGAGGAATTCCAAATGGAAAAGTCAAAAGTAAAAGCAAAGCCTCTAAATCAAGTCTGCTCAGGTTTTTCCCACTTGGTGTCCATTAATCAGTAACAGGTAGAGCAGCTTGTAGAATTCACTAGCGAAATTAAAGGTGAAAATATTTCATCTTGTGTGAACTGTTTACTTATGCACACAAGTTATTATCCCTGTTGTTTGGTGTCTGCGTTCATGTGAAATATTTAGATACACATGAATTTAAAGTATTATCTTTTGTGCACAAGTTAATTAACTTGTGTGTATGAGATAATAACTTGTTCCCACAAAAGAATAACATTTTCCCACAAGATAAAGAATTTGTATGGACATGATAATAACTTATCTTCTTACAGGAAAAATAACTTGTCAACTCAAGACACTAAGACAATAACTTGTTCTCACACAATAAATAATTTGTGTAATAATAAGTGATAATATCCTGTTATTATTCCCCCAAGATAAATAACTTGTACACATGAGATAATATTTTGTTCCCACAAGATAAAAAAGAATCACTTTTTGGGACTTTCGGTGGGCTGTACAAACCAAATCAAACCACAATCCCAGATATTTATTTTGGAAACTTTGTGGTGTTTATCTGTTTGTTCCATTTTCTTCCAATTATTAAGATTAGAATGTTTATTTTCCTCTAGACACCCATTCATTTTCTCTCACAGAGAATACATGGGATTCAGGTTTCTGTGGTAGAAACACTGTTCCAACTCTAAAACGTGCATCCTATAGTGGTGTATGTTGCTTGTATATACGTTTTTGATTTCTGCTCTTGTTCGTGAGTTCTGTCCATTTTTCTGGATTTCCCATCCATGGACTTTTCATTTGGGTCATTTTTGTCGCTTTACTGAGTGTATGGAGTCGCGAATTCAACATGCTTCAAGGGCCCATGGGTCTCTTCGCAAATCGGTAACTTCCATGACCCGCACTCATCCTTTTCACCCTTTTTTCTGTTGTTTATTTCCCCCATAGACACCCATTCATTTCATCCTTTAGAGAATACGTGGATCACCCCTCGTTCTTTCCCATTGACTTCAATGCATTTCAGTCAAAGTCTTACCGCTCGGCCAGTGTTCACGTCACAGCCACAAAACTTGATATTCATCATCAGCAAATGTAGCAATGACATTTGTATTTTCTTTCATCTGCGGTTTATTACAATCCTTTAAGTCATGGCTTGTATTTATTCTTCAACGTCAAAGTGAAGTTTCTGTCTGTAGACAGAAATGAAGGAATTTGTGTGAAGGTGCTACAAATTAATAGATAATTGGATGGATCTGTTTTTTCAGGGACCCCCTATACCAGACTTTTAGGACATGCCAATAGAGTTTTGGTGTTGCTATAAATGAAACACACGTCTAAGTCTCTGTTTTAACGGCTCTGTTTGGCTGCATTATTTTCTCCATTGATCTCACGTTAGCTCTGTGTAATTCGGTTCTGTCTGACAGGCAGCAGTTCAGATTGCACTCTTCAATCGATCGGTCTCCAGGGGCCGCTCAACTCAAGCCTTGTTAATTACATCCTTGTGTAGGATCGGTTCACACAGAAACAAAGTTAAAGATCTGACCAACAGGACCTAGCCACCAAACCTTACTTGAGCAGTGGGCAGTGCCGGGGTTCCTGGTGTTTTTGATGATCACCCACAACATCCAGGGAGGCGAGAGTATCTGAAGTTCTTAAAGACGCATATGAATTTATAGTAAATTATTGTATTATATGATTATGGGCACAAATTAAATATCTTGATAATATCAAGATAATAACTTGTTCCCACAAGACAAAAAAAACACAGGATAACAACTTGTTCCCACAAGATAATAATTTGTTCCCACAAGATAATAACTTGTTACCACAAGATAAAGAACTTTTGTGAACAGGCAGAGGAAGCAAACATTAATGTCTTGTAATAAATTGAGCTTTCTTAGCTAAAACTTCATACGTACCTCCATGTCATTAGTGTAAATTATGCAGTGCTGAGCCTGAGACTTTTTGCTGTAGGTATTTCTGTGAACTCTAGCTAATTAGCCCAGTTAGAGCAATTTATTCAACTGTTCTCACAGCTGTTTCTCTGAAACATTTGACTGAACTCAACTCTAACACAGCAAAAAGAGCATTCAGCTTTCTCACTTGTACCTCATCAGGCAAACTTCTTGTTATTTTAATGTGTCTGTGCTCGTTCAAATATTTTTCATAAAATATGCTAAAATTGAGCTTCTTCAAGTCGTAACTGAAGTGACTCATTTCGCTTTTCATCTAGAGAGTATTATTTTAGACTTTAGGCTAGTTGTTTGCTGACACAATGCAGAGTGACAGAGTTTAGCTAAGGCAAAGCCGACTCCACACACACACCCACATGTGCACACACACACACACACACACACACACACTCAGCACAGTACACTGTTTGCTGCCTGATCAAGTCCTCGTTTCCAAAAACAGTTTGCCAAAAATGCCTACTGACTCATTATCTGAGCGAAAATGGTGATTTAGTGATCTATCTGCCTTGCTTCCTCTCTCTCACCTCAATTGCGCTCTCTCTCTCTCTCCACATCTTCCTCTCTCCTCACCTCTCACGCTCAACCCTCTCTCAGCGCCCCCCTTTCTTTCTCTCCCTCTTTTCCTGTCTCTCCCACCATATTTCTTTCACTCCTCATCTCTCTCACCCCTCTCCCTTTCTCACATACACTCTCGCTCTCCCTCTCTTTCTGTCTCTTACTTTCTCTTTTCCTCCCTCAGGCTCTTTCCTGTTCCTCTTTTTTTTCTTGTCATACTGTCTTCGCACCTCTCTTTCTCTTTTTTCCTCTTTTCAACTTTTCTTTTTCTGTCTCCCTCACTCTCTTTCTCTATTTTGCTGTCCATCTCTGTTTCTATCTCCTCTTTTCTTTCTCCTCTCTCTTCCTTTCTCTCTCTTCGTCCCTCTCTCTCTATATGTTTCTTTCCTCTCACTCCCTCCTTCTCTCTCTATTATCCCTCTCTCTCCCATCCTTTTCTGTCTCTCTCTTCCCACTGTACATGTCGATCACTTTATTTTCTCTCTCTCTCTCTCCCTCTCTCTCTCTCTCCCTCTCTCTCTCTCTCTCCCTTTCTCTCTCCTTTTCTCTCTCTCTCCCTATATCCTTCTCTCTTCTCCCTCTCTCCTTCTCTCGCGATCACCGCTCTCTCTTCCATCCTACTCTTTCTCAATCTCTCTTCCTACATCTCTATCCCTTTATTTTTCTCTCCCTTCCTTCCTCTCCCTATATCTTTCTCTCCTCTCCATCCAACTCTCTCTATCACCCCCCTTCCCCTTCCCCTTCCCTTCTCTTTCTCTCTCTCTACCTACATCTCTCTCCCTATATCTTTCTCTTCCTCTGGCCATCCTTCTCTCTTTCACCCAACACTCCCCATCCTTCTCTATCTCTCTCTTTATCTTCCCCTGTCCTCTCCCTTTCTTCATTTCTCTCTCTTTCACACACTCAACAGGATCAGGTGAGATGGAGTCTAATTGTGAGTGATAGCCAGTTGCTGAGAGTGTGTGAGTATTTAAGAGAGAGATGGATAGATAGATGGATAGTTGTAGAGAGTGGGAGATGGAAGAGTGTGGGAGAGAAAAGTACCAAAGAGATGAGACAATGAGTGAGTGAGGGAGTGAGTGAGAGAGTGTGTGGGAGAAAAACGATAGAGGAAGCACAAGAGAACAGGAACAAAGAGAATACAGATATAAGAATAACACACACCTCCATTGACTAATGTATTAATAAAATCATGCCTTCACCATCATTTAGGTAAGTCCAATAAAATCCTACAGCAGGGCTGAACAGAATTCGAAGCGGATGAAATAGCTTGGATCTAGTTAGCTACTTTTCTCTGTAGCTTGTAGTGTGGCTAACCACTACATTAAAACACTAGGTATATAGTAGTTAGCTATGTACCGTAATGGTTAAGTTATGTGACCTGTGAAAGTCACCAGTTTGAAACCTGAACTGGTAAAGGTAACACTGAGCAAGGTACCATATTGTGATGTGGAATACTGTTAAAGTAAAAAGAAAAGTGAAACATGACGTTAAAAGATCTGTTTCTTACAATGTAACATCAAATCACAATCAGGATCTCAGTGTGTCACAACCGGCAGGTGAACCCAAAGGCAGAGTCCACAGAACCAGGTCGCGGGCACAGGGGTAGATTGACGAATTTATTCAAGCAGAGGTCAGAACCAAAAAACACAGTCCATGAAGCAAACAAATCTAAATCGCCAGAAGCATAGGGGCAATACAAAAACAGGAAGCAAGGGTCAAAACGGAGGCAGGCAAACACAAAGAACGCTCGGTAAATTGCACTAGGCATAATGATGTAATTTTTATTAACTACTATGAAACGCTGGTTAGATCATTATAATGACATAAACAGAGTCATCTCACATGCAACATTCAAACTGCTTTTTGAAAACAACAATCATTTTTAACTGGAGATTTTGGTTCAAATATCAAATGGTTTGTGTGTTTTGTATCAAAGCAATTATGAGGAAAAAGTGTTGGGGAAAATGTTAATTTTGATCAACTTGAAAAAGGACATCATGGTTTGAGACAAATTCCAAAGCGATTGTATAAAACACTGTGGGTCACTACAGAGCGCCACACCATTGACAGAGCTGCACAGAGCTGCGTGGCAGAGTGGCAGCGTGGCACAGCGAGGTGGCAGGGTGGCAGAGTGAAGTGGCACGGCTGGCTCGCCCTACTGGGAGACGGGCACAGCAGGGTCGCTTCAAATGTCACCAGCTGGCCCGAGCAGCAGCAGGAGGAGGACACTTCTGGACCACTGGGCACATCTCTCCCAGACACTCTCAAATGTCCTTCGCACTACAGAGTGTGTGTATTTGTGTGTTTAACACAGACCATTTTTGGGGACAAACTTTAGACTTACTGCACCTGGGAACTGGGGACAAACCTGCTTTTTGGGGACAAAGCATATGGGGTCGCCATCATATTTTTGCTACGATATATTTTTCTATTAATATTTTAAAGATAGCTTCTCTTCTTATTATCTTTTCAGTCTTATTTCTCTAACATGACTACATTTTACTGATTTAATACTTTTATCAGTCCAGGAGAAAACCAGTGCCGATGATGCTGACAATGATGCTGAAACAATAAGCTAAACTCTGCAATTATTATTAATCCCTTTCAGATTGTAACATGTGTAATGCTGTGTGTAAACTAATGTTGAGATCTTTTCATTTATTTCTGATGCTAAATTAAAAAAGCAGCGCTGTTGCAACCTTGAGAGCAGTGCATTATGGGCCGGCCGAGCTCCGGTACTTATGACGAGAGCAAAACAGAGGGAGGAAAGCACTTAGAGCTCAGTCCATTATCCAAACAATTCCTCCTCCTCCAGAGACCAAGAGAGAGTGAGGGAAGATTGAAGGGGAACCGAAGAAATAGCAAGAGAGACTGAGGAGAGATAAGAGGTGAGAGAGAGACCTGAGTGCTGGATGAACGACAAGACGCTGGTGGAGCAGATCAGATGAAAAGATTTAGATAAATTAGATATGATTCATATAGGACTTGTCTAAAACATGCAAAATCAAAAAAACTCAATATATATTAAGTTTATTTAATTTGACTATGTTTATTTTATTTATATATAAATTATTTATTTATAAATTTCCCTACATGATGTCACATTAGCATTTTATATGAAATGCATATGCTTAACATTTTGGAAACAGTTTTGTATTTATACAAGCACAAAAATCCCAGATCACTTTCATGACGGTTTTGGTATGAATGTGGCCATAATTATATAAGAATAAAACATCATGGGTTGACGTGAACTTCATGGGTTGAAGAAAACATACATGGGAGTAATACAAGAAATAAAAGAAAAATGCCATATATGAATCATGCTATTGTAAAAATTGGGACAGCAATGTTATGACAGATGCTTCAGACTCGGCTTCCCGTTGCCCAGCGACCTTGCCTCCCTCCGCCCTCGTTTCCATCCATATCTGCTCAGAAATCACAAGCAGCTCCTTGCTGACCGGCGGGCGACGAGGTGTCAGGTTTGATCGGCACGCACGGGTGCCGCTCGGAATGCCACATCTCGCCACAATAATCTCCCGGCAACCCACACTACTATTTGCATAATTACCTTTTACACTATATTTACATAATCTCTATTGCAGAGATTTTGCTGGTGTTGAACCGACTCTGGAGAAGCCTTACATCACCTAGGCCAGTCTGATAACCGATAACCGGTCTCCTCTAGAAATATTTCACTGAACCATCTCAGTCACTCACATCATGCACAACAGATTAAAAAGGTTTTTGATGTATCATTCATTCGTTTTTCATATTACGGACAAAAACCAAAATCCAAAAAAGCAAATCTATGTATTCTTCATGCATTTTTCACATTGCAGTCAAAAAACCAAATCACTAAAAACACATATCTTTATTCAACATTTGTTTCCAAAATCAAAATGAAAAATGAACAAGGAGATCCTAGTTTGTGTATGACTCGTTCATTCATTTTCCATGTTAAAACCAAAAACATAAACAAACCAAAAAAAACCGCAATATTTTTCAATAATTGTTTCCAAAAATCATTGTCCATTTTCCCATTTTGTTGAAGAAAAAATATGTACTGCTCTGTTTTATTTATCATAAGAATAATTTGTTCCTTGGCAGCAAGTGGGATAGTCTTCTTCATCTGAGATTTTTGTGTATTTTTACAGTCTTCTGCTTGTATATAAATCGATTAAACCATGTGTAGAGGTCACTTTGATGTTTGTTTTTAGTCTTCAATTTTTATTTAAGTGCAAAATTGAAAAGGGTAAAAATGACTCATAAGGGTCATATGGTATGGCAGATTTCCTAAAAGTCCCATATTCCTAGTGTTCAATATGGGAGAAAACCCTCTGGACGAAATTCCAACCTATATAAAAGTCAGTAAATTCTAGCTCCAGTAAAAGCACATTTACTGTTTGACACGTTTAGAGCATGGCATCATCACAGTGAAAAGAGCAGAGAGAATTGTGCCAAATCCCAAAAGTGAAGGACAAACTAATTACACACTTATTGCATTTGAAAGCCCATTTTATCATCAACCCAATCCATTAAATCATCACTCTTTAGAGTGCTCCCCCATATGTATGTGGGGAGCGCTGCGAACAGTCTGGACAAAAATAGTCATGTTTCCAAGGCTTTTGGTGCACTGATGCCATTCCATTAGGGCAGGTGCAGGGAGCAGGTGGGGGCCACAGAGTCCCAGCTGCCCGCAACACAACAGAGATTATTAAAAAAACAAGTGCAACGTTGGGGAAGCTACTTCTAAATGGCAGCTTTTCAAATGTGTCGAAAGGAATAATGGCAAAATTGCAGCTCATGATCCAGGTTTTATTCAAAACACAGAAAGGCATGGTGGCCAAAACAAACTCAAATTCTCCCTTTTTCATAAAATAAACAAACAAGAGCATACGTAAGACTAAGGTTAACAAGTCAGTGAACCGACAAAGGAAAACAACAAAGGCAGGACTATAAATAAACAGAACTAAACAAGGGGTTTAAAATGTATATTGTTTTATGTACTGGTTTAAAATGTATATTGTATATTGTTTTATGTATATTTCAGTATTTCTACTTATTTATTGTCTATCCCATGTGCCTAGTCGTGCCACTGCCTATTTATTCTCTGTTCTACTGTTCTTTGTTTGTTTGCACTGGAAATAACCTGGAGCCACGTCGTCTCGTCTCTCTATGTATCTGTACAGTATATAGCAGAGATGACAATAAAGTTGACTTTGACTTGACTTGAAGGGGTGTGACAAAACTGAATGGCCAAACCATGGAGAAAACAGAACTAAACTGAGACAGAGTCAAGGTGAAACAAGACACTACAAGTTCCAGTAGTTAGCTCAACTATAAGCTGCAGAGAAAAAGTAGCTAACTACTGTATATCCAGCTACTGTATAGCTACATTTAGTCAGTAATACTTATTTACAGTGAAGCATACACTTAAAGCTAATAAATTTAAAAATGTGAAACACAAAGTTAAAGGTAATATAAAAATATGCATTTTAACACTGTAATTCCACATCACAAGAAGCTTTCAGTAAGGTTTTGGAGGCAGAATAAAATATCCATCTACGTAAAAAGAAAACACATTTTTCTCTGTTTTAACTATGTAGTCTTTCTCTACGCTTCATTTCTGTTTGTAAAAAATAAAGTAGGTAGTTACTTTAGAAGCTAAAGCATTTTAAAAGTAGCTTAATTTACTGAAAAAAGTAAGTAGGTTAGTGGTATTTCTACTTGTGGTTAGCTAGCTAACTAAATTTTCTTAGCTAAAGTTGCCCTCATACTAGGTAGGCAGGCTTCAATAGAGTCAATGGTTCTTCTTCACCAATATCTTGAGTATTTTCTTAAATATATTCTTAAGAAGGGTTCTAAGAAAAGTGGAATTGGAGACTTGTTCTTAAATTGATGAACTATTGGCAAGTTTACTCTATTAATGATGAATCCCTGTTTCCTCATAAATTGAAAGTTTGATAGCCATCAGAAAATATCTAAATGTTATTATAAAGACTATGGAGGAAAAAAGACAAAGACTTTATGTATGTTGATATATCTATGTTTTAAATGATGAATGGAAATGGAAATTTGATTAACCAATAAACTAATGTTTTACACAATAAAATGGACTAAATTCACCTCTTAAGGATTTATAAACTATGATCTTACCTAAGAATAAATCTCAAACAAGAAAACATTGGTGAATGTCTGAAAACTGGGTATATGGGCTAAATGTCATAAAGACTATGGAGAACAAAAATATACAAAAAAAAAAAAAAGATTTTATGTATTTTAATATATCTATGTTTCAACATGTTTTGTGATATAAAGAATGACAAAAATGTACTTAATATAACATGATACAACTGCAGAATTGTAGATAGATAGATAGATAGATAGATAGATAGATAGATAGATAGATAGATAGATAGATAGATAGATAGATAGATAGATAGATAGATAGATAATTTTATTAACCAATAAACTAATAATTAGCATTTTTGACTATGATCTTAGCTAAGAATAAATCTCAAATCAAAAACATTAGTGAATGTCTAAAAACTGGGTAAGTGGGTTTTTGGAACACATTTCCTCTTAAGAACGGTTTGTGAATGAGGTTCGATCTTTCCTCCTCTCCACATCCGTCTCTCTCTTGAGGCCTGTTTGCGTCGTTTATCCCCTGCGATTCTCTTGGGGAATCTTTCCTCTCCTCCCTCCAATTCGGGTTTAATTACAGCCTTGGGCGCTGTCCTCCATCCCGGACTTGTCATCTCATTATGGGAAATCAGGGAACTTTACTCAATGCTCCTAATTTATAGCGCAACAGCAGAGCATCAGAGGTCAGAGGTCGAACGATCCCAACTGTTAGCTCACTGGGTCAGTCAGTAATCAGGTTCCTAAAGGCTCTCATCTAACCTGAAACAATCTGGGTATCATTCATTTATATGTGTTTTTTTATTATTAAGACTAAAAACCATAAAATATTATTTTCAATATTCATTTTCAAAACCAAAGTAAAAAAGTAATAATGAGCTATTTTTCGCTTTCACATTTTGTGTTAATATACAAAGAGGAAAATAAACCATTCATCATCCATTTCGCTTTTTTAATCAAATAAAAGTGGTGTGGCCCAGAAGACCTCTCACTCATTGTTGTGAGATATATATATATACATATATATATACATACTCACACACAGTGATACATGTATATATTATGTAACTTATGTTTTAACAACAACTTCCAGGTCATGCCACTTCCCCCAATGGAATATGAGTACGTTTTTCTACTTTGCATTTGAGCACGTAATTGAAAATTGGAAAATGACTTCTTATATGTTCTTTTATTTTATTTTTTAAATGACCATTTAAAAAATCGTTTTGGGGTTCAAGGTTTTAGTTTTAATGTGAAAAACAAATGAACAAATGATACATGGACTTGTGTGTTTTCAGTTTTTTCCCTGTTTTTTGGGCACAAAATTGGAAATCACAAAACAGTTTATTCATTCATTATCCGAACCGCTTAATCCCTTTTGGGGTTGCGGGGACCAGAGCGTAACCCGGGACTACTGGCGCAAGGCGGGGTCAACCCTGGGCGGGCGCCAACACACCTCAGGACACACACTCACACAATCACACTCTCATTCACACCTTACGATTCAATATTGTTTCTTTCATTGGAATTTGGAAGTTTTTTAGAGTGTTTTAAGTTTTTACAGATTTACAAATTACAAAACAAATGATTCTCAGTGGTGAGAAACAAAATAGCAATCTTTGGTCAGACTTATGCAAATCACGTACATTCAAAGCATTAGATAGAAATTATTGTCTCCAATAAAAATGGGAATTTTAACACCAGATGACATTAATATTCTCCCTTACCAGCGTTGCTAAGTAGTTAAACTGCTCTTTTCTGATGCCTGATGGTGATCAGTGAAGCTGTTGCTGAATTTTAACAGGGGTCAGCTCCTCTCTCTACACTCTCTACCTCAGAGTGAGATCTAAAACTCAGCAGTCCACCGTCCTAACTTGGCATGACAGGGGAGTGGATTGTTGAACAGAGAAACGAGACGAGATGAGACAGGAGTGTGTAGAAAGCTGGAAGGGCGTAAAGGTGTAAAGGTGTGATGCCTGTGAGTGGGAGATTCCAGGTGGCAGAGCAAAAGAGCGGCACAGTGCATCAGCTCCGGCACACAGATGGGGAACACAGCCCACGGGGAAAAAGAGAAAGAGAGATAGCACTCCTGTGCTATCTCTCCTTCCCTTTAGACATTACCAGCACTGGGGAAGCTTTGGTTAAACAGAAGCGTGTAAAGCTACAAGCTACTTCTGATTTAAATGAGCTAAGTCACAGCAAAGCACCTCTTTTAATATAATAGTTTGCAATTTTCTTATTTTTACTTTCACATTTTTCTATATGGATTTGGCAGACATGGCCAACCCCCCATATATGGAAATTAAGTTATTTTATTAACTAAGAAAATCTTTCAGAAGAAAATCATCACAGCAAATTAATATCACTTCATGATTAATTTGAGTACTACTTTCTCAGGAAACAAATGGATTTAAATGGAAGGGCTTAATCAATGACTGTTTTCCTGTTTTCTGCAGTGGATATAGACCTTCATGGTCTGTCAGATTCTCAAACTATCCTCATAATGTGATGTACGCTAAGAGCAATTAATGTGCACTTCCTTGCAGATGGAAAGCACTTTAATCACAGAAACGGGTAAAATTTGGATGCACGTCTGGTGAGACTCATTGATATGAATAGCAGGTCGCATTGAAGACTCAGCGCTCCAGGCGCATTATTTACCTCCTGCCTGTCAGGTTGGGGAGTTTGATTTATTCAGACCGGGGAGATGCGCGAGGGAGAAACTGCAACGCTCCCAGCGCTCCTGTTCCGCTTTATGTAATAATTAATGATTCAGAAACATTTCTGCTGTGTTACATTCTCAGAGACGTTGCCTAAGTAGGCAGCATTTTGGGGCCATTTTTTAAGCTGTCCCTGTCTGAGTGGCACAATTCAGCTCCTTTCTAAGGCATATTTTTATAAATAATTTCTTGCGCAATCCAGATTTTTTTTTACAAAACCTATTTCACAAATGCTTTCCAGAATACCTCCAGGTCAACAAACTGTGTAGACTACTTTTTCACACTCCCTGCTTAATGCCAGGCTCATGAGTTTGACATCGCCTGATTTGACATCACTTATAGTTGCTTTTTTGGCACCTACTAGTGTATTTATCTGCATCAAAACTAGAAGCCCACAGTCACAGAGCCTTAAATTTTGTTTGCTAGATAAAGCAGCCCAGAGGTAAATTTTGTTTGATAGTGACTGTAGGCTACCTGGCTGTTATATTCCTCCATGAAAATGTTTCTCTTACTGACAAGTTTTACACCACACAATATTTAAAATCTTATTAGTCTTAACAGTACAGGAGTCAATAGAGGACAAGGGTCAACATGATTTTAATATAATCATGGTCTTGAAAAAACAAGACAACTTTCATTAAGTATCTTCTGAGTTTAAGATTAGGAGAAAAAAGTTAACATACTCTACTGATTTCCCTATAAACCTACTGCAAGATCACGGCAGAGGTGAAAAGAAGTTGTGATCTTGAGAAAATGACTTTTGTTATCTCAGGATCAAGAGAAATGTAATTCATGCTCTCAAGATAACTAGAACGATAAAAATGCTAATGCATGTCCTCTATCCACTTCCCCAGAACAATGTGAGGAGTTAGACATTTTGGAATGGATTTTGGATCTGATTTGGCCTCTGGGGAGTTTAAATTACATTCATTCATTCATTATCTGAACCGCTAAATCTGTACTGGGGATGCAGGGACCTATCCCGGGATCAACCCTGGGCAGGTGCCAACACACCGCAGAGCGCTCACAAATTCTTACCTTATGAGGTCAATTTGGAATCACCAATCAACCTAAGCTGCTTACTTTTGGACTGCACCCAGACAAAACTGATGCAAACACAGGTACAGCACACAAACTCTGCACAGACAGACTCCAGGTCGACCCATGGATTGATGCCAGGACCTTCTTGCTGTGACAGTGCTAACCACTGCGCCACTATGCCCCTTAGTTTTAACTACACAATAAGGAAATTACATCAGCAGACAGTTGTGATTCCAGTCGTGACTTTTAAATGTTTAACGAACTACGACTCGCCCAAAAATCAGTCGCGAGAACAAACACTTCAGAATCTTGGTCTATTTCTCTACGCTGACAAAAATCTGCAGATTACTTTTCAAATTAAAACAAAATTCAAGTAAAATCATAGTTGGTATGTGGCTTATAGAACAATAGAATGTGATCAGAATGTCAAAGACTGCATTGGTATTGGAACACAGCCGAGCCCTTTCGTTTTATCACACACACAGTCTTGTATTACAATCTTTGTGAGGTCCTTCTGTAGATTCCAATAATGACTAGTTGTAAATAATACTATAATATAACTACACCTAACCTTAACCTTAGTAACCAAAAGCAAATCACTGAAGTCTTTTCCTTTTTAAACTAAAATCAGTTTTTTCCTATAAAAGCATTTTTGCTCATGAGCACTGTTCCTCACATATGAAAATGTTCCCACAAAGGCATAAAAAGGGACAAATCATAGCTTTTCCTACTTTGGGGGCAGTCGGGTCCTTTCAACCTTCTAAGCATATTCATCCAACTCACATACACAACTACACTTCAAACCTGATTAACACCTAAATTAAACACTACACACAGCATCAGACAAAAATAACAAAAATTAAATCAATCACAATGGTAATAAATAAAAATCTACCAGGTTTCCATTTTTCTTTTTCCTTGAGAAGTCTGACTTTCTCCTGGATTGAAAGACGAGTCAGCAAATCAATAAAATGTTGAGTCAACCAGTGTATTAAACTCACGCATTTGCACCTCCAAAATCACTTCAGAAGAATCACAGCTCTCACCTGTTCTTGCGTTTAGTGCGCTGACAACAATTTTCATGCTTTAAAGTTCAAGTTCGGTCTACATTGGTAAAATCTTTAGAACAAAGTCATTTTCTTCCTTTCTTATTTCTTATTATATTTGCATTGTTTATGCAAAAGCCCTCCCATAGAATTTCGCTGTAGGAGGAATAATTATTTCAAATAATTATTCCTCCTAGAATAATTATTTTCAAATGTTCCAATTCCAGTATTCAAATAAGCCAGGTTGGCGGAAAACATATAAGTATATACATATCATTTGCTCATATATGATTATATTATATAGGATTTATTTTATATATGAGATATTATATTGTGACATTTATCACTGTTTTGGATTTTTTCCCAGTACAATGCATATCTATTATGTGAAAAAACAAGCGAAGTGGAGGAACTGGTGTTACCTGTGTTCAGGTGGAGTTGTTGTTCTCTTTGCCCCGCGCGCTCCCGGTTCCTGTCCCGGTCCCGGTCCGGTGGTGCATGTGACGGGAGGAAGGCGCTTGCCGTCGGTGGGGCTCCGCTTCAGCACATCCTCACGCTCGCAGCAGCGACGGCGTTCGGTTCGGTCGGATGTCCGCGACACCGGCGGCCAGCGACCAGACACGGACCTGGTTCAGGGTCTCATACCGAGTCTCCGTCTCCTGCTGGTTCTGTCCAACCTCTACCCGAGCAATCCACCTCGACACCGGCGGCACCGGAGGCGGGACGTTAGATAATCGCCACTGTTCTCCTGCGCGTGCGGACAATGCGCAAAACAGAGCAGCGGAGCCGCCACGCGCCACCGGAGCACAAAGCCACCCTTCCATCTACCCCCCCCCCCCCCTTCCACCACCAACTCCACCTCCTGCCTGTCACGCGCGCAGAACCGAGCCCGGACCGGGACCGGGGACACCGGAGCAGGTGTACCGGAAGTAACGGACCGGTAATAAACAATTATGTCCTATATTGTGCAGTGCTCATCGTAATTAAGCAAACCCCCAACAGATTTCCCAAACAGAAGAAATATAATGTTTACGCGTGTTCTCCAGAACAACGTGAGGAGGTCAACCTTGGCCGAATAACCCTTCGTGTTCAGGTTCTGATTAGAAGTCTAAAGAGTTTCAACTACACAACTAAGGAGGTTTAAACTAGAAGACCGTCGTGTTTTCTGTCGTGAAAATCAAATGTGATGAACTACCACTGGCCCAAAACTCTGTTGTTACAATAAGCACTTAGTCTTGGTAGCCTTTAAGACGCCCTTCCTTGTGCTGACCAAAATTCTGCAGTTTAGTCATTGTAGTTTTCTAATGAAAACACAACGTGTTGTTATTTGTCCTAATATGAAATTACTTAAGTAAACCATCACACGATTTTTCAGAAAACCTGGGGTGTAACGATACATTGCTCTGCAATGATGCATCGATTGATTTTTCCACTTAAGGAGGAGTAGAAAATCGGAGAGAATCCCAACAGACGCCACAACTGGTCTAAAGGTGGGTTTATTTATGTAGGTGGAATATTGAATTATTGCTGTGGGAAATTTGCATAACAATACATTGAATCTACATGGAGACATCACTTCAAAATGAAAACTTTATTTTAATACACTTTTATTCACTTAAAAAAAATCAATCAGACATTGTATACTGTATATAGTTTTGAACAGGAAGTCTGTTTTTATTAAAAGAGAAGCTGTACAATATTTATACAAAATGTATACCAAAAATGAATACAGTAACTGTACATGTGCATAATGTGGTAACATTATATTTGATATTGTCACATACTGACCGCTAGCTCCTCAATAGAATCTGATCACAATTACTGTATATCACAGTGGACTTTGTGATATCGGGAGACTTCCAGTTGTTATCTGTTGAACCAATATAATTGGTTCATCATAATATTTTACACCGTCACTTAATACTGCCAGTATGATACACTGCCATATGGAATATGGTATTTTGCACCATGACCTAACCCCCAATAAAGTTGTAAAAAATTATCTAATTCACATTAATTCATCAATAGATGAGGCTAATTATTCATCACTCAGGTGGTTACTAGATACCTGGCCCATTCAGTTCTCTCTCTTATTGATGGTGACAAAAACATGGAAGATGAATGTCACAAGGCTTGAGCAAGAAAGTCATTTCTTAACACAGAAAAGGTCAAGGCTACAAGAAAACAAGTACAGCATTGTAGTTCATGAACGAGCTCATATTTTTAATAATTTCAGTGTTTAATAAACATTATCTATGAATGTCATATTTCATTCTTTACCAGATATAGTGTCTATGGTCCCATGTACCACTTTTACAGAACACATTTTCATATTCAACATTACTGTATGCAAGATGTCACTTTTTTACATAATTGCTTTTGTGGTTTTAATGAGTTAATGGCCACTCATTACTGCTGATTGATTTCACATATTTGTATGTATATATAAGTAAGATGAGTGGTATCCCACTGTAGTAGCCTACTCAACATAGTGAGGACATGGAGCCAGAAGTGGAAGGTGAAAGGCTAGGAATACATAGTGGTCAAAGGAATAGAAGGGGACAAGCACCCCTTTTGAGAGGTGGCCGTGGGCCTCCTCATAGAGGAGGGCTTAATCTACAAATCTTATGTTGTGATTTGATTTGATTTGATCAGTAAATTCCACATTACAGGATTTCAATGATGCCACTGTGTCTGTACTATTCTCTCTCACATATTTTGTACACCTATATTTAATGATTGTACTAACAAATACACAATGAAGCTATGGGTATCTTGTGTAAGGGTGATCTAAAGTAATGTTCCTATGATATTTCATAATAAATTTGATTTTTAGAAACAATGCTTCTGCAAAAGCAAGGCTTCTCTAAAGATATGAATGCAATATGCCAAGTTTTGAACACTGGACAGCCTATGTTAAAAATAATGACTGTTTTGAGTTTTGTGTCTAGAATTTTGAAAAATGACATGAAGGTTCTGTTATTAGTGCAAAAGTGATAGTGTAAGTGAAAAAAACTGTAACACGATCACTTCCGTTAATATCACATTACAAAGAGCAATGAATAATTTGACATTTTTATTCCTGAGCTACGGGCCACAGTAGCCAGTGTTATATAGATTGATACATCCTGCAATCTATTAATGTCAATTCTGTCACTTACTTTCACTTTTAAATAATAAACTAGATAAACAGATAAAATAATAACTTTTAATATGTCTTTTACATTAGATCCCTGGGCGGCACAGTGGTTAGTGCTGCTGCCTCACAACGAGAAGGTTCTGGGTTCGAGCCCAGGGTCGGCTGTGGGGTCTTTTTGTGTGGAGCTTGCATGCTCTTCCCGTGTTTGCATGGGTTTCCTCCGGGTGCTCCGATTTCCTCCCACAATCCAAAAGCATGCGATATACAGTAGGTTAATTGGTGAATCTAAATTGGCCCTGTAAGGTGTGATTGTGTTATTGCGGGTGCCATGCGGTGTGTTGGCCTATCCAGGGTTGTTTCCTGCCTTGCACCTGTAAGTCCCCGGGATAGGCTCCGGACCCCCACGACCCCAGTTGGGATTGAGCGGTTCAGATAATGAATGAATGACCCTCTCTGTTCTATTATTTATAGTATATCTTTTTATATTTTTACATTGTTAGATCTGTAACTCATTATTCATTATTTATATTATTATCTGGTTATATTTTTAAATGCTTTACTTGTTTTAGCACCAACCACTAAACCAGATTCATTATATGTGAGAAACGTTCTTGGTAATAAACAAAATTCTGATTCTGATGTATTGTTACACCCCTACTCTTTACTGAGACATAAATGACATTTGGAATATTCCAAGGGGTTGTACTCTGAACGCTGTAACATTAGAGGGTGTCTAATAAATGAATCAATATTTACCGCAGAGCCATATCAGTGCCCTTTCAAAATGAAATCTTACTCATCTTTTGGGATCTACAGTTCCACAAATATCTTTTGTTTTGTTGTAAAACCAGACTCTTTTACCTCATAAACGTTCTTCAATCAGTCACTCCAAAGAAGCCATCCAGCCCCAATTCATCTGGCTTAAAATCTTTCCCTTTAAAAATGTAGTATTGTTTATGAATGCTACACTGTCCTGCTAATTTTGTTAGCCATGCCACAAGCATGTGGAAAATTGATTATAATGACTTGCATGGATTAAACTCCCATGGACCTTCTACAGCATGGTTGTGTTCTTTTTATTTTTTTTCCACTGGATGAAATCGGTATTTCCCCCATCATAACTTTCATTCTGAGATTAATTTGCTCTCTTGTTCAAAACACCGTGTCTAATTGAGCTCATGAGACACGCTCGCCTCGCATCAATAATTCATGCTCATGTGCTTTAGCTCAAGAACACGGTTGGCATGATTACTGTCGGAGGATGCTCACTCTCTTTCTCTCTCTCTTTGTGCTTTGTGTGTCCTGTACACTCACCCATTGCACATACACACCTCGAATTGAATTACGAGCTAAATTAATCTGTCCAATGGCATGATTTAAAGAATAAACAACACAAGGATAACAGTTGCCTAGCATTTTCTTTTTTTTTATCGATGACAGCACTTGAGTCAAATAGTCTCATGTCAAATCCTTTGTGGGGTTCATGAATTTTTATCCACATTAGTTACTCCAAGGAGAGGGTATTTGGCAGAACCTTTCCTCTGCAAAGGTGCTGGTGCCATTCTGGAGTTGGTTGAAAAATGCCATTCTAGTTCCAGCTCCTAATTTGGAAGCAGCACTATTTTTTTCTGTGGAAAACGTTGCTGGTCTGGAAACATGAAATTCGTTATGTGATGAGAAGTGGGAGGTTTTCCACTGGTTCCAAATTTGTAAATGTGGCACCAGTTACCAACTTGGACTTTTTGCCACATTTTTCACCTGGAAATATATGGTCACTGGTCCATTTTGGGGGCCTAGTTTGCAGCTGGTGCCAAGTTTTTGCACTGAAAAAGGGGTGCCGGTGCTGTGAAGACGACTCTGAAACAGTATCAAAACCTTGCTGTTCTGGATTCACAAACCTGTGATGTCATGACACAAAGGCAGAACAACATCCACAGTGAAGTCTCAAGGTGGTAAATGAAATTAAATGATGTAATGCTAGTTATTGCTTGCAAAGTTATTTACTTGGGTTAAAAGAGAAAACACAGAAGTGTAGAGGTATAGAGTAGATAGATTGTATTATCATTAGCATTTAAGCTGATGCTAGTCTGGGTCCAGAAAAACACTAACCATTAACTAAGCTATATTTAAGATATTTAATTTTGGTTTATGTTATGTTCTATTTGAACTGTGTAAGGAAGACTGTTCCTGTAATAAGAAATGGATGGAGCTATTCCAAAGTAGGGACGTCAGAATGTAAATGTCAAAGACGGCACACCCACGATTGTTAATATGCATTTGTAAATAGGTTAAAAAGCGGGTAAATATGTGAGGCGTCTACATAAACCAAACGGAAGTGAAAATCTCTGCAGCACTAAGGTTATGCCTGGTTTTATTAATCACAGCCTGGGACATGAATCATCTACGCTGGACCCTAATAATAATAATAATAATAATAACGAGCTCAGGCTGCTCTCTCATGGTTAATGTGATCTTAGGACAATACTGCTTTAGGGAAACTGAGCATAGGTTTATTAGAATGGCTTAACTGCTTTAAGAATTGCACCTCGCCCCTGTGTGATCATTTATGAATTCCATCTGCAGTTATTCTGTATTAGTTCTTAATAGCCAGCAGCATGATGAACAAAATGCATAAATAAATAGAGGTAACATCATTTTGGAAATTTTACAAGATATGAGACAATTGTGTTTCTGTTTGCTTGTGTGCGTGTGTGTTTGTGTGTAAAGGTGTGTTTATGACATATGGCTTGAGGGTAGAAATCATTTTGAACTCAGGTGTTGAGTGCTGATGCTTGCCGAATGAGTCAAGTAATGCAATGTGTATCTATTTGTGATAGAATCTTGTGTGTTAGAATCCTGCAATTCATTTATGAAGTACTTTAATAACAACACAATCAAGCATAGGTGCCATAAAGAGTCATATACATATAAATTAATAAAATAAAAATACATAAAAATTATATTGGGGCAGTTGGTGGCGTAACGGTAGAGCGTTCGCCCCGTGATCAGAATGTCACAGGTTGCTCCCCGGGTGCTTGTTAGCTGCCCACTGCTCCTTCATGGTTGGGTTTAATGCAGAGGTCACATTTCATTGTGGTGCACTGTGTGTGTGCTGTGGTGTGTTCACAATGACAAATAATCACTCACTTTCATATTGACAACCACAGGGCCAGGAGCGACTACTGGAATCTAAAACAGGTAAATAAAAACAAGATTAAAACAGACAAAGTAGGAATTTAAAACAGGATAAATAAATAAATATAAGTAGACACATAAATTGTATAGCTGGAAAACACAGTTGAGTTAAAACCTGAAATAAAAATAGGTTTAAAGATAAGATTTACAAATTACAATGTTATCAATCTTGGAAGCAACGACTACAATACCGCTGTGAAAACCAAATCTTACTCTTTTACTTAAGAACTGCAGTAGTTCCTAAACTGTATTATGCACAAATGTGACTTGTGCATCACGTCCCCATTAGCTTTAATTTGTTTTTCATGGTCTTGGGTGGCATTTTTGTCCTTTTAATCTCTACAAGCATAAGTCAGCAGAGTAAACACTGTTGTGGGCTTTGCTGAATGAGGAGAAAATGAGGAGATAAACAAAGAAAGACTTGTATTATGACAAGTGTCACGTTCCTGTGCTGACCTCGGCACTTTTGGGCAACATATTTCACTTTTCAATTACAGTACAAGGGCAAAATAAATCCCACCTAAAGCCCCAACCTCACAGATTGCATCTGCTGAAGCACTGAAGTTCACACAGATATACTAAACAGCAATACAGAAGTATCATCTGTCACATTTTTTCTTGTAGCAGAGCAGGACAACCAGAAACTTCTGGTCAAATGACCAGAATAATAAGTGACAGCTCAAGTATTGGTGTACTTGCACTTAAAATTCAAAGTAAAGTTTCAGAAGTATAAACGTTCAAAAGTACATTTTCTCTTTAACATCAATGCATTGTTTTAGTTGCCACTAAACACAGAAAATATTCAAAAATACCTCAAAAATAGTCAATATGGAAGTTGGTGTGTGGTCTGGAAGGGAGTATATATTTATACTTGAAGAACATAGTGGAATAAAAGTGTTGTATGGTTGTATAAGTTATAAAGGAGTATGTACTGTAAATATACATACATACAGTATATTGTACTATGAAACAATACAATACTCAAGGATATTTCTTCCTTTCTGCCTTTTAGATGTACAATTCCAAAGAATAAATAGAAAATAAATATGCAGCCAAGACGATTGCCCATTGTTAAAAATCTGTAAAATTATGGAAGAATATATTGACAGTGGGCGGCACAGTGGTGCAGTGGTTGGTGCTGCGAGTGCTCCGGTTTCCTCCCACAGACCAAAAGCATGCAATAAAGGTTAATTTGCGACTCCAAATTGGTCCCGTAAGGTGTGAATGTGTGTGTGATTGCCCAGGGTTGTTCTTGACCTTGTGCCCGTAAATTCCAGGTCATTTACAATTATGGCCAATAGTAAAATAAGACATTACTTGTAATACAATACAGAATATGTACTGTTAAATTACATTTTGTTACAGTGTGGTCAAAATTGACTGTTGATCAAGGGATATTAGATGACTGGACAGACTGTAGCATCTAACTGAACACTAACAAATTGTTACTGGGTTTCTAATAAAATGGCCATGACTGTATATATACTCTAAGTGCCACCATAATCTGTTGGTAACGCCACAGTAATATCCTCAAGACCGTAAATAATAAATGTGACAAGCCAATGTGAAATAACTGCATAGCGTAAAATCCAATTACCTTGTTCATTACCCTTATCCATACACACACTCACGGTATCTCTCTCTCTAAAGGTAAAAATCATCTCTCTGTGTCAGGTAGAACTCCCAAGCTGGAGTTTCTGTCTGTTCACCAGCTTGTTAGGGTGAGGTTCAGGTCTTTGAAGAACTTTTCCTTACTCTCAAGACCCAGTGAGAGTTATTAAGGAAAGCTGCAGAAGTCGGAGTGTGTGTGTGTGTGTTTCTGGGTAGATTCTTAACCACATGGCCCCAGGAGCTCAGCCTGGTTAATTAAGAGTCTCTCAAATTCACAATTAGCACTCACGCATCCACAAACATTTGGGTGTCTGTTCGGGGCGAGGAATGTCAGTCTACACCAACATGAAGATGTGCAGAGGAAGCTATCACACATTAAAACCTTTTACTTAAAACACACAACAGCAGTCTCATGGCAGCCAGAGGTCAAATTATTATCAGCGTGGATAATTATCAGCGTCAATATTCAGCATTTTTATGTTTAATCTAACTTTCCAATAAAATAAGTTATTTATACGTAAGTACAAATAATATACAATGTATAAGTTATTATGCTGCTTAGGGTATGATATAGCCATCTCTCTCTGTCTGAAGTCACTCCTCTGCTGTTTGGTATCATTTACATTTACTTTTATGAAAATTATCAGATGCTTTTATCCAGAGTGACTGCCATATCCTTGTTACAGTCTCCCTGGAGCAACTTAGGCTAAGGGCTTTGGTTAGGGACCCAGTGGTGGTTCTGAAGATCTGTGATATTGGTATGAATCCTGAAAAAATATTGGTCAACCTTTTATTTTTACACTTCAGGTACTAGTTTTGTAGCTGTTTCTTTTCAGGAGCTTGCGGTCATTTGGACGTCTTTAAAATCTCACCATGACCTGATTGGTTAGACATTGGGCCAATTTCCCAGTCAACGCTTAAACCTAGTCCTAGTCTAGCTTTGAGTTTGAATGGTAAATCTTCATTGCTGCTACAATCATAGAGCAAGAAACCGGCCCCACAAGTTTAGCCAATCAACACTGAAGGCCAACGGTATTGCATTCCGGCAAAGAAACTGGGAGCTCTCTGCACTTTATAGCATTTAGCAGATGCTCTTATACAGAATGAATTTCCTAATTATAATAACAACTAAGAATTGTTTTACAGTTGTTTACAAGTGATTACTTATACTTAAGATTAGGGATGCCCCGAAAATTAGGCCATCAAAAAAATAAGGCCGAAAATGGCCAAAAATGCATTTTTGGTTTTCGTCCGAAAGACTTTTAAACACGACCGAAACAGGAAGTTGGGATGATGTAAGCAAAAATGACAGAATCTGTCTTCCCAAACCGCAATATGTAATTTTCGTTTAAACAATAGAATCCATCTCAAACCTGAACAATACCGTTGTACATATGTGTGTAAATAAATATAGTGCTACTGTATGTGTAATTATTGTGAGACATCAGACTATAGCTAATATGTACTTTTAACAATTATTTTCTTCTGCCATAATTATGCCATGAAATATTGCACTTTAATAATGTCAGCATTTAAATGTTTGTACGGAAACTGTTAAGTCATAATCTAATAAAAATATTTTGAATAAATTGTTCGTTATTGGTTATTAACAAAAATTTGTTTGATCCAAGATATGTGCGAAATAATAACATTATTTTAATAACATTATCTAGAGTCCAGTGTACCAACATAGATCTAGAGTCTAGTGTGCCTAAAAAGAGCCAATTTGAACTTTCTTACCGTGTATTACACAATATATAGGACATATTTATATATACCTCAAAATTATGTTAACGTATGATTAAATAAACATTTGCCAATAAATATAATAGTTGTCTTTGGTACTGGCCATAATACAATATTTTTACTATGCTAAACAATTTTTTCTAAGGAGCCTATGAGAAATCATTTAAATTTCTACAAGAAAAACTACTATTCTAGTTATATACAAACTATGTTGTTTTTAATAAAAATAAGGTTTTTTTCTCACAAACCAGCAAAGAGAGCTGTTTATTTTTCAAACGCAACAGAATGTCAACAGAATAGAGTATAAAACAACACTTAAATATATTAATTAATTTGACAACAAATGACAACAAATGCTATAAAATGACAGCAAATACTATATACAAACAACAGAGATCCTTGAAAATATACAACAATTTACAGAACTACAATCAGTGATCAAGGCCTTGTCAGTTTTGTTCGCTAAAAACAGATGCATATCCTATAACTAATTTATAAAATAACATAATGTACTGTACACATACAGTGATCCTTGAAACTACATTAAACAAGCTACACTAAACTACAAAACGTGAAAGCCCTTGTCCGCTGTGTTTGTTTTCTAAAACCAAATGCATATCCTTAACAGTTGAAAACAAATAAAAAGAGATAGACAATGGCATCTTTCTCTTCTTCAGTGTAACACACAGGGTTTTTAAGTTGCTCCAATGATCTAAGGACATCACCATCCTCCATTGTGAGGATTCTGGAAAGGACCACAGGAGACTCAAAAAGTTCACAGTGATCTTGGTATCATTTGCTTGCAGTTTTCAGGTGTGTCATTACTTTTGGTTCCTACAGTGGATTACACAAAGTACAGTTTGTTGAAACAGCATAAAATATGCAATAATACAAATGTTAATAAAAATTGTTCTAAGAATAAAATAGACACATACTTCAGAGTGTGGCAGAGATAAAGTCTCCTCCTGGGTTGTCATGGACTCAAGTTTCAAAAAACCTTGCATGTCATTGCAGTAAGCAGAAATTGAGACATAAACCCAGATATACATAAAGTCAAGTTTAAACTAACCTGGGAAGGCTCCAGGGGCCTCCTTGGCAATCTAAACACGGGGTCAGTGTCTCCTCGCAGAAGAGCATGAGCCTCTGTTGTCCAGTGAGCAAATCTTTTTCAATGGCTTACAGTAAGAAATTTATGTTAACTTTGTTAACGAATTGAGTACAACAGCCAGACAATATAATAAAAAATAATGTTTTCTGAGGCAAAGATAACGCCACTAATCTGAGGCATATCATCCTAAATAAAAACAAAAAAATATTTTTTATGTCCAATATAATTTATCACTTCAAATAAAAAGAAAATACATTAACTTACTTTGTAAAAACACTGCATTTTTTATATGCACGTCCAGGTGGCTCTTTAGTCTGCTCAGCGTTGCTGGCTTAAAGTTAGGACAAAGCGGGCAATGATACAGACGGCAGCATGTGCCGCATCTGATTATTTCTGGTAGAGAACCATTAGTTAGAATTAAAGAATGCATCTGTAATATTAAAACCATGCTAATTACTGAGCAATTAAAAAAAAAACCAAATACACATTTAAAACCACATTTTTAAATTCTGTCACCATGAAGAATTAGGTCAAAAAGAGATCTTATTATCAGCTAGTGGTCCTTTGAGATACAGCTAGTCCTTTAAAATATACTATTACCTGTTGAAATATTGCACACATCACCTACCTCACTTTAGTGATATTCTAAATAGGGTTATATATCAAAACGTTCATATTGAACTCTACTGCTGGAATTCCAAAACTAATTATAAACTCATTTTTTATATATTATTTATATGTATATTTTAAGTGCCTTTTCTTGTACTGTGTAAAGAAACTGTGGCTGGGACCTCCCTGAAATGAGTTTTTGCAGGTTGGGATGCCTGCTTTGGCTGACTTTATTATGTGACCGAGCACTAGTCTTAGGACTTTTTTAAGGTAAATACGTGTTTCCTGTAGTAAGGAGAGGAGTTCGACACACATATATTTCGATGTGATGATTAATTTTTAAAGTGTTAAGCCATACATACCACGTTTTAAGAATTATATGCGTGACAAGGTGGATTCTACAGTGGCAGTCGGCAAGTCATAATCTATCGAGACAAGACGGATTCTGTCATTCGAACGGAAATGACGTAGGGGCTTGAGAGTGGATGGGGCCTGACAGAGGACATGCACTCTCAGGCCCCTTCTGCAGCCAGACACTCCTGTGCCTGACTGGGTTATAGCCAACATGTCTGCCGACTCCAGATGTCAAATCGAAGCGAGGCATCGTCTGACCGCTCGCTTTCAAATGTCCTCTCGCTACCTGAAACCTGTTGCAGAGAGGTGTCTAAAATACAGGCAGAGTCTTCGGTCACTATGACAGATTACCGTCCATTGGACTCTAGCTGTGATGGAACTCACTGTCTACGAAGTGATGTTATCAGTAGGCAAGGTGTATAAATTTTGGATAGCCCACTTCGATAGCTGTCTCATAAGGATGTTTATTATGCAGCTTGCCGGTCACCTGTGTAAACATGCCCAAATGAGTTTGAGCGTTCGCACTGTTACATGGAACGCCACAAGTTCAGTCAAATCTTTCTCTTTATTACAGACAAAACTCTAACTGAAAAAAAATTCTAACTGAAAAAACAAAAACAACCAGTATTCTACTCACAATACAGCCATTTATTGATAATTCCTAATGTTTATTTCAGGATCACAGTAATCGCGTAATTGTGACATGACCCGCATTGCACACTGGGGGATTGTGGGAAATGTAGTTATTTCTCAGAAAGCCCAAATGCAGCTTATTTTATAGGCACGCTATGTAGGGCCAAGTTAAACATTTTATTTAGAATTTTTAGGGGTCCATGCAGTACAACTGCTGGAACCCTATTGGAATTGTGCGGCTTTTTAAAAATTATTATTATTATTTTTCTGCCTTAATACGCATTGTGGAGAAAAAACAGTAAGACCTACAGCTTTGAAATTTGGCAGGTAGGTCTGGTACCCTGGTACACACTACTCAGGCAAAAGAAATTGCACCACTCTGCCAGTTGGTGGCGCTATAAAAAGCTATTTTGCATTTTGCCTAAAAATTTTGCGTTTTGCCTAATAACTTTTGAACCATAGCTCCGATTCTCAAAATTTTTATACTTAATCCTTGGGTCAAGCTGAATCTTTATAGACCCCTCCCATCTATCTCTGCCATATTGGATTTCTTGCTCATTTGCATAATATGCGAAACCAACACTTGCAAACTAGTTGAGAAAAAACTGTAAGACCGATAGCTTTGAAATTTGGCAGGTAGGTCCCGTACCCCACCCACTACTCAGTCAAAAAAATTGCACCACTCTGCCAGTTGGTGGCACTATAATAAGCTATTTTGCATTTTGCCTAACTTTTGAACCGTAGCTCCGATTCTCAAAAATCTTGCACCATCTTACTCCTTGGGTCAAGACGAATCTTCAAAATCTGATAAGGCTGCAGACTGCATGGACCCCGCAATCACTGCTTGCAGTTATATTATTATATTTTATATTGTCCATTATTGGAATGTCAGCATTCAGTGATAAATAAATATTTTCATAGTTTTGTAACTGATTTATTCTTTGAAGCATGAACATTTATTTAATGAGGTAAGTACTCATGGTCCCAGCCATAACAGCAATGGTACAAAACATGGCATACTAATTTAAGTGTTTCCTCGTTTTCGGTTTCCAGTTTCTGCCAAAAATTTCATTTCGATGCGTCTCTATTTAAGATAATTTTTCTAAACTCTTAGCACAGCAGCACACCTACATCACACAATTGGCCAAATTGTTAATTTTCTTCTCAAAAATGCATTTTGTTAATTAAATACTAACTCTTCATTTCAAAATACAACACATTTTTCTACACACACTTACTTTATCAAAACACAGGATCTCTGAATTCTGTCAAAGAATAGCACGTTTTCAATTCACAAGGTACACACAGTCAATAAAAGTGCACCAGCTTTCAAAGTACTATCAGTTGGTGGTATTACAAAAACCGCATTGATTTTTATGTTTATGCTGTCTACCTGCATACAAAACACACTATCCACCATTTTATAGTTAGGTGTCCTTACAGGTAACCACATTTATTGTTTTGGAGTTAAATGTCAGCATCTAATGTTTATATTCTAAGCCACAGTAGAAAAAACAGAAAATTGCTGTTGACTGCTGACACTGAATTTATCACAGTGGTTTATCACATGGTCTATGATGGTGACATGTATTTTTATAATTTACTACTGCTCTTGTAGCCATTTGAACACCACCATCACACATTCATACACCGCTCCTTTGTCCTCTCCCTGGGTCAGCTGTTCCTCTCCCTGGCCCTACTCCTCTTCCCAGTCTATCTGCACTTCTCCCTGGCCCCCGTCCTCTTCCAAGTCTACCTGCTTGTCTCCCTGACCACCACTCCTCTTCCCACTTCACCTGCTTCTCTCCCTGGGCCCACTCCTCTTCCCACTCTACTGTCTCCTCTCCCTAGCCCCATGCCTCTTCCCAGTCTCCCTGTTCCTCTCCCTGACTCCACTGCTTTTCCCAGTCCACCTGCTTCTCTCCTTAGCTCTGCTCCTCTCCCCAGGCCCTTAACTCTCCCTCGGCCAAAGCTTCCTCTTACTAGTTCAGGCATTATTTTTCTCCTCTGTGTTCTGTTTCTGTGTCTAACAACATCTGCCCCAAAAGTCCCACTTTTATGTGTGTCATTGCAATTGAACGTAAACACCAGCCTTTGTGTCGGATTCAGACTGGCATCAGATGTGGTTTGCCCAGTATACCCAACATAAACCCGCTGTGTGTCAATTATTTAGTGATGGGTTTCTTATAACTTGTCTGTCAAGACAATGTAAGTCAAAGCAAAGCAAAGTCAAAGTAAACTGCATATTGTGTGAAAACAACATGAAATGCATTAATGGTATGGCCACAACAGACCAAAGGTGTGCTAATTGAATTTAGAGTTTTGAAAATGTGATTACAGATTGGACAAACGCATGTTTAGCGATTGAAAAAAACGGTAAATTGCAGTCTTAGAACAACTTAGATCGAAAACCTCTAGGATTCCAATCTTCCAAGATCTGTATCCTCGGCCAATGCTTTGTAGTCTGCAGCACTGACATTTCAACATAGATTGTAATAAGCCAAAGAAAAGTAATTCAATTCTACCTGTTATTATTTCATTTAAAACCCTGTGCAATGGACTGTGATGAAAAAGATCATTATTAACCAACGTTAGTTTGTTCTTACCACATACCAATTAGAAAAGTTGGCCACGGGAGACTGGAGTCAGAAGTTAAAAATACTGATAGTGATAATTATTATTTAATTCATGCTAAATCAAATCAAACTGGCTTAACTCATTTAAAAAACAGGTTGGAACCCCTGAAACGATACTGAACCACCCAGCAACCCCACGGTGGACCTGATGCTCAAACATTCAGCTGTTTGCTGTTTTATAAGTAAAAAGAGAGATGGGGTGGTGGAAGAGAGAGATGGTTGAGTTAATTTGGTAAAGGAGAGGGTAATGTGGCGTGCCACTACGATACATCATCTCAAACCTCCTGCTCAGACTCAAAGGAGGCTGCTGAGAATTCATCAGCTGGAACAATCATTGTGTTGTCATTTTGCTGCACAATTAATGGGCCCTGGGTTACTCCGGAGGGATGTAGTGTGTATAAGACATGGTGGAGAGGGAGACTCGTCTATAGTAATGCATCACCTTTAATGAATCTGTCGCTTGAACTAAACCACTGACATTCCATCACCAATTTATGTCCTCATCTTGTCCCGAGGGTATGCACTGGTATGGTTTGCAGTCTGTATATTGTATGTGAATAAATGTGCCATATACTGAAGGATGCTTGAAGGCTTCCAGTTTCTTTCTGTAGGCCTCATTCACCAACCATTCCTAAGAAGAAATTTGTTAGAATTTTGTTTTCATCAAGATTCTGACCAATGTTTTCTTATTTAAGATTTTTTCGTAGGTAAAGGAAGAATCTACAAATGGTGAAGAGCACAAATGCAAAATACAAAAGTCACAACAGAGGTGAGCAGCAGTCTGTCTGTATTATCGGTATGGGTTTCGGAGGGACTTTAATTGCTGGCGGACAAGGCGATTAACATAAAGGTTTTTGACAAACAAACAGTGTTGGGAAGTTTACTTTAAAAACGTGTTCCAATACAGAACACAGAATACATGCCCTAAAGTGTAATTTGTTAAATATTCTGTTAGATAACTCAATGTGATTAGTGTATTCCGAATATTTTGGATTTCTTCCACATTGTCTTGATTATTACAACTGTATAAATGTGGCAATGACACTGTTCATATTCCACCTCCTTAATTTCCAAGACAGAAATGTGTTTCTGTTCTGGCTCTGTCGTACTGACTCCGTCTCTGACTCCTCCATTGTGTGACTGCGGCACCCTGCATTAAATGGACGTTTACATTAGAATCTTTGGTTGCGTATCCTGAAGGGCTTCTGGTGGAATGGAATTGCCAAAATTTATTAGAGGATAAACATGTGAAACAGAAAAATGCTGTCATGTAATTCATTATTTGTAACAATGTAACTGTATTCCAATTTGTATTTAAACTATAACTGTAATTGAATACAGTAACCCATTAATTTGTAATCTGAATACCAAACCCAATACTGCAAACAAATTAGTCTCACCTGCCTCTTAAACGTCTTCAATAAGCTTACGTCAATCTTCTCATCCGCAAGCAGTAAAAGTCCACTAGAAACCAATAATATAGATGGACCCCTGCTCACCTCCACACCTTTGCTTCAGCTATTGCATTCATATTGTGACTTTTGTATTCATGCTGTGATTTTTTGCATTTCAAATGTGGCATTTGCATTCTGTGCAGTCAACTTATAGGTCAAAGGACATTACAGTTTGTTGCGCATTGTGCTGCATAGCCACAAAGCTACTCGATATTTGTTGAGCGGTCAAAATGTTTTAGCTGATTGGTGTAATTGCTGCATGGAAATGAAGCTCTCTGTGGTCAGACTTTCCAAAAAAAACCTATCAGGAATCTGTCATGTCCAGGTGAGAAGATCTGATACCTGCCTCAGTTAGCAGAGCTCTGGGTTGCCGATCCACCCACCGGGAAATCGCTAACTGCTCGTCTCCACCTCGCTTGCTCGATCAAAAGCGATGTATCTGCCAAGAATACAATATGGCTTGAAAGGGGATTTGATTTTAAGCTTCTGGATGTTGCTGAAAACACGCTGTGGCACCATCCTGAGACGTTACATAACACATAACACACTATAGTAAAACTATGGTAGGATAGCGGTGGAATCTAGTGGTAGAATACCAGTGTTGAGGAGTAGCTAAATAAACTGTAGCATGGCAAAATGCTACACTGTTGGCAAAAAATATGATTATTTCTATCTCTTATAAAAAATCGGTATTTTTCCACTAGCAGGTGTTTATGATTTGTGTTGAATTTTTAGGAGATAGGCTACCATGGAAGTGTGGTGCATGCTGATTGTGCACTCCTCGCAACTGCAAGATGGAGCCGGAGGATGGAGTGCGCCTTGGCTAAGATGGAAACAAGAGTTATTATTTGTCATGGTGAACACAGCAAAACACAACACACCACAACGAAATCTGCATTTGACCTGTCTGTGAAGGAACAATGGGAAGCTTTAACAGCACCCGGAGAGCAGTGCTGGGGGTGGGACTTTGCTCATGAGTACCTCAGGGGTACATTTACATGGATTGTCTAAGTTACACTCAAATGTATGTTTTGTTAAAAGTTTGATAAACATGGCCACAGATTCTTGCTTCCATCTTGGCCCAGGTGGACTCCATTCTCTGACTCTATCTCACTGCTGCCAAGTGGGTGCTGTGATGCACTGAGCGTGCTCTGTGTAGATGTCATCCTGCCAACTCAACACCAATCACCATCACTCTTTGCAAAGAGAGAAAAATAATGTTTTTGCAACAATGTATCATTTTGCTGTTTGTAAAGAAGACTTTGCTGGAAAAGCTACTGCATTTTAAAAGTAGCTTTGCTACTGATACGCCATAGAAATAAGAAGATATTTTCATTTATATATCCTATTAGGAATCGTAAGTCGCTCTGGAGAAGAGTGTCTGATAAACACTGTAAATGTAAAATAAAATGCACATCAGCGCAACAAACCTCCACAAACGTTCCGGATGTGGCTTGTTGTACGGCATTGAAGAGGTCGGTGTGTATAATCTCATGCCTGTAGAATATGTAATGAGCTTGGCTCAGTTTAACACCATGTGCCTAAGAGGTTTATACAAACAGGAGCTTCAGCGACTGAATCGGTGCTACAAGAACTGGGGTTTGGCCAGAATTTACACAGAATTTACAGCAGGCTGCAGTTTTGCAAATATCTGTATTTGTCTGGATAATTGAACCATACAGATGGTCTGCTCCCTTCCATCTCTCTCTTTCTCTCTCTCTCTGTTCCCCCATCATCATCCTAAGAGACATTTTCCGCACCACATGTCCCTAAATGTCCAGTTCAGTGAACCATTTTGCACAGCACAAACACACACACACACACAAACATGCATACATACATGCTCACGTACAAACAGATGCATGTACACTAGGGGTGTAATGATACATCGATCTACATCAAATCAAAGCTTCAATGATCAATGGACCCAAAATGAAACCATTGATCAGACATCATTCATATTGTAACACCACTTTATATCGAACAGAGGGTCTGTTTTTATTCACAGAGAAGCTTAGGAATGAAAATGTCAAATGATATTTGAGTTGCTTTTTGTGATTTGATATGAATGGAAGTGATGGTGTTAAATCATCACATGATGTAATTTCATATTGATCTCTGGCTCCTAAATCGAATCGATTGGAAATCATATCATAGCAGTCTTTGTGATATGAGCAGACATTGAATCTTTATCCATTGAATCAATATGATGTTGTATTGTATAAACCATTTCTGTAGCTTCAAAAAATCTGCACACTGACATTAAAGAGTAAAGAAAAACAAAAAATACGAAGAGGAAAAGTCTTGCTATTTTGGGCCGTAGTGTGGATGCAAACTCATTAACATTTACTTTCTTTAATTGTGAGCAACACTAGCACCTTAAATAGAATTGTGGGCCTGGTGGCCCATTGTATGAGTGAGTTTGGAGAAAACCCTAATTTTACCTTCCGGACCCAGACTTTTCCACCTCTGCATTAAAATGACTCATTAACATGAAAAAGAGCACTAATCAGTTAATCAATCAGATCAACGAGCATGTAATCTGTGCCTTTCCAATTCATGCACAAGGTCGTTAGAACAGCCGAGAGTCAAATACAAAGCTGTCGATCAGGGCACTGAGTGACTTGCCCATGTAACTACACATTAGTTTTGAGATAATTGTCTTGTGTGGACATTGTGTCAATGTTCCAAAATAAGTGCATCATCCATTTATTATATACAGTCATAGTTAGGACACCCCACTAAATATTTTAATCTTTATTAAGAAATATCAACATATTACTATTTAATCCTCTTTCAGATTATATCTATGGATAATGGTTATATAACTGCACCTTCTGTGCTAAAACAAGAAAAATGTATTTATTTAACTAATGAAATGAACTAAAATGCCAATTCATACTGAGAAAAAAGATAGGACACCCTCACATTCATTGATATTTAAAATGTCTAGAATTAGACTCAGGTGGACCATATAAGGTTAAAATGATTACAACTTTCTTACAGAGCTTTTTGGTGAAACCTGTCCTATTTCAAATTTTGTCTCTTGATTGTTGAAATGAGTGCCTTCACCATGGTTAGATCCAGAGATCTCTGTGGCTTTCAGAAATACGATTGTAGATGCATATGAGTCTAGAAAATGAAATAAAAAGATCTCAAGAGACTTTGGAATCAGTTGTTCCACTGTCTGGAAGATAATTTGCAAGCAGAGAATATTTAAATTACTTGTTAACATGGCCAGGTCAGGCCGTCCAAGCAAGTTCAGCACAAGATGCTGAAAAAAGTCTCCAAAGATCCTAAAATCTCATCATGGGTCATACAGAAGGCTCTTACCACAGTTGATGTCAAGGTTGATGCATCTACCATCACAGGTTTGATTTACATAGGAGGTGTGCAAGAAGGAAACCTTGCTGTCAAAAAAAAAAACCTCTCAGGGTAAGACTGAAGTTCACCAGAGGTCACCTAGACAAAGACCAGGCCTTTAGAACAACATGCTTTGGACAGATCAATCTAATCTGTGAAACAAGGAGGGTGGAAATGTCATGGTTTGGAGCTGCTTTGCTGCAGCAGGACCTGGTCAGCTCACCATCACCAAATCCACTATGAATTCTTCTTTATATCAGAGGGGGCTTGACTACAATGTATAACCATCTGTCCAGATGTTGAAGCTGAAGTGGGTGTTGACCATGCAGCATGGCAATGACCCAAAACAATGCAGTAAATCTACCAAGGAATGACTTAGGAGGAAGAAATGGAGAGTTCTGGAATGGCCAGGTCAAAGCACAGAACTGAATGGTATTGAGGTGCAGTGGGGTGATTTGAAATGGGCCGTGCCTGCAAGACATCCTTTAAACATAACACAGCTTAAGGAATTTTGCATTGAAGAGTGGGGAAAATGTTTGCCGGTTGATGTCAGAGATTGATAGATAGTTATAGAAAAGGTTATAGAGCATAGGGTGTCCTAACTTTTTTTCTTGGAATGAATTGCCATCTTAGTTAATTTCTTTTTTTAAACAAATGAATTTGTTTCTTGTGTTTGCAACACAAGAATGATGCAATTATATAACCTTTATCTATAAATATAATCTGAAAGAAGATTATATTGATATGTTGATATTCCTTAATAAAGAATGAAATATTTAGTGGAGTGTCCTAACTTTTTCACATGCCTGTATATACTGTATATATACAGTGCTGCTTGAAACTTTGTGAACCCCTTTCTGTATTTCTGCATATATATGACCTAAAACATCAGAATTTCACAGAAGTCCTAAAAGTAGTTAAAGAGAACCCAAATAAACAAATGAGACAAAGATCTTATACTTGGTTATTTACTGACTGAGGAAAATGATCTGTGTGTGGCAAAAGTATGTGAACCTTTGCTTTCAGTATCTGTTGTGGCCCCTTGTGCAACAATAACTGCAACTAAACATTTCCAGTTGTAACGACAGGCAGGTGAACCCAAACGCAGAGTCGATAAAACCAGGTCGTAGGCACAGGGGTGAATTGTCGAAAAATCGCAGGTTTATTCAGGCAGGGGTCAGTACCAAAATACACAGTCCACGAGGCAAACAAATCCGAATCGTCAGAAGCAGAGGGGTAATACAAAAACAGAAAGCAAGGGTCAAACCGAAAACAGGCAAACACAAGAAACGCTCGGTACGTAGCACAAGGCATAACAATACTTCGCAAACAACAATAGCGACTAAGGGTCTTTAAATACTGGAAGGTCGTCCCTGATAGGCTAATACTCCGGTGACGTAGATCTGGTGCGCAGAGGTTGCTGTGACGATCTGGAGTCTGATGAGGTGGACTCCTCCCTGGGTCTGGGCTGGGCTCTTACACCAGTAAATGTTGATCAGTCCTGCACATTGTCTTTTAGCCCATTCCTGTGTGCAGATCAGCTTTAGCTCTGGGATGCAGGTGGGTTTCCTCAAATGAACTGCTCACTCCACAACCTTCCATAACATTTTGATTGGATTCAGGTCATGACTTTGACTTGGCCATTCCAAAACATGAACTTTATTCTATTTCAACCATTCCTTGGTAGTACGACTCGTTTGCTTACGGTTATTGTCTTGCTGCATGACCCACTTCCTCCGTTTCAGTTCACGGACAGATGCCAAAACATTTTCCTTTAGAATTCACTGGTATGAATCAGAATCCATTGCTCCATCAATGATGGCAAGCCGTCCTGGCCCAGCTGCATCAAAACAAGCCTAAACCATGATCCTACCACCACCATGTTTCACAGATGGGATGAAGTGTTTTCCTTTCTCCAAACATAACACTTCTTATTTAAACCAAAAAGTGCTATTTTGTTTTCATCTGTGCACTAAACATTGTTCCATTATCCCTCTGGTTTGTCCACGTGATCTTTAGCAAACTGCAGATGGGCAACAATGTTCTTTTTGGACAGCAGTGGCTTTCTCCCTTCAACCCTGCCATGCACACCACTGTTCTTCCATCTTCTTCTGATGGTGGACTCATGAACATTAACACTGGCCAATGTGAGAGAGGCTTTTAGTTGCTTAGAAGTTACCCTGGGATCCTTTGTGACCTCACCAACTATTACACACATTGTTATTGGCGTGATCTTTGTTGGTTGACCTCTCCCATGGAGGGTGACAGTGGTCTTGAATTTCTTCCACTTGTACACAGTCTGTCTGGTGCGGATTGGTGAAGTCCAATTGGGTTCTCTTTATCCACTTTTAGGACTACTGTGAAAATCTGATAATGTTTTAGGTCATATTTATGTAGAAATATAGAAAGTTCTAAAGGGTTCACAAACTTTCAAGCAGCACTGTACATAAAGCTATACATATGTATAGCTTCATTTAGATCCTTGTGTCAGTGATCTGATGAGGATATGACGAATAGACAGGCGCTTACAAACTTCCAGTGGCCAGGTTAGGCGGCTGTCAGAATGCTCGCGATTCGGACAGGGATCTGGTTAGGATGTAACGAATTGCTACTCGTTAGCCGTTAGCCCTTATAGCGTGGTGGTTAGCCCAAACGCGGCTGAGAGTGCGAGTAGGAAGGATAGCCATGCAAGTTGATTTAAGAACTCTCTTACACAAAGAATCAGGATTACCACAATGATCCAAGTTCTAACAGCACCCACTCTAACAAAGAGATGAACCCAATAACTGGTGCACTCACAGTTGATGCCGAAATGAATCGGAAAGAGGGCCAGGTTGACTCAATGGCAGAGCGATTTGCCGCGAGGAAATGACTCCTTTTATACCCATTGAACCGCGACCGGCCGCGTCCCAATCCAACTACCGGCCGCGGGAGGCAGTGCCCATGACACCTTGGCAGAAAGAGGCTTATTCTTCTTACTGCACAATGTCCACACAGACAATTATCTCAAAACTAATCTACAGTTAAGTCACTCAGCACACCAATTGACTGCTTTATATTTGACTCTCTGTCATTCTAAAGACCTTGTACATAAATTAGAAAGGCACAGATTACACACCTTGTTTTTCCACTTTGATTTTGGAAAAAAGCATTGAAAAACAACACAACGTTTTTGGGTTTCGATTTTTGGTTTTAATTTGAAAAAGCAATGAATCAGTGCTACACAGATTTTCCAGCTCAGAGACACAACGTGACCATCCTGACCTCTGTGTGAGAGCTTAATGTCTCTGTCTCGTACTCTCAGCATCCGTCAAGGATTCTGGAACAGCCTTCATCCACAGTATCTTTCTCAAACCCTAAGCACGTTTCAACAGGCTAAAGCCAAGTCTGATTTCCACACAGCGGCGAGACGAGAGAGAATAGAATTATAACAGAGCTTGCTGAGCTAAAAATGCATCACAGCGGGCCTGAGCTGTGTGCAGTACTGCCCATCGGGACGGTTATCGATTCTGCAGTTTCCCACTTAACATGGAGCAGGAACACACTGATAATCCCAGCAGATGCTACAACCGCCTCAAAGGCGCGTTTATGTGTGGAGGTGGTATATCAGAGCGGACTATGGGTGTAACAATACATCCATACATTGATTCACTGATCAATGAGCCCAAAGCACCCATCCAAAATAAAAACATTGATCAGACATCACACATATTGTAACATCACTTATTTTAAACAGGAGGTCTATGTTTTATTAAAGGAGAAGATTGTTTTCCATTGGACCTCAGGACCAAAGACATCAAATGATATTTTAGTTGCTTTTTGTGATTTGATATGACAGACATATTGGCAGACATTAAATCGTTATTCAGGTTTTGGAGGAAGCCTAATTTTGGAGTAATCCTAAACGCAGTCTAAATTTTACCTGCTGAACCCAGAATGTTCCACCTCTGCAACACAATGACTAATTAACATGAATAAGAACACTAATTTGGGCAGTAGATAGTGTAACAGAGAGTTGGGCCTGTGATTGAAAGGTCGCTGGTTCAAGTCCTGGACCGGTAGAGATACCACTGAGGTACTCATGAGCAAGGTACTGTTCCCCATGCACTGCTCCCTGGGTGCTGCCAAAAAAGCTGACCACTGCTCCTTCACAGATGTGTCAAATGCAGTGGTCACATTTCGTTGTGCTGCTGTGGTTTGTGCACAATGACAAGTAATCACTCAATCATGATGAAACTTGTCATTTACAGGTGAGAGTGAGTCAATACAAACCCAAATCTTCAGACAGGAGAGAAAACAACTAGTAAGTTACAGCCAACAAATGAATAAAAAATATTTTTTCACAACAGAAGTCTGGCATGACTTCACAAATGCAAACAAAGGAGAATCTATGCACAAAGCAACAGTCACATTCTCCTCAAGATGTGGGGTGAGAATCCAAAGTTTGCACAAGAAATAGAATCCAGTATCTGAGTCTGACCAAAATCCAGCAGCATCAAAGCAAAACCAGGCTGGCAATGTCAACCTGGCCCCACAAATAAATATTTCACAAAAATATAAAGAATGAATTCCTGATTTACACTACGCACAACAGCAGAGTGTGAACTGCAGCAATAAATGGAATTGTTAGGATCAATGTTTAACCTGCTTGTTATGCAAAGAGGATGTGAGATTTTACAAAGCACTAACACAACACTCAGGTCAGGGTTCAGACTGCCTTAAAGGAGAGAGAGAGAGAGAGAGAGAAGAAGAGACAGAAAGTGGAAGAGAGATGGGTAGAGGAAAAGTAAGGAAGACAGAATGAAAACAGTAGAAAAGAGGATGAAAGAGAGGACAGAAAGAAAGAGAGAGGGAGAGGGAGAAAGGAAGAGAGAAAGAATGACAGTGAAAGAGAGAGGGAGAGGAAGCGAGAAATAAAAGTGGTAAGACTTGAGATTAAAGGAAAGAGAGGGCGTGATAAAAAATAAGGAGACAGATAGAGAGAAAGAGAGACAGGTGTTTAGTTGTTGATATGCAGATGAGTTCTACACTGGTGTTCAGATCTACTGATTGCTCAACTCTGCTGCTGCTGTGCTCCATCTCAACACTGATCCTCACATCACTCACTCTCCTCCCAGCGATTGTGTTCTTTTTTTTTTTTGCTTCCGGACTCGAGTGAACGAGAGGAAATTTTTATTTTCCTCAAACTCCGTCTCCCCTCCCCGTGACCTCACCGTCGGTCCAGAGACGTGCCCGCAGCGGGCATTTTTTTCCATTATGGATTTTCCTTTAGCACCATTTTCTGTATATTACACATTATTATTTGGATTTTTTAAAATTGTCTTTTGTTTGGTCTTTTATGGGGCAGTTGGTAGCATAGTGGTTAGGAAGTTCACCCCGTGATTGGAAGGTCGGAGGTTCAAATTCCGGAGCATTAAAGGTACCTTTGAGGTACTCATGAGCAAAGCACCGCCCCCAAGCACTGCTCCCTGGGCACTTTTCTCAGTTGGATATAGATGTCCTGCTTTACTCCTCTCTTCATCCGTCTGTCTATGTCCAAAATGTAAACATTTTTATCCTCAGAAGAGTGTCCCTTCTTCTTTATGTCATCACAGTGACAAGGTTGTGGGAGTTCTCCCAGGAATGCTAATGTCTGGAGTGTGCTCTTTGGAACGGTGTAAAAAGTCAGTGTGCTTTGGGATCTGGACTCGTGAAAGAGTCTATCCTTACTTCAACCCCACTGCAGGACTACAGTACCCACAATTCCCACAACATCTTAGAATGCCAAAGCACTTGAGCTTGTATGCTCTCATGCAGATTGTTCAAGGAACCAAATTCATGAATAGCATGAAAAATGGATGCCAGCTACAGCTTCTATTGCTTTTTTTTGCAATAGCACTAGCTAATGCTGATTTGATGCTAACATAACATTACAAAGTCCCTGATGCATGCTGTCAGTAATTAGCCAGCATTACTGTGAACACATGCAAAGTTGGGGGTCAATAAAATGTGGTGTTAGTAGTTACATTTTTAAAGAGTAATAATATTACAGTACTTATTACTTTCACTAGTGTAATAGGTACTTAGTAACACTGCTCATTCAAGCGGGATTGGCGAGCTGACGGGCGGCCAAGACAAACATGAGGCCTGGCCTCATGTTTAATGCGCGCCACGTCGGAGTCGCCCGCGGCAGCGCCGTTTACGAGCAAATGCCACCGCCGCCGCTACCACCGCAATTACGGAGAGAACCGAGCCGCTATTTATCCCGGACATCTCCAAATGCTAAATCTCACAAATCACCGACCACGACCTCGCGACTCGAGCCAAGAGCGATTTCAAGATTTCGCCTTGTTGCTAAGTGCCTCTGATTAAACTGAGGTGAGATTGTGTGCTGTGCCTGCCAATGACACAACACCGCCCATTTTTTTTTCACTTTCAGCAGAAAATATGGGAAGTTTCAATGGCCTGAGGCATCAAAAGATAAGACACTGGATGGAAACACACCTTGATTCACAACTTGGCCCTTGTGAGGGTAGCTGTTCGGATAAAGTGGATTCATTTTTAGCAGAAGCTAGTTGTGTGACACTGTTATGGGGGATAGGCGTTGAAAATAATATGATGAGCAATGTTACTAAGTACCTATTACACTAGTAAATAATAAGTACTGTAATATTATTACTTTAAATGTAACCACACCACATTTTATTGACCCACCTAACTTTTGCATGTGTGTTCACAGTACGCTATTTAGTTACGACAGCATGCATCAGGGACTTTGTAATGTTATGTTAGCATTAAATCAGCATTAGCTAGTGCTACTGCAAAAAAAAGCAATAGAAGCTGTAGCTGGCATCCATTTTTCATGCTATTTATGAATTTGGTCCTTGAACACCTGCATGAGAGCATAACCAAATTACACGGCATGAACTAAAAATGTTAGGGGAATTGTGGGGTACTGTAGTCCTGCAGTGGGGTTGAAGTAAGGATGGACTCTTTCACAAGTCCAGATCCCAAAGCACACTGACTTTTTACACCGTTCCAAAGAGCACACCCAGACATTAGCATTCCTGGGAGAACTCCCACAACCTTGTCACTGTGATGACATAAAGAAGAAGGGACACTCTTCTGAGGATAAAAATGTTTACATTTTGGACATAGACAGACGGATGAAGAGAGGAGTAAAGCAGGACATCTATATCCAACTGAGAAAAGTGCCCAGGAGCAGTGCTGGGGCGGTGCTTTTTGCTCATGAGTACCTCAAAGGTACCTTTAATGCTCCGGAATTTGAACCTCCGACCTTCCAATCATGGGGTGAACTTCCTAACCCACTATGCTACCAACTGCCCCATAAAAGACCAAACAAAAGACAATTTAAAAAAATCCAAATAATAATGTGTAATATACAGAAAATGGTGCTAAAGGAAAATCCATAATGGAAAAAAATCAGGTAACAAACGGCTGATATATTCCTGTAATGTTATCTGTAAAAAGAAGTTAAGAAGCCTTTTGGATGAGAGGCAAAACACCACCAAGAACTTTTGATTGAAGCTCTCAAGATGATTTAAAATACCCACCCCAGCCTGGAGCTCTCAGTAAAGTCGTGTATAATGGGGGTGAAATCCAGGCATCAGCTCTGCAGCTCAGACTGTGGTGGTTAATGTTCAGGAATACGAGGTTCCCTGTTACATAAAGCCTTTTTAGAACAGGAAGAAAGTGTCTGAGAGCTCTGCCGAAGTAAGGACTACTTAAGGATTAAGGACGGCAGGTGTCCACTCTGCAGACGGATGAGAAGAAGACCTGTGCTGATAAAGCCACCCTGAAGGAAGTGTGCAAAAAGCGGCCGGCTGCTAATGATACAGCCAAAAAATCCTGCCTATACACCTTTAAAATGGACATCACAATCTCACAGTCACTCCTTGCATCCCCATTTATCACTTTCAGTTGTTGTTCATTTGCAAACCTTTCACTGTGTTTAAATTTCTTTTCATCCCTTTCTGCCTGGTGCTGTATTTCTTTATTGTACTTTATTGTACTTTTATAAGTATACTTTTACTAAAATCTGATTAATGTTTTGGTGAATTTCAAAATAATATCAGATTAGACAATAAAAAAAATCATTATTAATCACTTAATCATTTGCATTTAAGCAGAAGCAGTTAAAATGCCCATTGTGTTTTACACATAACAATAAAATCTTGAATCTTCCTCTCCGCCCGGAGTGATATCTGAAGTTCATTTCTGTTTTTTTTTTTAACTCCTCAGCCCAAAAGCACCCAAACCTCTTCATGGGACTGTGAAACTCAAGTTGCTTTATCAAGAGAATAAAAATATCCTATAAACTGACCACAGAGTCCTCGAATATTTCTGGTACAGATTTTACATCACCCTGGCTCGTTAGTTAGCTGGGCTTCACGCTCAGCTGTTCCGCTTCTGTCAGTTTTCTCCTCCTCATACGCAATTACAGGAACCTGTGACCTGAAAGATTGCAAACCGACATGGGCAAAAACGAACAGCCATTTCCAGTCTTTCCTGGAAATGAACAGGCTTCAGAAATTAATTTACAGCATCACAAAGACATGAATCTTACACTGAGGGTCATGTATTAAAAAAAGTCGCCGAAAAGACCTGTATGAAAAAGGGGAAGAGGATGACCTGAAGCAGAAGAAAAGACTTGGGTCTGACTGGTGTGCAGCAGTGATGGAAAGTGAGGAGAAAGACAGTAATAACCTTTGTAAGCTAGAGCAATGCAAGACGTACATGGCCTCATTTGGAGGAGTGTGACTTAGGGCCGGGAGCATCACACATCCCTCTTTTCCACCGCATCAGTGCCAATGCCAGTCCAGAGTGGGTTCCCAAGTTTGAAACCGATTCCACTGCTATCACACAGGGGAACAACTGGTGTTTCTGTGAGCTCTGGATTTTGTTTTTGGTTTCACATTTTCTGGCTGAATGAACATATTGACCCTTGCTTAAACAAACCTGAGAAACAATTATTGGATTTTAATTTTCTCAAGATGATGAGAAAAATAAGCTTTCAAGATGACAAGGAAAACAAGTCGCAAACCCAAGATTATGAGAAAATTAAGTAACTACCTTGAGATGTTAGGAAAAATCATGAGATCACAAGAAAAATAAGTCAGGCAGCTTTTGGGAGCACCCTGTGAGCAGTGCTTGGGGATGGTACCTTGCACATCATTACCTCAGTGGCACAGTTTGGGACTTGAACCAGCCACTCTCCAGTCACCTGGCCAACTTACGTTATTAACAGCCCCTCAAAACCCCCAAGAACTATGCAATTGATATACCCACATTTGGGGAATATGCAGAGGTCAGTCAAACAGGTTATGAGATAACTTATTTTTCCCATGATCTCAAGATAATGACTCAAGAACACAATAAAAGATCAAAATGAATAATTATCTTGAGACTGCAAGATAGAGAGTCAATAAGATAAGACAAAAAGACAAAAAAAGTTGTAGAAATGCCAGTTCTCGCTATTTTCCAACTTCAGCACTACCTGATAACTGGCACAAGTACCAGTGCAGTGGAAAAGAGTAATTAGTTTTCTTTTTCAGGGCAGTATGGAGCCTAATGGAACACAGACCAGTAGGAGGACTTTCTAATTGTGTCCGGCACCTGCTGTCAAGCTTCTAGCACTGTGAACACTACACTCCTTACTCCAATTAATCTCACTGTCTATCAGCCGCTCTCTCAGAGGCTAGGTATGAGTGAAGTTGGGAAAAAAGAATACAGCCTTCAGTTATGCATGGGAAAAAATACCATGTAAAAATGGCTACTGCTGACGCTAACACATCCATTATGAAGACATAAAACCGCCGTGCAAAGACGACAGGCTCCATTAATATTTTAGCTAGAAGTCTCAGCAACAGTGGAGATTTATCCCCAGCCGCAGACCAGCGCTTCTCCACCAAACAATATCGTTTTCTGATTAATTAAACTCCTGTGGATTACGAGCACTAAACCGCCTCCCAACTGGGTTTAATGTCCTTTGCATACATCTCTCCAAGATAGTTGGTGTTGTAAGTCGTCGCTGAGATGATGAGAGATGGCAAAAAGAGGCTGTCGGAACCTGGAGAGGAAAATGGTGTTACCAATGCTACCATTCGCTGAATGCTAGCAAGGTCTTAAGAATGAGATATAAATTGACATTTTTTATTCCTGAGCATAAAAAATTTTTTTTTACTGAAAAACAATGGTTCAAGTTTTTTCTTATTGTTTTCTTAAGTAAAGACATTTTAAACGTATAATACCACTTGATAAGAAATCCCGATAAGAGAAGGTTTTGCACAAACAGGCATGCAATAAATTTGTGTGTTAGAGTGCTCCTCACTCTTTGTTGATTCTGTTCTTAGGAACAAACCTCAAATCTGAAAACATTGGTGAATGTCAGAATTTTTATGAAAACTACCTGAGTTTTCACAACAAATTTCGTCTTAAGAACAGTTGGTTAAGTAAACTTTATTATCATCTCTGCTATATAGTATACAAGTGCACAGAGAGATGAGACAACATGGCTCCAGCTCTTAGCAGTGCAAAGAACAAAGAACAAATAAGGCACATAGAATAAGCAATATATAAATAGAATATAAAACATACATTTAGTGGAAACTACTAGTAGTGGAAAATAAAATATAAACTTTAAACTAGAAGTAGAAAGAGACAATTAGAATGTGGTAATCAGCATACAATTATGGTCTTATATAAATATAAGATATATAAAATATAATATAAATATATAATATAAATACAATATAAAGTGATGTTGCAGTATGTATGTCTGATGGATGTTTCCATTTTGGTTCAATGTTATGGGCTTGTTGATTGTTGAATCAATGTAGACTGATGTATTGTTACACCCCTACCAACGACCAGCTCAAATCCTATTAGCATGAACATTTATCAATTTTGTTGAGTTTTTTCTTTTGACCAAGTTCTGAGCACGGTATCGGAAGTGGGCCCTCGTTAGGAGGCCGAGTTAGCATACAGATTAGAGCAGCGCTCTCCAGAGAACCCGTCTCAAAGCGTTAGTCCCACTCTGCCGCCGCGCTGTCTTCCACTTTAATTGCTTGGCAATTTTCAGATCGTTTAGCCATCATCAGCGGCGAGAAAGAGGCTTCCCTTCTTCGCCGTCCTCCCTCCTCCCTCTTCCACGCAATCAAGCCTGCCGCCTTTTCGCCCGCATTTTTCATCTTCTACTGCTAATTAGCCGCCGGGGGAGAATTATTCCTCCCGGCTGTCTGTTGGCTCGGCTGGCAGACAGTGCTCTTGCAGGGCAAAGGTTGGAATCTGTTGGAAATCTTGCTGGTCACTAGGGATGTGAATCACAAGGTTCATCACAATACAATATTGTATCGAGACGGACAATGATTTGAAGTCTTGCGATATCATAAAGTCTGTATAATGCGACTTCCATTTGATTCAGTTCAGAAGACAGCGAGCGATATGAGACAATAAGTTAACACCATCACTTCCGTTCATATTAAACCACAAATTAAACTAAAAAAATCATGACTTTTTTTAAATTCCTGAGTGCAATCAGATGTCTTGTAATAAAAAATAATACAGTTAGTTTTACGGAAAAAACTTCAGTATACTGAATTTCTATAAATTTATGTGAAGTAAATGTAATTAAATACAATGCGGAACTATTGAAATTCAGCTAATTTTTAAAGATAATGTGCAAATCTGTGGAAAAATTTAAAATACTGTGTTTGTTAGCTGGATTTCTTTTGTCAGATTTGTCCTTCATCATTTCAATACTTTTCATAAAGTCTAAAAATGAGACAAAAACCAAAAGCTTAAGAATCAGTTTAAGAAAAAAAACTTTCTAATGTATTTGTAAATAAGAACCAATATTCATTTAGACCTCTTATAATGTTTTATTCTCTAAAATTCTGCATTTGTTTGGCACCCTGAGAGATAGAGAAGGACAGTTAGAATTCTGGAGCTGAGCATGTTGTATAGTTATACTGTATTACCTCGAAATCCACTTTATGCATCTCTTTATGCAAGTCTAAAAATGAGTTACAAAACAAGAGCTGGATCCAATTAATTTAGAAGATGCAGGACACACTTCCTCCAATGCAGCAAACGTTGGACAAACATCACACACCTTTGCCTACCTCATTATCGAGAGATATATCTGTGTAAATGAGGGTTGGGAATGAGAATGAAAGCTGCTTTTCTGCAACTCTGCTTTCGTTTCTGTTCATCAGCATCCAAACAACAACACTGCAGATACAAATCCTCATAATCTGGGTTTGTTTGTGGAAGCCAGAATAATAAATATGACTTTATGGCTTTTCTGGGCTGCGCTGGATCAGTAAACAAGTTGCTCCGGCAGGTAAATTCACCCGTAAATCAGCACAGACACAACAATAAAGACGCCGATACAGGTGAGAGAATTATCAGGCCAAAACAGAGAGACATGTCTGTGTTTACAGAGTAATAACTCAGTGCAAAGACAAAATGCAGATAATTTAATTAGCTGAGAAAGAAGCAATCCTCTCCCTGTCACCAACATGCTTAATAGGGGTGTAATCTTAATAGGGGGTTTCATCACAATGCAATATTATAATGATTCAATGGACGCTACTTGTATTCAAGAAAAGAAACCTGGATGGAATATGAGTGTGTGTTGTTTTATTTGAGTGCTAAACGGAAAATTGGATAATGTCTCTTTCCTCATTTTTTGGTTTGGTTTGTTGAAATAAAGACATGTCTTGGGGTTGGGGTCTGAAACAGTTTTTCATTAGTTTTTAGTCATTTTTCACAATAAAATTAAACCTCAAAAATGTCCTTTTAAAATATAACTTACACATAGAAGACTAAGAGAAGCACAAAAAGCATAGATGCAGAAGAGTAACCTCCTTACTGGAACAAAGGAAGTTACCCATTCTTATGAGAAATATTGGAACATTGGAAACATATTTGTTGGTGTTACAAATCACTCTCTCACTTCTCGGTTTGGTGGTCAGACGGGTAAGTCTGAGTTTGGGTGAGTCTGGGTGAGAATGTTACCTGCCTGACTGCATTGTGCCAAATGTGAAGTTTGGGCGAGGAGGGATAATGGTGTGGTGCTGTTTTGAGCTAGGTCCCTTACTTCCCTCATTTAATGCTTTGGCATACCAAGACATTTTGGGCAACGCTATTCTTCCAACTTTATGGACACAGTATGAAGAAAGCCCTGCATTATTCCAGCATGACTCTGCCCCAGTGCACAAAGCAAGGTGCATAAAGACATGGTTGGATGAGTTGGTGTGGAAGAACTTGACTAGCCCTCACAGATCTCTGACCTCAGCCTCACCAAGCACATTTCGGATGGACTGGAATGGAGATTGCGAGCCAGGCCTTCACATTCCAACATCAGCAACTGACCTCCTCAATGCAGCGACCCCTGCACTGGCCAGAGTAGCACTGTGAGAGGCCAAGAAGGATCACCACGAAGGCCATCTTGATGAATCTCAGCAATTTTGGTATCAGGATCTCAAGGCAAACATTCAAGCAGACACTGCGCAAGGCCGCAATTCTCCAGGAGAGGCACAGACAAGCTCGACCAACCTTAGCAATAGCTCACCTAGACAAATACAAAAGCTTTCTGAGACAAAAATGGAATTGTTTGGACACAGAGATGTGTATTTGTCTGGCAAAACAAAGGAGAAGAATTCAATACTAAACACCATCCCTACAGTCAAACATGATGGTGGCGGTGTAATATTTTGTAGTTTTTCACCCAATGGGCCACACAACCTTGTTAGAGTAAGTGGCATGATGAGAAAAGAGGACTATATTAAGATTCTGGAGGGAAACATCAAGCAGCCTGCAGAAAAACTTGACAAAGATTCAAAACATACAGTCGAAGTAGTAAAGGAATGTTAAAAAGAAAACAATATCAGCATTTCGGAGTGCATGATGATGTGTGTCTGTGATGAATATGTGTGTCTATGTCTTGTTTTTTTTGTTGTTAATCATGGTTTTGGAAAGGAATATTGTAAAAACAGACACTAGAATTTACACAGACACTAGAAGACAACAATTCATAACAAGCAAATGAAAATCTGGCTTCCCGCCCCATCAGTCCTGAGAGAAATGTGGAAAAATGTCAGCACAATCTCGGCCTGAATAGATTAAAAAAATCGAATATGGAGAAGCGACGGGTTTGGTATTTTAACTTGACACGTGTCCATCCTAAAGACATCTTAAATGTTCATCCTGAGGAGACGTCAGACTGCCAGCGTGCCCAAACCAGGATAATGAGAGATGAGACAAGCAGAGAGTTAGTACAGATGGCAGACGAGTGTCGCGCAGCAGCTTTTACACAGCGCTAATTAACGTGCCATTTGGGAGTTCGCTGCTTGCACTTTAGGGGCAAGTAGCACTGATGTGGAGCTGTATGATATTAAAGGAGGAAAAGGACAAATACACACATTCTTCTACCATCATGTGTTCAACTCTCAAACTGCAGCGGTTAAACACAGAGGGAGAAAGGGAAATATAGGGAGTGATAGAGGGAGAGAGAGAGACAGGGAGAGAGGAAGAGAGGTGGGGAAAAAAAGGGGGAGGGGTAAGAGAGAGAGAAAGGGGGAGAGAGAGAGGAAGATAAAGAGGGAAAATGCGAGAGAAAGAGTAGTAAAGGGTGATGAAAGAGAAGGAGAGGGAGGAAGAGAAATGTGTGCAGAGGAGTAGAGAATAAGGAAGAGAGGAAGAGAGGGCAGAGACGGAGAGGAAAAAAGAGGGTGAGAGATGGAGAGATAGGGGAGAAAGGGGAGTGAGAGAATGGGAGGGGGAGAGGGAGGGGAGAGAGAGAGAGAGAAAGATAAGACAGACCGAGGTATTTGTAGCTGCTGAATTCAGGCTGTGTAAGGGAGATCTTGATTACTGGCCCCAATTATCTTTCATCAAATAAGCATCTTTATGTGACATGACAAGAGCTCAACAACATAAACCTGCGATTTGATTAGTGTTTAAATGCAATTATTTTCATTGTCACATCGGTAACGTGAAAAATCACTCTGAAAGCAGATCTAGCATTGCTGACTTCATCAATCTATCAAGATCTGTTGCAAAGTTAGGAATTTCTTTAATTTATATCATGAATTGCAAAACAATTCATGTGGTATTTTTTAAAGTTCGATGCAGAAAAGTTTAGCCCCCGCATGAAAACATGACAGAAATTCCTGGTTAGCAGCGCAGCGAAGCTCCTTTAATCGTGGCGCATCTGTCAGAGAGCCAGAACAACAAACTCATAAAGTCCAGCTGGAGTGTTGAGAGACGTTATGAGAGATTAAAGGAATAATGTGAGCAAACTGCTCTCATGTTGTTCCAGACAATCTTCTGAAGCCATATGCTGCTTTTCCACGCACTTGTCTTTTTCACGAATCGACTTGGAGAAAAGCCACAATTTATAAGAACTGGGAACAAATATCACAGAACCGGCCATCTCAACTGGCACGACAAGTTGCTCACATTAGTATTAAAGGAACTCCAGCCAAAAAATGCTAATATGGCTGAGAATGAAAAAAATGATCAGAACTGGCGCTGTCCAAAACGCTGATGTAGCAAACAGAGAACGAAAAGTCAAAATGTCAGAGAGCACATCTGGCTGGCTGAGCCCAGTAGCGCTAATGTGGCTAACAATGGATGAATGCTAATGTGGAAAGGAGAGCCTATGTTTTTTTGGGGGGGTGGTAAATAAAACAATGTGACTGGGTTCAGTCCCCTGATCTGAGTCCACTGAATTAAGTGGTTGAGATAATGAATGAATATAGTCTAAATTAGGTAGAGAATGAAAATGTGCAATTTTAGTTACATGAGGTATTCAATAATAAGTGCAAATCTTGCAACAGCAGTCAAGTGCAGGAAAAACAAGAATTTCAATACCGGAATGTACTTTTTGTGCATTAAATGTGCATAAGATCTGTAGCAGTTTAATGTAAGTATTCTATAGAGACAAAATGCTAATGTGGTTAACGATCGATGAAAACGAATAGGACAAGTAGCATAGCACATTTATCACCAAAAATGCTTGAGTGGCTAACACTTAATGGAAGGTAATGTAGCAAGCAGCATGAAAAAGCAAATGTAGCATGGCTGGATTTTAAAATAAGACTGCTAAGGTGCCTAATGAAAGAAAGATAACAGGGTAAGTAGCGAGGCTGTGCTTGATGTTGGATGATGATGGATGCCTCAGACGATATTAATGCTGATCATGACTAGTGTGAGTTGTGAATATGAATGTAACAATATATCGACACAACTATTCAACGATCAACAAGCCCATAGCATCAATCCAAGATGAAAACATTGATCAGGCATCATACAGACTACAACCCCACTTTGTATTGAACAGGTCATCAATTTTTATTAAATCAAATGACTTTCATCTCAATGTCTTGTTAAGCTCAGGAATAAAAAAAAATATTTGAGTAGCTTTTTGTGATTTGATATATTTAGAAGTGGTTTTTCAAAATTCAAGATTCAACATTCTTTATTTGTCACGTGCAAATTATACAGGTACAACATGCAGTGAAATGTATCCTGATCCGCTCTTTTAACTGTGCAATTAGGCAAATTAGAAAAATAACAAAATAGAGATACAAATACAAACTTACAAACTTAAATACAAACTTAAATAAGGAGGTCAGGGAAATAGGACAAAAAATAAAACTATCTTATATATAATAAGGTACATAAGTTATATAAAGTTCCATATGTGCAGACGACATGGAGTGCAATTGTAGTTTAAGACTCAAGCTGGGTACAGGTGTATCTGCATGTATATACTAAATTAAAAAAAAAAAAAGTATTTAATAAAATGTATTAACATTAGGTTAACCTGAGTTTACAAAATTGATCTAAAGACAGATGACAGGTACAATAAGATGTTTTTAAAGTGCCAAGTGCAACTGCTGGATTGCACGTAGCAGACAGAGTAGAAGCATGTGATATTGGACAGTGAAATGTGGCAACCAGTATAAACGATCAACACAATTGAGGTTATAGCAGTATGTAAAAGCAGAATTAAGACAGTAAAATGTGGCAGACAGTATAAGTGATCATAACAATATGAGGTATGTATTAGCAGTATGTAATAGCAGAATTGAGACTTAGAAAGGCATGTCCTGGTTTAGAAAACGGATGGTCTGAGGACAGAAACTCCTCCTGAGTCTCTCCGTTTTGGCCATGATGGTGCGGAACCTTCTGAATGACTGCAGAAGATGAAAAAGTCCATTTCCAGGATGAGATGAGTCTTTTACAATTCTAATCGCCCTGTTCCTACATCTCTTGGTGTAAATGTACGGCAGGGAAGGGAGAGCTGACTTGCAGCAGCGTTCCGCTGCCCGGATCACTCTCTGGAGGGCTTTCTGGTCCTGAAAACAGCTGTTCCCTTACCAGGACAAGATGTTCTGTGTAACGATGCTCTCCACAGCACCAGAATAGAAAGCTTTCCGAACCGCAGGGGAAACCCCAAACTGTCTCAGTTTTCGAAGGTGGTACAGGCGGTATTTGAACGAACACACCTTTTCCACTGGAGCACCGTTGGGTGAGGGTCTGTAGTTGCGTTGTCTCCAGCTGAAGTCCACCACCAGCTCCTTCGTCTTGCTGACGTTCAGCTGGAGGCAGTTTTCCTGACACCAGAGTGCCAGGTTCTCCACCTCGTCCACGTAGGCCGTCTCTTAACAATGTTGTTGGAGTCATGAGAGACCACACAGTCTGAAATGTTATGTTTAAATCAACATATGATATTGTCTTGCAATGATTGCTGGCTCCTGAACTGAATTGAATTGAAATCGTATAGTAGCAGTGTTTGTGATATCGGCAGACGTCAAGTTGTTTTTCACTGAATTGATATAATATTGTATCGTGATAAAACTTGTGATTAAAACCTCTACATGAACATCACTGCCATTACAAGCACTTTGAGTCACAAGGAACATTGACAAGGTGAAAAAGAAGCAGAATAATGAGTCTGTCACAAGCAACAGAATTTTCTTCTTTCTTTTTAAAAACAATGGCTGTCAAAACCTCACAGCAGACTCCCAACTGGAGAGCTGACAGCACATCAGTGGCACTGTAAAACCAACAAGGACAGAGAGAAATGCCGAAGCTACACTCCTCTCCTCATCCCTTCATCCTCTCCTTTATCACAACACGTGTTGGTAGTGAATCCAGCGGGAGAGAAACAAAACAAAACTGGTTTCAAGATGAAAGTGAATTTTCCATCCACAATCATTTGTTTCTCTCGTTTGTTTGAAACTGGATTAAGTGTGCACTTCATTTATTTACTGCATTTATCAGCCTCACTTAACCAGATCAATTCATTTGTTAAATACAAGAACAGTCTCCCTGGAGTAACTTGGGATTAAGTGATTCTGACCTATAATGTTTCTGGGACCAAATTTCAGACTCTGCACCCACAGATTTGCAACGTGTAGGGAAGTGTTTTGCTGCCACCTATATCACAGTATAACTTGCAAAGTCTTGTGCAGCACGGTTGTGGTTAGCGCTGCCACCTCACAGCGAGAAGGTCCTGGATTCCAACCCCGGGTCGGCCGTGGGGTCTTTCTGTTGTTTGCATTCTCTCCAGGTCCTCCGGTTTCCTCCCACAGTCCAAAAGCATGCAATACAGGTTAATTGGTGACTCTAAATTGGCCCCATAAGGTGTGAATGTGAGTGTGATTGTGTGAGCCCTGCAGTGTGTTGGCGCCTGCCCAGGGTTGGTCCCCGCCTTGCGCCTGTGCCCCTGATTCCGATGACCACAAAATACTTACACGTCTAGCAAATTATCACCAAAAAACAACAGGTTTCCAGTGCTGGGTGCTTGGAGCCCTAATGTCAAAAACAATATATGTACAGATCATTACATTTACATTTACGGCATTTAGCAGAGCAACTTCCATTTTCTAATTAGAGGGACTCCCTGAAGCAACTTGAGGTTAAGGGTCTTGCTCATGGACACAGTGATGGTAGTGCCAGATGGGGGGGAAATAATTGGAACTGAGTACATGTACATTTAAGGTTTACTTAAGGATAACTTCATAACTAAATGTCCTACCAGAAAAAGTCATGATTTAAATATACTGTATATGGTGATATGTTAAGATTACACTCAATTACATGTGTACATCAAACAATTTACTATCAGACTGTCACAAAGTATTTCACTGAATTAATGCTCTTTATTGCAGACTAGAAATGACCAACACTCATCTGCAGTACAAATGAAAGGGATCAAAGGAATCAGACAGAGAGAGAGAGAGAGAGAGAGTATTTCCATAGACTTCTAAAGTGACTGTAGATGTAAATAATAATAACTCTTAATAACTTACTAAACCACTTAAGTCTAATCTTAGGAATCATATCTTATATATTAATGAACTTACTTTGAGTAAAATCAACATTTGACCTAATTGATTTCTTTTTCTTTGCATTCTACATTCTTGGTTCAGAATCCTCTAAATCAGAAGAGTCTGAGGAGTCTGTAGAGATTGGAGAATGGGGTCTAGCAGAAGTGTGATGAACTGGTGGTGCCAGTCATATCTGTGTCATGTTCATATCTGTATTACACTTCAAACCATGTTGCACTTGTATAAATATACGTGACAAATAAAGAATCTTGTATCTTGAAATACAGATTTTCAAGCGAATTTAGGTAGCAGCTGATCAATATTATTATCTTGTCTGTTTGGTACCTTTTGTTTGGTACTAAGTACTGTTTTTTGGTACTTTCAGGTTTGGTACTAAGTACCTTTGGTTTGAAACTAAGTATCCTTTTTGTTTGGTACTAAGTACTATTTTCAGGTTTGGTACTAAGTACCTTTGGTTTGAAACTAAGTATCCTTTTTGTTCGGTACTAAGTACTATTTTCAGGTTTGGTATTAAGTACCTTTTTTGGTACTAAGTACCCTTTTGGTACTTTGGGATTTGGTAGTAAGTACCCTTTTGATACTTTCAGGTATGCACTAAGTACCTTTTGTTTGGTACTAAGTACCATTTTAGGTTTGGTACTAAGTACCCTTATTAGGTTTGGCACTAAGCACTCTTTTGTCTGGTACTAAGTAGGTAGGTTTCCTTTAAACTAAGTATTATGTTTGGCACAAAGTACCCAACTTAGTTTACAGAAAGCCTATTACACTTAGTAACCAAAAACAATATAGACATTTAGTACCCAAATATGGTACCTAACAAGGTGCGCCTTAACAACTGTTACATATGAATACACATTACTTCATCAAAGACAACACAAGTAAACACAAAATGCGGTTTTTAAGTGAAGGATTTTATTATTAAGGGAGAAAAAAAATCCAAACCTACATGGCCCTGTGTGACAAAGTGATTGCCCCCCTCCCCGGTAAAACATGACTTAACAGTGGTTCATCACACCTGAGTTCAATATCTCTAGCCACACCCAGGCCTGATTACTGCCACACCGGTTCTCAATCAAGAAATCACTTAAATAAGACCTGCCTGACAAAGTGAAGTACACCAAGAGATCCTCAAGAGCGAGACATCATGCCAAGATCCAAAGAAATTCAGGAACAAATGAGAAAGAAAGTAACTGAGATCTATCGTTCTGGAAAAGGTTATAAAGCCGTTTCTAAAGCTTTGGGACTCCAGCGAACCACAGTGAGAGCCATTATCCACAAATGGCGAAAACATGGAACAGTGGTGAACCTTCCCAGGAGTGGCTGGCCAACCAAAATTACCCCAGAGCACAGCGACGACTCATCCAAGAGGTCACAAAAGACCCCACAATAACATCCAAAGAACTTCAGGCCTCACTTGCCTCAGTTAAGGTCAGTGTTCATGACTCCACCATAAGAAAGAGACTGGGCAAAAATGGCCTGCAGGGCAGAATGCCAAGACGAAAACCACTGCTGAGCAAAAAGAACATTAAGGCTTGTCTCAATTTTGCCAAAAAAACATCTTGATGATCCCCAAGACTTTTGGGAAAATGCTCTGTGGACTGACAAGACAAAAGCTGAACTTTCTGGAAGGTGTGTGTCTCATTACATCTGGCATAGAAGTAACACTGCATTTCAGAAAAAGAACATCATACCAACAGTAAAATATGGTGGTGGTAGTGTGATGGTCAGGGGCTGTTTTGCTGCTTCAGGACATGGACGACTTGCTGTGATTGCTGGAATCATGAATTCTGCTGTCTACCAAAAACCCCTGAAGGAGAATGTTTGGCCATCTGTTCGTGACCTCAAGCTGAAACGAACTTGGGTTCTGCAGCAGGACAATGATCCAAAACACACCAGTAAGTCCACCTCTGATTGGCTGAAGAAAAACTAAATGAAGGTTCTTGAGTGACCTAGTCAAAGTCTGGACCTGAATCCTATTGAGATGCTGTGGCATGACCTTAAAAAGGCGGTTCATGCTCAAAAACCCTCCAATGTGGCTGAACTACAACAATTCTGCAAAGATGAGTGGGCCAAAATTCCTCCACAGCGCTGTAAAAGACTCATTGCAAGTTATCGCAAATGCTTGATTGCAGTTGTTGCTGCTAAGGGTGGCCCAACCAGTTATTAGGTTTAGGGGGCAATCACTTTGTCACACAGGGCCATGTAGGTTTTTTTCTTCCTTAATAATAAAATCCTTCACTTAAAAACCGCATTTTCTGTTTACTTGTGTTATCTTTGACTAATATTTAAATTTGTTTGATGATCTGACACATTTAAGTGTGACAAACATGGAAAAAAAGAGATCAGGAAGGAGCACTTTTTCACACCTCTGTAATATTATACGATCCGTTGGCAAAAGTCAATCTAACTGTTCTCAACTGTCCACGACACAACACAAAAAACAGCCATCCTTGGATTCTAGTTGACATAACAATGATGTGAATTTGCTGCATTCTCAGTTTTTATTGGATATCGTATGTGCTTTATCAGTTCATTAGTTTATTATAATGTGCCCCATCAAGTAAAGTCATGAAATAAAGGTTAATTTAAAATGAAAGAAGAGAGAAAGGTGTAAGAGTTGTATAACACTGTGAGGACATTTTTGTGTGAGGACCAGTCCTCAGGAGGAAAAATTGCTTTTCTAGAAATGTTTCAGGTGCGAAAGTAAAAGAATTGAAAATGAATTCAAGTGAGTGCTTGTCAGTGTGAACACACCATAGCACAGCACAGTGCACCACAACTAAATGTGATCTCTGCATCTAACCCATCTATGAAGGAGCAGTCTGCAGCTTTTTGGCAGAGCCCAGTGAGCAGTGTTTGGGAGGGTACCTTGCTCTTGAGTAGCTTAGTGGTCCCTATACTTGTCTGGCACTTGAACCAATGAACCCCCGATGACAGGGCCAACTCTCTAACCATTAAGCTGTTTGCTTTTGGTTGATGTTAGGGTTAGATGTAGTTATTATTATTTACATCTACAGTCACTTTAGAAGTCTATGGAAATACTTCACAAAGACAGCAAGATTTGAATGTGTGTGTGTGTGTTTGAAACATCCTAAATGTTTCATCAGCTCGTTGTGTTTTTATGTGACCCGCTGACTGTTTGCCATTTAGGAATGCCATTCTCGTCGCTAAACTCAAGATACTCAGATTTCATACAAAATAAAGCAACATATGTCTGATGTATTTCAGTGTTATTCACATTAGGAACAGTGCTGCAGGCAGACTATAAAAATACACAATTATGTCATGATTAAAAAATAAATACACTGGAGTCTGTAAATTCTTAAAACCATCTTCCATTCCAGATTACAGGTCAGATGCTTCAAGGAGAATGCACATCAGATCTGAACAAAGCAAAAAAAAAAAAAAGATCTGAACAAAGATCAGCTGTGCTTCATGGATGGATGGCCTTACATAACAGTGAACACACACACACACACACACACTTATATACAAAAGAAAAAAACATGACGATACCAATGACACGGTTACAGCTCAGACATGCCACTTCAGAATCAAATTCACTTTCACATTTGAAATAATGAGAGAACACACACACACACTCATTACACTCTTCTACACTCTGTTAAGGCCTTGAATATTGTATGTGGCAAATCTCATCAGTGTGTAACACTCTTGTGCATAAATCTCAATCATCTCAGACTGTTCATACAGCCAGGTTCTCAATAACACATCAACATTTTACTGAGGTGTGTAAAAATCAGTATCGATGTGGACCGTCTGAGAATGACACTGATCTTCATCTAATATGAAATGACATTCATGTTTTTCCTTGATTTAGCTGGTTGTTTTAACATACATAAAAAAAGATACATAATGTCTTTTAAAATTTGATTTAAATGCATTTAAATCTAACTGTTTGGTATTTCTAATTATTCAAATTATTTTTATTTTTTACATAAATCCAAAAGCTTTAAAATGACATTTGTATTTTGGGGAGAGCCGTAAAAGGGAGAGCATTTCCTTAGGTGATACTATCAGCTGAATATTTTGCATATACAGTTTCTGCACTTTGATATTGGAAACACTTCTTTTGATGGCATGTGGCCTCTTTTTTGACCTGATCTCCATGACAGCAGTTAACATATTTACATTCAGACTCATTTGTAATGTATATATATTAAAAATAGTGTTTTTAACCAAAAAACTTGATTAGCTCCATTTCAAGAAAGAATAAGCCTACAGAATTGATCCTCTTTTAAAAATTCCTAACAGTCTTCCACTGTTCCTGATCAATAATGCAATACATTCACATTTCATATGTGGATTTATTACTTGTAGTAAACCAAACAGCTCAGTAAAGCTTATGGAACACATCAGTCAGGTTTCACCTTTCCCACTTCGAGTGAAATTCACTCACCGTCTGATCCCCGGCAGGAGGAACGCAACATGAACCTTTCGGGAAGTAAAGGCAGCTCACTCAAGTTAAGATCTTAAGTGTGAGCTCACACTTTCTTCCCCACCAGGCTTTCGGCTGCCATCCGACCGCTGAAGATCACGTCGTTAACAGAGACGCCGTCGTACGAAGCGCCAGTCAGCGTGAGGGGCAGGCCGTGGTCACTGATGTACTGCCTCATCGTTACTGTAAAATACGTAAAAATATAAGATTTATTACTGTACATTCCTTTTAAACAGGTTGACGCAAAAAATGCATGAGCTATATACGTAAATGAGCTTACCAAGCCTCTTCCAGTGTCCTACATGATACTGTGGGATGCAGTTCTGAAAAATGACAGGAACAAACATAAGGTAAGACAAGAGAGAACTTAGTTAATCCTAAGGGAAGTTCTCCTGTCTTTAGCATGCTCAGTGCAACATACAGGGAAACAGTCAATAGTCAATAATGCAAAATATCTTTAACAGTGGCATAGTGCCTAAAAATAAATAAAAGTATAATATTATATAGTTGTAGAACCAAAGAAAACCCAGCTTATTTTTGCACAGACAAGCAATAAAATTTGTGTAAAAGTGCTCTTCACCATTACACCCCTACTTAATACTGGCATTGATTATCAGCCGAACCCTAATTTATACTGACCATAAAGGCTTGTGAAAATATTCTGTGCTGCACCTGTTTATCCCAAATGGCCATAGTCTAAATGGGCAGAAGCTGATTCTGCACACGCAACATCCCCAAAACCCACCGCAGCAGCGCCGTGACTCATCGTCGACTCATGAAGAACAAAAAATTGAGGGGGGGGACTAAAGGAGAGCTTGAATAGAGCAGGGAGGAGGAGGCAGAGGAGGAATGGGGAATCTGGCTGTGCGATATGATCAAAATATCATATCTCGATAATTACAAATATCCTGATAGGGTACATTTGCTGTCAACAGGTCACAGGCATGCAACGAGTGTGCAAGACCATCTTTCTTTACGATTTATTAACAAACTAACAAACATATGATTAAAGTAACACTACAAGAGTATAAACAGAAGAACCTGAATCCTTAAATAGATTTATAGTACAAACGGTAACTTTCATGTGCATATTATGTATATATGTAACTTAACATATTGTTCAGTTCAGATTTTTTCTTTTATTATTAGAGGTCCATGCATTAGTGGTGGAACTGTATTGTTTTTGTTTGAATTTTTCTGGGGCTTTTGCGCTTGGACCCCACTATTTGCAAACTTGTGATTAGCATATATACTATTATCATCATCATTATTGTTACTAGTGTATATCATTACTAGTCATTTTTCTTCATACATCCCCCCTCCTATGAACAACCTGATCGCCCAGGAGAGGCGCTGACCCATACGCTAACCCGTCTCCTGAGGAGCGAGACGAGCCAAAAGATCCCCGATGTGGACAGGGGGCAGAGAGAGCTACGAGTGGATGGAGAGCGTCTCCTGCCATCTGCCCCGGCTCACAGGAGCCGTGTGTGTGTGTATTTGTGTGTGTGTCGGCTCGTTTCCAAAGGGAGTGTGGTGAATACTGAACGGCCAGTGGGAGCTTAGAACTGGCACCGTCAGAGACTAACTGACCCGAGGACACCTGGTGGCTGGGAGTGGAACTGCCAGTGAAGTATCCGTTGTTTTACCGGAGGTGTTACGATACAATCAAATCACAGCTCGGTTTACTAAAGCAATTCTGGTTTTGTGGTTTTGATGTGCTCATGATATATCCAACAAAGTGAAACAGGACTAAAACTAAATGTAACCTTCACACTGATGGAACCAAATGTGGAGTTCCCAATGAAGCAGTTTATCTGAACAAGGCACAAACAAAGGCTGTACTAACAAGACAAGCAGGGGTCGAATGCGACATGAGGCAAACATATGTGCACGCTTTGTGTGCTGGTACGAAAACACAGTCAAAACTTGACAAGACCCCTAAATATGTATTATATGATGTTTTTGCATAATTATGAGAATATTTCTCAACATATTCACAACACATTTTTACAAAACTATTTCCTGTGTTCATATGTGACCCTCTACGGCAAAACCAGTCGCTTGTCGCAAATTTCCAAAATTGAGTTATTGTGTTTTCATGAAAGGGCATAAATCAAGCTTCAAAACGATACCTATATCGAATGAATCAGACGACATATGACTGAGATATGAACTTTCAAAGGAGTCAGATTTCTCCTGTCACGCCAAGTGAGAAACGGAGAAATCTGCCTTTGAAGTTGACTATCGCCGTAGCACTCACAGACGCTTGGTGCAGTCGCGGCTACGTTTGCATTTACAGTAGCCTACGCTGCATTCACAGCCACACGGATAGCCTACCTGCGTTAGGTTAACTGAACTCGGGAGACGAAGATGGATTCCAGAGAAATATCTTCACGCTAGTCAACGAGTGGATTTACCGTAAATATTGAAGTAGAGCGGTCAAAACTTTTAACATTTTGCTGGAATTGAATTCCTTACCTCAAGAAAGTTACGTTTTTAGGATGGAAAGTTTTGCAGCAAAATTTATTCACAACAGTACAGTATAGACCTCCCACTGTTTTAAAACACTAAAAACAAAAAATCCAAAATTTTACCCCACGCAACATAAACGGTCATTTTTCTCAGGAAACCTCCGTTGCGACAAGCGACTGGTTTTGCCGTACAGAGTCACATATATCAACTGTGACTGCTTTGAGCGCTTTTGCAGTTGCTTAGTCTTTGCATCCTGATCTGAAGACTTAATGTCTAGTCTGTGATGTGGACTGGATTTCTGGACTGGAGTCTGAGTAAGGTGTAGAACAGAAACCTGGAGTGGAATCCTGCCAGGACCTTACACTTAGAGTTCTTATTACTTTCTTCTTAGACATGTACATGTCTTCCTGTTTTGACAGGAAGAAAATGATAGAGAGAGAGAGAGAGAGAGAAAGAAAGAGGGCAGAGGCTCACCTTTAGAACAGCAGCTTTGCTCCAGGACGGCGTGGCCGTGATCCCCAGGTGAGACTCGAGTGCCCGTTTGGCCCGGTCCATCAGCACCTGCTCCTTCACCTCTGCTGGGTGACCAAACATCTCCTCAAACCAAGCACCGCCCATCATCACCTCAAACACACACACACACGTTTAAGCATGACGCCTTCCTAAATCTAAATGAATAAACATAAGAACAGACTGTTTAGGTGCAAAATAAAAATAACCACCATACTATTCAAAGTCACATTAAATGCTAAAAAAACTCACTCAAAAATAGATGTTACATGGATTCACAGTTTGTAGAAGTGTATAATTAGTGGTAAGGGCTATTCCTGACAGTAAAAAAAGGAATGATAAGAAACAGAAACAATAAGGATCCCTCTTAGCGCAACCAAGTTAAGATTAAACGTGCTAAAAGGCACTACTTTTGTGATGGTGTATTTATTATAAAAACTTTCTGAAAGCTATTTTTCGTTTTTACAGCAGATATATAAGGTTTCAAAGTATCACTTCGATTGTTTAAGTTATAATCAGTATCAGACCTGAAGAAAACTGTATCGGCTGACTCTAAATACTAAGTATCATCACATACTGTACACTTCACTGCTCTCTGCACAGATGTGTGAGAACCCAAAAATTAACCCGTAGAAGAAGAGCAAAAAGTGTAAAGCAAATAGTCTGCACTAACATGACTAAAAGTCAGTGAAGCCCACTATGCCGAGTGACACGATTACACTGTGATTAATCCCGATTGAAAACAGGTATGACATGTCATGTCTTCCTCTTAATTCATCATGCAGTCATTCAATCTATTCCACACCAGCAATTTTTTGGTAGAGTGTTCCTTTAAAGTTGTGCAATCTACAGTAGGTGGCGGATTTGATGTTGAGAGCGCAGCCTCGTCCTGAAGTAAAGCTCAGCATCTCGCTCTCAGCTCCATCCCGGCCCTCTCGGCCTCGTTCCACCGGGTTTGTTAACACGGAGAACGTGTCAAACACGTGTCCCCAGCTTCCCCTTTTAAACCGCAAAGAACACAAGGAAACGCTGTGAAAACTGTCCTGCAGCACTGCCTGCTCCCGGCGGCCGCACAAAAAGCCCCTAAATTATTCACCTCTCCCCTCTTAAAGCATTATTAATGTAAGAGGCAAACGTCCGGCTCTTAGAACAAGCTGCTCGCTGGAGAGGAAACGCTGCCTAGAATACTCAGGATGAGGAAGCGAGGTCATAATGAAGAACAGACCAACATCCAATTTGACCAGTCTGACCTACACACTCTCATGAGTAAGGGTTGACCGATATGGGCCCATATCAATTTTCACTAATCAAGGAGAACCTGAACCTGCTGTAAAAATGAACACTAGTCACAAACTTCAGATCAACAAATAATACACCACACAACACAGTTTAAATGGCTTTTAGCTTGTGTTTAAAGCAAGGCTGGGCAAATAATCAAATAATAATCAAAACAATCATTCAGAAGCTCTAATTGGCGTAACCCTGCCCATGTCAATTTTATTTTTGAAATTCTGTTTTCTTTTCTATTCACTTTTGTGTAGTATGACCCTTTGAAAACATACCACCTCATGTTCAAGTGTCTCCAGTGTTTGTGGGCTTTCTTCAATTGTTTTAAAATCACAAAAGATATGCACTCTTTCATTGGAAAAAACTACCCAAGGCTTAATAGTTGAGCATATTCACAGTCACAATACCTTGGTAGTGAACTACAGTATATGGACAAAAAACAAAAAGTGAAAATTTGTTAATGCCTCATTACATTTACATTTTATGGCATTTAGCAGACGTGCTTATCCAGAGCGACTTCCATTTCCTAATTTCAGGGACAGTCTCCCCCCTAACTTGGGGTTAAGGGTGTTTCTCAGAAACCCAGTGATGGTAGTTTCAGCGGTGGGAATCGAACCCGCGACCTCTGGGTCTAGAGGCGAGTATCCTAAACACTAGACCCCCATCATCCCCATCCCATCCCACCCCCAATAACTTGCAATCAAGTTATATATTCTGTAACTCATCGTGACTTTGCTCATAATATGATCATATCGCCCAGTCCTAATTAAATGTAAATGTAAACGTTAAATCCCAACCTAAACTCGCCTACTTTAAGATATGCTTCAGTCGTCACTGCAACTGAGTCCATTAATTAGGAATATCACACAATAAATAGATATCAGTCCATATATTTACTTTTCAAAAATGACTGATACTCATAACCATAAAAATACTAAATATCAGACGACTTCTAGAAGTCATGAGCGTGTGTGTGTGTACTGTCTCACTGTGAGTCTGGTGGAAGCCTCTCCTTTGCGGTTGTGCTGTGGAAATGGGACGGAGTCGTAAACCACGCCCAAAACCCCTCTGTCCTCCGAGGAGGGCACCAAGTGCCCAAAGCCCTGAAACACAGACATACTCGCCATTTCAGACAAGCAGACCTTAGTATACACAATCTTCTCTTTTAAGATGCTCCAATATGTTGTGACGCATGTGTGTGTTTACCTTAAACGGCAGCACCGAGCCATCAAACTCCAGGTTGACCATACCAATGTTGGCGGTGACAGCGGCTCGCAGCTGATCGGCCAGAGGCTGGGCAGTGGCAGGCAGCAGAGAGGCCAAAACTGCACAAGTAAAGAAAAGGGAGCAACTTTGGCAAATGTTGATTTTTGAAAAATCTTTTACATTTAGAATGAACCATAATTACATGATTACTATTTTTCAAGAGCTCTATGTGGTCATTTACCTGATGCAGGTAGAGCAGAAATCACATGATCAGCTCTCACTGTGGCTCCGTCCTCCAGTTTGATCTGTTATTTTTAAAAATCACAGTCCACAGTTACCCGCCTTTCAACGGTACTGGTGCTGAAGTTGGGAAGCAGCGAGACCGGTCCCGCAATTCTACTCTCTTCTTTATCTGAAGTTCTCTCACTTACTCTGCCCTCTCATGACATCACGGCACAGCAAAAAGTTCTGGTTCAAAGCCCATTCCCGATTTGACTAACCTCCCAACCGGCCGGCGTGTGGTTGAGGCTCCTCACTGGGGCGCTGTGGTGCAGCTCGGCCTGCTGGCTCCTCCTCAGAACCTCCACCAGAGCCTCAGGAAGCGCTTGCATGCCCCGCTTCAGCGACCACTGGGACCACGCCTCCCTCCTCGCCCTCCTGGTGAGGTCAGACTGGGGCACCGCTGGGCTTTTCCCTGAAACACACCAATAATCACACTCTTAATACAAACCTGCACAGTTTTATACTTCTCTCATCCAGCGGTTTCCAAGGGGGCAACTAGGAGTGTAACAATACACTGAGCTGCAGTGATACATCGATTCAATGATCACAATATCATCACCAAAATGAAGACCTTGAGGCCATACATGTTGTAAAACCCCTTTATTGAACAGGAGGTCTAATTTTATATAAAGAAGATTTTTCACTTAAATGTTTGGCTGAGCTCAGGAATAAAAATGTCTAATGATATTGAAATGCAAATGTTCAGGTTTTAGCAACACTTGCCTTCTAAACTAAATTGTTCCTAGTCGCTACAATGCTTAGCGGTGATGAGTTTGTACCTACCTGTGCCCAGAGTCATGCCCAGCAGGATGGAGCCCCAGCGCCGTTCGGCGTGGTAAAGAGGCGGGAAACATGAGCGCACGCTCAACTTCCTGCTGTCTCCCGCAAACACACCACGACACAGGCTGTCAATTGCAATGTCGGCCAACTGAACACAACACAGACACACAAAAACACAACCCGGAAATTTTAAAAGACTTAGAATGATTCCACTATGCTGGTGTAAACAGTGGGGAAACAAAAGCCAGAGCTTTGAATGCACATGAGGAAATATTGCAGTTTCACTAAGTGCAATTTAACTTTGATCTGTGAACACATCCTGTCCGTCCTGGAACCACGATTTGACACTTAAGAAACATCACACTTAGACAGTAGAGTAGCGATGGAAGACGATTTAGCAGAATATAAAATATGAGAAAATGCTTTGTGTGTACACAGTAACAATTTACGGGAAAGCACACAGAAATGTCTTGTCAGCAGGCAAAAGCGTCTCGTGCTGACATGAAAACATATCTTACTGATCTAAAAAGTCATGAAAATTTCTAGAGAGAACACAAAATTGTCACGTCTGCATGCGAAAACAGGTAATTATCCTAAAATGTCTTGTCGACATGCAAAAACATCATGAACACACCATGTGAAATCTTTTTTTTTTCCTCCCCACTGGGGCTCCAGAGCAACTTCAAGTGCCAGTGCTTCATTTATTTAAACACCAATCGGCCTAACCCCGATTTCAGTCTCTTACGTTTTTGGCTTTATATTCACTCTTTTTCATTAGCGCAACCCTGGGGCAGCTCAGGTTTACTTTTGACTTTTTTGCTCTGGTTCATTTGACCTTTAGGACAGTGGATATCACAAAATTAAGATCATGAAACTAAATCTAAAGTATTATCGTCAGTCATGCAGTTCTAGCGTTTAATCGGTCATCATTAATTTCCATTCATTAACCACATGACTGGTGTGAACTCACCTCGGAGCCCAGTCTCCTGGATACAAACTGGTGCACGGACTCGTCCTCCTGCTGCCCCCTGCTGACCAGCACCTCCTTCAGCACGCTGAGCATGATGGGCCGGGAAAAGGGCGGGACGGTGCGCACCACCCCACTGTGGGTAAAAGACCGGTCAGTCTTCACTCTCTGCTGTCTGGTTTAGGTGTAGTTATGATAAAGATGGACGCTTTGGGGAAAAAAGCTGAGCTGCACCTGAGGCTGGACGGCATTCTGTGTATCTGACCCTTAACGTAGAGGAAGCGGTTTTTGGATGCTACATGGTCACGGGGAACTGGCAGAATTTCACCATCCAGACCCAACTCAGAAACCTTTACATAAACGAGAATAATTTAATTTAAAAAGAGGGAAAAGATAAAGAAGACAAAAACCATAACACATTACCTCTGCATTTGACCCATTCGTAAAGGAGCAATGTGCAGCTGACATGGGCAGCACCTGGGGAGCAGTGCTTGGGCACTGTACCTTTACCACTGATATGAACTTTTTCATTTGAGCTTTTTTAAGAAACATATCTTTTAGCATTTCTATATATTTTTTATTCACCTTCTTGTAATGTCATTTAAATGTCTGGCTGAGCTCTGGAACAACATATGTCAAAAGACATTTGAGCTGCTTTTTGTGATTTGATATGAATGTAAGTGATGGTGGTAAATCATTTCTGTTTTATTTTTATTTATATCTTAGGAATGAATCAGGCCGCATTTCACTATGTGAAATATATAATTGTATAACTATGTATGTGACTCTTGAATCTCTTGAGCGTTGGGTAAGTACCAGGAGTAAGGTGTTCCTCCCCACAGCCCCGACCGGCCGAACCCCGCGAGGGCCGTGTTCAAACACCGCTCCGTCTTCCCTCCGAGTGGACCTCAGCCATCCTCCACACTGGTCACTTGCCTCCAACAGCACCACCTACAGGGAGTCAATTACAAGTGTTATTTAGAACTGAGAATTTTTTTGAGGAGGTCTAAGCGTTACACACAAAAGCATGTGCTGGTAATATATTCTCAATATTTAATATTTCAGAAAACACCAAAACTCTTGAAAGCATCTTGTGTAAGATTTTCAGTAGTTATTATTATTAAAATGACACAAATCATTGCAGGTTTAAAATGAAAACTACTTTGCTCAACATTCCTATATCAAATCCGCTTTACCTTGGACACACATGAGCTCTTGCTGAGGTGATAAGCGGTGGACAGGCCCCCGATCCCACCTCCCAAAACTGCCACTGTCCTCTGCATTCAGCCCAGCCTCTCCCACACCTACGAACACAAACCTTCAAACTCAACACAACCTGCTAATTATTTCATGTATCACTTCAACCTCTTCAGATGAGACATAAATGGTGCCGACTCTCTTGTATTGATTAGCCAGGACCTCTAAAGTCTGGAATGAAGTTGGTTTTTGTCTGTATTTTTTATTTGTGAATAATTATCATAAGCAGATCTAAACTGTCCAGAAAAATCAGTCAAGTTAGTGCTTTGTTTAGCACTAACAAATAATGACTTGTTTAAATGAGCGTGGGACTAGACTACACCAACAGACACTACATATTTGCACAGTTGCTGACTCAAGTATGGAATTAATTTAATTAAAAGTTAAAATTAAAATGATTTTAATTAAAAGGATGTATGAGAAACATGGATTGGAGCCCAGAGATAGTGTTTGTTTGTGAAAACAATGTGAAAAGTATGGAAGCCCATTTCCACCACTAAAAGAAAAAAATCTGAACAAAAAAAGGTGGAAATTACGAGATAAAAAGTCATAATTATGAGATAAAAAGTCGAAATTATGAGATAAAACGTCAAAATGATGAGATAAAAAGTCATAAGTATGAGATAAAAACTCGAAATTATGAGATAAAAAACGTGAAATTATGAGATAAAAAGTCAAAATTAGGAGATAAAAACTCGAAATTATGAGATAAAAAGTCAAAATTAGGAGATAAAAAGTCGTAAGTATGAGATAAAAAGTCAAAATTACGAGATAAAAAGTCATAGGCAACTTGTGAATCTACAAGCAAATGCAGTATTTCATTTGTTGTGAAGGCATGTTTAATAGTCCTCGATGTATTTACAATCCATTTGAATCCGAAGTCAAGCCAAAAACATTAAGTTTGCATGTGCAAGTGACGACGGCAGGTTTAGCACAACTTCCTTTCTCATAATTTCGACTTTTTATTTCGTAATTTCGACTTTTTATCTCATAATTTCAACTTTTTATCACATAATTTTGACTTTTATCTCATAATTATGACTTTTTATCTCGTAATTTTGAGTTTTTATCTCATAATTTCAACTTTTTATCTCATAATTTCGACTTTTATCTCATAATTTCGACTTTTATCTCATAATTATGACTTTTTGTCTTGTAATTTCGAGTTTCTATCTCATAATTATGACTTTTTATCTCATAATTTCGACTTTTATCTCACAATTTCGAGTTTTTATCTCATAATTTCGAGTTTGTATCTCATAATTTCGAAATGGGCTTCCATAGAAAAGCATTGCTACATCGGTAAAGCCAAATCTACCGGCTGAGTGTGGGACGTTTCTGAACAGAACTTCCGGCAGGCTGGAGTCAGTTATAAGGGAGTAACAGGGTGGAACAATCTGATAAAAGTACAGACATGTCTTTATCAGAAGCAAACATACACTACATATCCATTCAGAAGAGAAAACACTCACAAAATCAAACTCATTATTACTTAAATATTGTTAATAACACTATTTGAGTTTGCCTATATGTCTGCAGTGTCAGATTAGAAGTATAAAATAAAAATGAAGCAAAAAGGAGAATTTATTCCTTATTTATGTTTTACACTCTTACCTGCTCTGGATTTTATTTGTTAGCAACGTATAAAGTTAAACAGAAAATTTATTTACATTTTTTAAAGCTATTTCATGTATATGTTCCAGGTTTGCTTTTCATTTAAATGTCTGGCTGAGCTCTGGAACAACATATGTCAAAAGACATTTGAGCTGCTTTTTGTGATTTGATATGAATGTAAGTGATGGTGGTAAATCAGCATATGACATTGTCTCATATCGACTGCCGGCTCCTGAATTAAATCTAACTGGACTCGTATCGTTGCAGACTTTGTGATCTCGGCAGACGTGAAATTGTTGTCCACTGAATCGATATAACACCACATCGTGACATAACGCTTTAAACCCGTGGGAAAGTCAGTCAAAATTAGGCAGGACGTTGCCTTTAACGCTGTAATTCAGGTAGAAATTCCACAATAATGAAGAGAAAACTTGCTCAACTACCATTCTGACGGCAAACGGAGAGGCCACGATACCAATCGCAGATTTTATTTAAGAGTCACAGAAAATGCAAAACAAAGTAAACATACTTGCTTTAAAGAGTGAAGTTGTGCAGCACGCCACCGGCTCTCCCCCAGTCAGTCACATAACCGTCAGCCAGGTGCCTTCACGCATGGAGAGGCGCCACTACAGAACCACTTCCGGGATGCAGTGACGCCTAGAGGACGCACTTGAGCGACAACAACATACGAAGCTTTCGCACCTAAAAGAGCTCAGTAGCGTCAAAGCTAGCGAATTACCTCTTCCAGTGTTTTATTGTGGGGGGAAAATAAACATATATATTGGGATTTAGTAAACGGATAAAATAACACATACAGAATTTACCTTCATGCAGCGACAAGAATTGAAATAAGAGATCAGAATCTTCTGTGTGTTGTAATTTAGCATGTAGCTTCCTTAACACCAAAGCATTTTTACCTCGCTCGTGAGCTCCCCCTATCGGACACCAGGGTACTGCAGGTCAGTGTCGATACAATGGCAGGAACACAGCTTCTTCTTCTGAAGTCATTTTATCATCGAAGATTCATTAGTGCCACCTATTGAACAGCGGTCAATTCAACTTCATAAATCTTTTTGTACAAGGTGCCAAAATATACTATACATGCAGTGTTGGGGAGTAACGGAATACATGTACCGGCGTTACGTATTTAGAATACAAAATATGAGTAACTGTATTCCGTTACAGTTACCGTTTAAATAGGTGATAATTAGAATACAGTTACTTTGCTGAAATAAATGGATTACACGGCGGTCTTTTCCTGTTTCACATGTTAGGCTATCCCCTCTCTATCCCCTCTCTAATTTTGGTAATTCCACACAAAACACGCAATAAGAGGCTCTAATGTTAGCGTCCTGTTAATGTTGGTGGCGTCAGTTACACAATGGACCCGGAGCCAGCACAACAGAGCCAGCAGTGCCCGGGCAGGAATGCATTTCTTACTCGGAAATTTCGACACCACTTCACATTTAAAGAAGAAAGGGATGGGCGAAATCTGACTGTGCAATGCAAACTCTGTTTGTCAGCAACCAAGCTGCTCTCAGCGTCAAAAGACTCCACCTCCAACCTAAAGAAACATCTGGAAAAACTAACGTTAGCCTACTGCAGTATATTGTCTATTCAGGGAGATTTGGGCTTAACAGCCAATTGGTAGAGAAAAACAAACAAGAATTTGCAGGATGTGATTGCTACATTCATAGTTGTAAAAAGCATGACAATATATGAAGTAATCCAAAGTATTCAGAATACGTTATTCATATTGAGTAACTTAACGGAATATGTTACAAACTACATTTTGGGGCATATTCTGTAATCTGTAGTGGAATACATTTTAAAAGTAACCTTCCCAACACTGTATACATGTAGACACACATTCTACAATATTAATACAAAAATAGGGGCAACCAAACACATTTTTTACTGTCTATTTTAATTTGTCCATCGTTAGGGATTGCACGAAGTACCGGTCGACCGATCATCAGTGCCGATATTTAGCATCAGTATCGGTTTTTTAATCAATACGCCAGGGTAATAAATACATTTTTAAAAATTGCTACTTTGACTCCGATGCAGGCCCATGCATCACCACCAACACAACTTGGTGCTGCTAAATTGGGAGTGTTAACTGAGAAAATACTTTTTAGTTATTTTTTAAATGTATAAAACTTAAGGTTTATTTACTAATTAATTGTTTCTTTGTGTGTTTACTTGTTTGACTTTCCTTTTTAAATTGGGAGCTCCCTGCACTATTGTTAAGACCATTACACATACATTTTGATCCCGCCTTTTATCTTAGAGCAGTTTTTGCGTTAATTTTAAATTTACATTAATTTTACAGCGGGCCTCTTTGATTATTAATAATCAGCATTGTCATTGGGTCTGAGAATATATGAGAAAACATATTAGGAGAACCCCCCAAAAAGCAAAAATAGGAAACGACCCAAGAAGGTCTGTGCAATGCTGTAAATGTAGTATGAACCAATTTAATCCAATTCAGGTAAGTGTTTTGATTAATAGTAAATGAAAACCAATTGAGAAATTTGGCTAATTTTCTTGTTGCTCATTTTACTAATTAGAGGTATAGTAATGGCTTTCATTTTCATTCCACAGAGAAATTACACCAGAAAAGGAAACAGACACTTAAGGCAGACACTGCTAAATGTGTCAAAGTTACTGACATGTTTGCTTTTACTGTGGATTGTAAATCTCTCTGGACTGTGCAATTTTATTGTATTAATAAATGCCAAGTTTGGAAGCATTTAATGTATCTGCAATTCCTATTTACTAATTACATGGCTTTGTTTTAAGAGGTAGGAGTTGGTATACATATAAAAGGAAGCACAAAGATGGGGGCTGCGTGAGATTGTATGTGGTGGGCCTGTCTGGGCCAAAATGCCAAGATCAAATTTTTGTTCCAGTCGGGTCCTGGTCAGAGGTAAGCTGATTATATGTTTTATAAGTGGGCCTAATGTGAAAGAATAACTAGAAAATGTGTGTAGTTTTAAAAGATGTTTCAGTTTCTTTGTGAGAGCAGTTACTGTTGTTCATATTAATATTAAATGTGAACAAGTTTAAAGACCATTTGAAAACAAGAACAAATGGTTTCAAGCCTATAAATCACATGATACAGCTCATTTCAGCCTCTAGAGGGCAGCATGTGATTTATAGTTAGATTTTGGTTGTAACATCAGATTTTTTGAAGTGTGTGAGAGGAGAGACAGAGAAACAAAAAAGGGAGAGAGAGGGAGGTTAGTTTTGGAGAAAAAACAGCACTTACACAAACACACACATACTGAAAGCTTTACATACGACTTGCACAATAAGAATTTAGTAAATCACACAAAACAGATGTGATGTATTTAATTTTCCTTTATTTGTTCAATTTGTTAGTCAGGTGTGTTCCCCTTTTCAGTTTCACTTTCTCCAGAAACTTTCTGTTTCAGATGTGATCATGCTGTCTTCATTCTGCACTTCCCAAAAATCACACTTTCACCATGCTCTGGTAGATCATGATTTAATTTCATATCGATTCAAAGGACAATTGCCGATATCACAAAGTCTGCTATCATACAATTTTCATTCAATTAACTTCAGGAGGCAGCGATAGATATGAGACAATATCATATGCTTTCATTCATATCAAATCTCAAAACGATACTAAATTCACCCTTGCAAATTTTATTACTTGTGCAAAACGTTATCTAATTAGGTTTTCTTCAATTCTACAGTTGTATAATATTATAGTATTGAAATGTCTTTCTTAAGAGCAAATTTAAGAAAAAAATGAATGAGGCCAAATCTTTTCTTTTTAATTAAAAAATACCTCCTGTTCATTATAAAGTGACACACAAATATCTGTGTAATGTTTGTTCAACGTTTTCATTTTGGATCAATGCTATGGTCTTGTTAATGATTGAATCAATGTATCGTTGGAGATCGTCCCGTCCCAACCCAGCACATATCATCCTTCTCTGCGTATATTTTTATTACTTTTTGCGACAAACACATGTTCATGTGTGTAACTCATGTCTTTTGAGTAAAACAAGTTCCCATAGGCCATTCCGGCGAGGCCACTGGTCATGGGGTGCAGGTCACTGCAGTGCGAGGTCGATGTTGTGACCTCCTGGGGTTGAGTGCAGGCAGAGAGTGAGTGCTGGCTGGGCGGGAGGCGGAGCAGGGGCCAGGGCGATGAGAGTAGGTGGAGCTATTGCACCTGTCCTCCCATCTGACCCGGTTCCGGAGCCGACCGGGAGCAGGAGACCTGGGTGCCTTGTACAGGTAAACTTCATAATGCACCAGGGGGCTGCTAGGAGGCAGAATCTTCACGTTTTTTGGGAGGTGAAGCTCAACATCGACGGTGACTCGTCCCTGTGGGAACACACACACACAACAAAATACAAATACACACTAGGGCTGACCGATATGACCTAAAATCAATATAATGATTAATTGAATTTTACATAGATTATGGTTAATGAGTGATTACTCAGTTTCTGCGTTTTTTGTTTGTTTTTCGCTCTTAGTTCACTGACAAGGTTTGTACTGTAAACTGTTAAACCTATGGTATTATTTCTAATGTAGGGCTCACACTGATGTAGTGACAGACTGGATGCAGCAGAATCATGTGACAACACACATGCTAGTATAATTTTGAGAGGGTACATGAACTCACACTGGGCAGAATGAATTAGCCGAATGATTTTTAAAGTATTAACAGAATTTTAAATATAATCAAAGTAATCGTCAACAATATGACAATTAGACGTTCTAAAGGATTCGATTAACGTTTGAGTAATTGAGTATACAAGTACTTATATACTCTGCCAATCTACTAAACATCTGTTTTATCATGTCATCATCAAAAATATGGTCAGTGGAAGGTTTTTTTTAAAGTGATTTTGAAAAAGCAACAGGGCTCATTCACCAACATTTTCTGATTTTCTTAAAATTCCTCTAAAAAAGTTACCATTTAAATATCATTTATATTATACAAATGTAGAACTGAAGATAACCCACTAAGCTAATGTTCTGCACAAACACATACAGAACAACATGGTCTTCACCATTTGAGGGTTCTGTTTTACCTAAGAACAAATCTCAAATAAGAAAACATTGGTGAATAAAAGAATTTGAGTTTTAAGCATAGGTTTTCTGAAGAACGATTGCTGAATGAGGCCCAGTGTGATTTGATGTCATGTTGAGTGGAGACTACATTTCCCATTCCAAAAGCTCAAAGATTCACATTATTAACCTCACCGTCCCACTGCCTGTCCTTAAACTTGAGGTCCCACGCAACTTCCAACATCAGACAATATCCCAAACCTGGTGGGCCCCTTGAGTGGGTGGGACTCTGGACAGCGAGTTTTGTTTTCAAGGCTTTCATGTGCGCTAATTTCCATCAGAATTGCCTGGAAGTAAAACTGCTGCAAAGGACAAACTCATTAATAACCTCAACCATGCCTCACTCACAGCAAATCTACACAGACGAAAAGTCAGAGCCCAATTACACCATGTATAACTATATAATATTTGCAGTACTGTTAATGGTATTGAGGATAAATGTCAAGTCAAAGTGTGGGGAAATACAAAAATTCTCAAAATGTTACTAGATAAAATTATACAGCCTTCAAATAGGAGTCTTTTAACTTACTCTCTGACTTTTGTTAGTCTCAGGTAAATACAGCTCTGAGAAGCAACTTAAATATTTACCTTTAAGCATTTACAGGGGTATCAGCAATTACGTCATTGTTAAACTTGGTCCTGCCCGTTAAGGAGCTGCTCCAATTATGCAACAGAATGCTTTCGTTTGTCTGACTTCAAATCTTGCCTTCTGCTTAATCTCCCTATTTCTTTCACTACAGCTATAGATGGAACAGCCAATGGCAGCACATTTCCTCAAATCTGTCTGCCATGGTTCCACTAAGTGTTCAGCCAATGACGAGGAAGCAACAACTCCCATCATGCCCAGATTGGGCGTTCCACATGTTTCACCCTCTCATCTCCTCACCTTTTCACTCCCTCAACCTCTCACTGGTCCACCCTCTCGCTCCCTCTCACATCGTCACCCCCAGGTTAATAAAATAGCTGCACAAATTTAGTGCCTGGGAAAACTGCATTATGAAACAGCTGGAAAACAGCTTGGCTATGGATTTAGGTCAGCAAGAGAGAGAGAATAAGAGAGAGACAGAAAAGAGAGAGAGAGAGAGAGAGAGAGAGAGAGAGAGAGAGAGAGGGGTGTCGTCCAGTACTGGCGGATGTGGTATATGTAGTGTGTGTGGTAGATGCAGGATGTTTTATTCCTCACATATTCTGTTAACTCTAATATAAATGGTCTCTGTGCTGGAATTTCTGGAGCGTGATGTGAGCTTATAGAGCTTATAGAGCTGGAGTCGATCCTCAGTCCCGTTCTGACCCTGAGCATCACAACAGGTTTCCATGGAAACCACAACCCCCAAGTCTTGCATTTAGCGTGAGAGAGATGAAATGCAGATGGAACATAGCAGCAGAAAACTGAAAACATGAGCTAAAAATACAATGCTCAATTTAATGCAACATCATGTGTTTTGTTAAACTTTTATGAAAAGATGTCATCCAGCATTCAAGCGCTCACATTCCCAGTGTGACAGGATGAAAATCTTCTGACTGGTTCATTATATCATTAATATGAATTTTAGTACATTTGCTTGGCCGTACAAAACGGCAGTAAAGTGGGACATGACCTAATCTAATCCCCAAGCCTCACCGCTTTGCCCTATTCTTTTTGCTATTTATTTCTTAATATTTAATTTATATCCAAATTGTGTAGCGTTGGCGATTTGGTGCCTGTGTCTGTGTGAAATATGGGTCTTTTGAACATTTGTTGTAACTTATAATATCCTATAAAGATAACTGCTATTGAATCTGGTCATAAATAGACCTTTAACATTAACATTCACTTTTAAAGTTGCCATGCATTGCTAAAATGAAAATATAATGATTTTTGATAAATGTCATTTTATAAGGTATTGTAGCTGCACATTTAAGTTGTGGTGGACAACATAATAATCACTTTGTTGCACATTTTAATCGTGACACAGTGGAAGAATTGTGAAAACTGGTCAACAAGTTTACAGATCCCTTTTTTGTATAATCCCTTTCATCTATTATAACTCCATCTAGTTGTTTTAAAAATTAAAAATTAAAATCTTACCTTCTCCCAGACATGGTGGCATGCAAATTTACTCATTGTAAGTTTCTTCATGTTTTCCTGAATTTCTCCTTAATCTGTCCCAATCTAAGTAGTGATAGGATTCCTTTCCTAAATGACTGAATAAAGACTGGGCTCACTCATTCCTCCCCAGAGTGTTCAGAGGCAGGTGTGTGTTTGTATGTCCCATATAAGAAAATTGTGTTCTTAAGTCCACTGCAACCCAGTATGTTTTCTTATATGATTATGAAATAAGACTTGTGTTTGTGGTGTCTTATGTTGATCATGAAAGCTTAATGAATCATATTTTATTTTAATAGATGTTTACCATGCTGGGTATATGAGTATGTTTATCTTGTTGTAGTGTGTTGTATCAGTGTATCGTTGAGTGTTGCATTTGTGTGTGATATGTGTGAAGGTCGGGCCCTTGCTGTCTGCTGCAGCCGTCTCTCCCTCTCCCTCTCCCCCTCCCCCTCCCCCTCCTCACATACACGTCCTCACACTTACACAGTTTCACTAGTGCAGTTGCCATGACGCCCGTTTAGGAATGAGGTAATTCGATTTGGAAAAATGTGGTAATGAGAGAGAGAGTTTGTGGTCTAGTCATGGTTTGTGCTCTACATGTAATGTGTGTGTTTGTGTGTTTCTGACCTAGAATATTTTTGGGGACAAATATCAGACTCTGCACATGCAGATTGGGGGTGGACCCATCTTTGGGGAGGAAAAATAGCGTCCCTATTTGGAATTTTGAAAGAATGTCAGAAAAATAAAAGAGCAGGAAAGTTACTTTTTCATTAATGGGTTAGATTTAGGTTTTATTTCACCTTTTATTACAGTCCATAATATGTATGAAATGTCAACAACAGTAGAGTGAAGTAAACATGTGTGCATGTATTTGTGTATACGTCTGTGTATGAGCTCACACACTTCAAAAGCCTTCGTCTCTGCATTCTGAGCTTGAAATCTATTGAAAATGCTAATGTAGGTTCCGAGACAGGGGTCCTTCAAGGCCAGCATCATACAATGAGTGAAAAGCAGAGGCAAAACAAAACAGAAACCAAGAAAGAAAGGAAGGAAGACAGTATCTTTACCGAAGGAAAGAGGTAAATAAAGAAAGAAAGAAAGAAAGAAAGAAAGAAAGAAAGAAAGAAAGAAGGAAAGAAAGAAAGAAAACAAGGAAGGAAAGAAAATAGAAAGAAAAGAATGAATGAAGGAGGAAAGGAGGGAAGAAAGAAAGTAAGGAAGGATGGATGGAAGAAAGGAAGGACAGAGGTAAAGAAGAAAGAAATGAAAGCGGAAAAGAACAAGAAAGAAAGAAAGAAAGAAAGAAAGAAAGAAAGAAAGAAAGATGCTTATTAAGTGCATTAATAAGTGGATATCCATGTCTTGCTCTCTCTCTCAAGCACAGTATTTGTGTAAAAAGTAACCACAAAGAGGTTTCATACTATAGGCAAAGTTACTATTCTAAATAGTGACATCACAGCAAAAGAGAAGTCACCTGTTTAACGAACACCTAAATATTGTTGCGCTTAAAGCCCATAAAGAGCATGAGTAGTGTGACTCGTTTAATCTGGTCTTGAACCTGTGTAGAAGTGAAAGAAGACACATTCTCTCAGGAGGCTCATCCAGAGGGACAACTGCAGTTTGATGGTGGGTCAAGTTTATGGAAAGCAGGCATACTGCAGTTATGTTTAGTTAGGGCTACCAATATGAGAGTTTTGTGGCTATATCAGTAGATTGTGAGGAAGTTTGTCTGTGTGTCCCAGTGCACAAGTGCAGGAAATGAGGCAGGAATCAAAAGCCATGCACTGCTAGATCTGCCGGGGACAAAAAGAGAGAGAAAAAGAAGGATTGAGAAAGAGAAAGACAGATAGCAGGAGAAAGCAGGTTGGAGCAGGAAAACACAGGGACCAGGCTGTTCATGTTAAAAAGGTTTTATTTCAACAAGTGTCTGAATTTTTTTCCGGTTTGGAAATTCCCAAAAAAGTACAAAATAAAAACAAGTACATCAAAGGATTAGAAATCACATCAATGAAAACGAAGACACACCGTGTTTTTTTTCTCTTTATATCAATCCGAGCATTTTTTTAATCATATATTTATACATACTCACTGGAATTAGTCAGACAAACATCAAAAACCTCTCAGTAGTGACTCTTTTTTCTCTTTTAATGACAATGTTTTATACTTTAAACCCCATATATGTATTTATTTTTTTCCTTTTTACAAAAAAACACCAACGCATGCCATAAATCAGTTAGGCAGGGGAAGGTGTGTGTGTGTATGTGTGTGTGTGTGCGTGTGTGTGTGTGTGTGTGTGTGTGTGTGTTTACGCGCACAAAAATGCCATCAAAGACAGGACGACAGGGCAAACATGTAAGAAGGGGGCGGGGTGATTGGGGTGGGACCACAAGGTGGAGTCTGATTGGATGTAAGGGTCAGGGGGTGGGGAATAACGACTCTGGTGGGCATGGTGTTGTTGGTGTGTGTGGTGCACTGGGTGGACGTGGAGGTGGATCTGTGACTCCTTTATTTTTCATCTGGTTTTTGTTCTACATCATGTTGTTCTGCAGCGAGTTTACCTCCGAGTTCTCATCCCCCAGCATCTTGTGGTTCTCGTGTTTGGGGGTGAGCGAGTTCTGGATGTTCAGGGCCTCGTCCTCCTTCGGGGGCGGTGCTTTCACGGGCTCCTCCAGCTTGTTCTGGGCGTTAGGGTCGTCCTGCAGAAGAACCAGCACTGTTAGAAACCTGGTAGCCATTATAATGATCAGAAGTGTGAACGTCTACACTGTAAGTCCCAAACAGAAAGGTTTTGTTGACAGACTTTCTGAATTCTTTTACTGCTGCATTTAGAATTAAAATTGCCCACAAGCTTCACTGCTATACGTAATTATACTGAATTAATGGACAACAATTTGTGCTACAATTTTCATTTAAACAGTAAATTATATTTGAATGAGTGAATGAATGTTCATTTGTCATTGAACACACCATAGCACAGCTCACGGTGCACCACAACGAAAAGTGACTTCTGTATTTGACCCATTCCTGAAGGAGCGAGCAGTGTTTGCAGACAGTACGTTGCTCATGAGCACCTTTATTGGCTCGGGACTTAAACCGGCGACCCACCGATCACAGGGCCAACTCCCTAACTGTTACGCTACCAACTGCCCCCAACTACTACTAATGGTGCCAACTGCAAGCAATATTATCAAACAACAATGCTTTCATATTAACGATACAGGACAACTCTAACAGTGAACAATAAACTATTTTTGACCAAATTCAGTGACAATCTGTTTTTCAATTACAAGAATGTTCAAAATGATCATACTGTCCACTACATCTTAAAGTTACAATACCTTACAAAATCCAACAAAACATTAAAAAATAGCCTTGAACAAAGCACCATTGGCAAGGTGATGCCTGTGTGATAAGGAAGCATGCATTTCCATAAAAAGGATAACTGTTGTTGAATTTGCTCATAAATTGACATTTTATTGTTCACTGTTAAAGTTATCATGTATTGTGGATATGAAAATAAAATTTGTAATAATCATTTCACAAGGTAATGTATCGACACTTTAAGACATGGTGAGCAATATAATAATCGCTGTACTGCAAATGTAATTCTGAATGCAACAGTGAAAGAATTCTGAAAATTAGTCAATCTTTTGCCAAAGTACAAAGCTACAGAGCTCCCTTTTTTGACTCACAGTATAGTTTCACAGTGTAGTGTGAACCCAGAAGCCACCTTGTAATCCACCTCTTCTAAAATTCTCACTGGCATATGCACAATGAATATTGAGAAATTGTTAATAATAAGATGATACTAGCTATAATACCTGATATCCAGGACTGCAGAAGTGAATAAAAGCACCTTAAAATGTCTAATAAACTAGCAGCAGAGTTAGGCAACGCATTCATTAGTCTGTGATGAGTGAGTGCGTTAAACAGTTGTACTAGCTGGTGTTAGGGTGCCGGTGCTGGGCAGGGGGGCTGTATGAGAGGGGGGGTGGGGGGCAAATCCCTGGCAAGCTGCGCCAACCCAGGCCACATGCACACATGCAAACCCCCAAATTCATGCAGCCCTGACCCTACACCAACTGACCTGCCAGTGCGCTAAACTTGCAAGTTTACATTGCCTTAGAGAACCCCCCTTCTGACAGAGCAAATAAAAAAGGAGCAGCAGATTTGTTTGGTTCCCAGCTACAGTCTGAATTCCATCCAAAGCTTTCATCTGCAACCATCAACCAGTTTGTAATTATATTTTTTCAGCATGTTTAGGGTGATTATTCAAGTGTTCAAAGTTTTATTGTCATATGTGCAACACAGTGTAGATAGCACAATGAAATTCACGCTTGAATGTTTTAATGCTGAAATTATCTAGGCCAACACAAGGCAGCTCCGCACTCAAGCATCATCAGTTAACCTGGGGTTTAAGTAGGACAGCGTAAAATAATAATTCACAATTCTTAAAATGTTACTCTTATTCAAAGGTTAACTATTATTCATATATATATATATATATATATGTATATGTTTGTGTGAAAAAATGCTATAAACAAGGAATGCTTTCAAAGATGGAAGTGTTAATCATTCATTTTCATCAATCAACAAAATGCAGTGAATGAACAAAGAGAAATCTAAATCAAAATCATTGGTTGTCACCACCCTTTGCCTTCAAAACAGCATCAATTCTTCTAGGTACACTTGCACACAGCTTTTGAAGGAACTCGGCTGGTAGGTTGTTTCAAACATCTTGGAGAACTAACCACAGATCTTCTGTGGATGTAGGCTTCCTCACATCCTTCTGTCTCTTCATGTAATCCCAGACACACTCGATGATGTTGAGATCAAGGCTCTGTGGGGGCCATACCATCACTTCCAGGACTTCTTGGATACCAAACACCAACACCAAATATTGATTTGATTTAGGTTTTTCTTTTGTTCGCTCACTTTGCATTTTGTAAATTGATAAAAATAAACAATCATTATTTATATTTCTGAAAGCATTCTTTGTTTACAGCATTTTTTCACACCTGCCTAAAACTTTTGCACAGTACTGTATATACTGTATATACACCACTTTCACACCAGCCTAAACCAGAATGAATTAGTTTGAAGAGTGACTCTTGTTGGCTGATTTTACTTGGTTGCTGTTTGGTGCTTACATAATATAGTGATGCACTGAGGTCATTTTTATTTGAACAGAAAGATCTTCCCTTAACAGTCGACATCTTCTTTAATAATGCAATAAATACAAAGAGTTAAAAGTATCTACAAAGTCACATTTACAGCATTTATCCAGATCCCATTCCAGTCACTAATTGGAGCAATTTGGAATTAGGGCCTCGCTCTGGGGTGCAATTTTGGGAGTGCTGGAGGCTGGTTAAAGCTGGGTCCTATGACACCTATGAGGTGGACAGTAAGGTAGTAAAACTACTTGAGTATTTTTGGAAACATGCAAACTTTACTCCACTCCATGTGAAAAACACATATTCTACTTGTGACTCCACCAGATTTATATAAATACTCTTTCCTTTTTTAATGCATTTTTTGAGAAGAATCCTTTGTGCTTTTACTTGAGTACTTTTTAGCACCAATATTGTTACCCATAATTGGGTGGCATTTCAATTTTACAACAGATTTTAGGTGTTCTTTCCACCTTACAATGCTCCAAGGTGGTCTTGCTTGGGGCAGGCAATTGTTTTGGGGTCCCAGGCTAGTGGTGGGTTTTACAGTTTTTGCCAAGGGCCTCATCAGGCTCAACAATCACTACTGATGATGCTGAACAAAACAGGATCCTTTTCCTAAACAAGTTTTTTAGATGGAGTTAAGGCCCACTGGTGTCACCATCACAGCAAGTGATTTACCCTTTCAGTGGTGCTCTAGATAGTGACCTCGGGCAGGACGTGGGGATACGCCACCTCCATAGTGACCGGGTACGGGGCGTCCTTCCTCCCGCCGTCGTGGAACTGGAAAATGTTTCAACGCTTTTTTGTTTTTTTCGTTATAAGTTAGGGTTTGGTGGGAGGGGATTTCGTTCACAGGGCATGAGTTTTGAGGGAAACGGTAATAGAAATGGTTGGGATAATGATAAGAAGTCTGGTCATCCTTCCCTTCCCTCAATGAAAATTACCCTGTAAGATCCCCATTGTGAGGGTTTGAAAAGTGGAACCAAATTGACTATTTCAAATGGAACTTTGCCTATTTTAGCTTCACATCTAGTGACAAGTTCAACAAGTTCATGTTCATTGTTGGGAAGGTTACTTTTAAAATGTATTCCACTACAGATTACAGAAATGTAATTGCTTCCATATTGTCTTGCTTTTTTACAACTGTATGAATATGGCAATCACACCCTTCATATTCAGCCCTCTTATATATTTTAATGTGAAGTGTAAATAAGAAGCTAATGATGATTATGATATTAATAATAGCTGATTACTTATAGTTTATTTAAAGAATCTAGACTCTAGAATTGCCGGTGGTGATGCTGAAGGTTTACCTGCTTCATATCAACAATGGGAATTTCAGCTATGAATAGAAATTAGCATTTCACCTCAATTTTAAAATTCAAACATCTCTGATTTTGGAAAACTGTGAAGCTATGAGATTCCAACTGGGAATTGGAATTCCACTAACACTAACACTACTGTCCAACAGTGCTTTAAAACCGGCATCAAGTGAGGGTTTAGGTAAAACCTGATTTAACAGCTCAGCACAGGGGAAGGACACCAGGATGAGTGTAGAATTTGGGGGGGTCAGTAGAGTCTACTTTAAAGGCCACCGTGGTGTTCAGCACAAAACAGCTTCACAGAGTATTGGAGGAAAACAGGGTCACTGAGCAGAGTTCACAAAACGAAATTCATACATTGTTTACACCATCAAAAAGGGATAATTGTCCATAACTATAATAATCACTAATTTAATGCTGAATGCAACAGTGGGATTTTAAAAAAAATAAAAATTGGTATGCAGAGCTCCCTTTTTTTAATCACAGTTTTAAAAGAAAGAGTTGCTTTTGCTCTTAAAAACTGAGCATTGATTTGACGTAATTTAAGGAGTACTAGGGTCTGAGCATGTTCTAAACACTAAAAATGTTCAGCTCTGATATGACTTTCTACAGTTCATTCAAAAACTCAAACCTTTAGTAGACAGCTGTGTCCATCTTTCTCTTTGCCCCTATACTCTCTCTTCCTCTGCCTCTGCCTTTCTTGCTCTTTTCTCTCTCTCTCTCTTTCTTCCTCGCTTTTTCTTCCTGTCCTGAGTGACTGCTCTCAGTTCACTGCAACTTTTTCATCTGCATCTCTCTCTTTTCTTGTCTGTGCAGAGCTGCCGGCCTCCACGTGGGTGGAAGACAGGATCAATTCTTGCGTCCTGCGCCATCTAAAGTTCACACACATTTAGTCGATTTTCGAAGAAAACAATGAACGCTCCCCACCTCCCACACTGCTTCTGTCATGCCCAGACATTTGTGTTTTAAGAGTAAAATTAAAACGTATTGGAGAGTGTTACATACGGTGGCCGAGAAAGCCCAATGCAATTCAAAGTTAAAAAACGTGCTGCAAAACCACAAAGTGTTTCATTAAAGTTCACAGCGCACACTCAAACACACTACAAATTCGTAGACACGACACAAACTCAGAAATCACTTTCATCAGTTTCGTCATTACACAATCTTCTAAAATGCGCTGCAAATAGCCACAACGCAACCAAATTGAGTCAAAACAAGTGTTTGAGGAGGACACTGTTTTGGGTGACCACATCCTTATTAGTTTTAAGTCCCGAGGAGGTGGAGATCAGTAAGTGAAATTAACATTTGAGATATAAACGATTGGTTTCATGGTTTTAACGTACATATTTGTATGTGTAGGAATTGTCTCATTTTCAATGTTTAGTGTATTGCCCTTTCTGTGGAGTTAGATTGGATGTCAAATGTTAATTTCACTTACTGGTCTCCACCTCCTAATAAGGATGTGGTCACACAAAACAGTGTCCTCCGCAAACACTTCCATTGTGTTTTGGCTCAGTTTGGTTGTGTTGTGGCTATTTGCAGCGCATTTCAGAAGACGCATGTGTTTTCTGTTTTGCAACATGTAATGACAAAACTGATGAAAGTGATTTCTGAGTTTGTGTCACGTCTACGAATCTGTAGTGTGTTTGAGCATGCGCTGTGAAGAGAGAGAAAGAGAAAAAGACAGGCAAAGAGAAAGAGAGAGCCACACTGAAAGCAAGAGAGAGACAGGGAGAGAAAGAAAGAAACAGAAAGCAAGAGAAGGGTATAAAGAGAGGCACAAATAACAGAGAAAGATAGAACAAGAGAAGAGGAAATGAGAAAGAGAGGGAAAGAGAGATGCAGGGAGAGCGAGAGAGAGAGAGAGAGAGAGAGAGAGAGAGAGGGAAGAAGGAAGAACGAAAAAAGAGGAGGAGAGAAAAACATCAGATGAAGAGGAAAGAAAGAATGGAGAAGAGAAAGACAGGAAGAAATAAAACAGGGGAGAGAGCAAGAGAAGGAGATAAAGAGAGGGAAAAGGAAAGAAGGGGGGAGAGAGAGAAAAAGAAATAGAAAAGAGAAAATCAGAAAGAAAGGGGAAGATAGAGAGAGTCTGAGAGAGAGAAGGAGAAGCGAAGGAGAGAGGACCAGAGATAAATAGAGAGAGGAAGAAAAATGAAGAATGAGAGCAGAGAGGGAAAGAATATGAGAGAAGAGGTGGAAGACGAGGAGAGAGAAAAAGAGTGAGAGAAGATTGAGAAAGATGTATAACTTGTCTTGCTGCTTGTGAACTCTGCATGGAGCACTGTGGGATTTTAGATCTGGTGTAATAATACAGGGAAAGTTGGACTGGTTTCTGTGGGAGGATGATTGACAGGTTAACTGCACAATGAGAGGGCAGCGTGTAGCGTTGTGGGCGGGGCTTTTGGGGAGGGGGCGTGGTCTTACCTCACAGCCGGCTTGCTGTTTGCTCTTACACTCCCACGTGTATCTGCTCATGGTTTTCTACAGGACGAGAACATTACACAGAGCTGAGAGATGCTGACACACCTCACTCAGAATGGAGAGAGAGAGAGAGAGAGAGAGAGATATAGAGGGAATGAGAACGAGACGAGAACAAGAACAAGAACGAGATGAAGAAAGAATTTAAGAAAAAGAGAGGGAAGGGGAGAGTGAGGGTTAAAGAAAAAGAAGAAGAAAGAGACAGGTGGTGGGAAAGTGAGAGAAAGAAAGGGGGCAGAAAAGAGAGGGGAAGAGAAGAGAATGTGAGAGCGAGAGGCACTATGTGCGAGAGAGAGGAAGAGAGAAAGAAGGAGAGCGAACAGGGACAAACAGAGAAAGAGAGGAAGAAAGTGAGGAAGTACGAGAAAGTCTGCGAGAGAAAAGTGGCAGAAAAAAAAGAGAGAGAGAGAAGAAGAGCGTGAACGAAAGAGAGGGGATAGAGAAGGAGAAAGAGAAGGGTGAGAGAGAAAGAGAGAGAGGGCATGAGAAAAAGAAGAAGAAGAAGAAGAAGAAGAAGAGATAAATAGAGTCCTTGAGAAAGTCAGAGAGACAAAGGAAGAAGGAAAGAGGAGGATGAAAGAGAGAAAGAAAAAGAAACAGAGAGCTTGAGTAATGTGCTAGTTCAGCAGGTGGAGGTTATTTTGGAGGCTAGAGAGTTTTTCTTGCTGCAGCTGCTTCCTGTAGTGAGTTTGGCCGAAGCAGAAGGAAGCGACTGTCCTCAGATCAGTGGCCAGTCCAAACTGAGCGCTCCCTACAGGGCACTGCTGCTGCATTATTTTCAAGTTAGTGTGTGTGTGTGAAGAGCTCAGCGATTCACTATGAAGTCTGAAAAGAAAAAAATCATTCCTGTGTTAATAAGCGTTAGCCTACAGAGACAGTACAGAGCAGAGCACACGGGCTGCATCTCACATGGTGCCCCACTCCCTAGGTAGTGTCTAGGCCTCCAATCATGAAAGTTCTTTGCAAATCAGAGTACATGTGAAATTTGATCTGGGCAATGAATTTATAAAACGCCATAACTTATAGGGTTCTAAATCTAAAATTTCATAGCAATATTATATTATATAGTTAAAACAGGAGCCAGTAATCAATGAGGCAATATCATCAGAAACAGAAGCTTGTGTCAAACCCACCTATGTTCAGAGGAACTGTTGTAAGTAGAAATTAGAAAGATACCAAAACCTTTTCACTCATGCTGAACAGTAGAATACCATACTGTAACATACTGCATTGCACAGTGGAAAGTGCCTTTAGTCGCCTTCTGTTGCTGTGTGATGACTCCGCCTACTTGAATATACAACAAAACAGGATTCTGATGGCATGTTTAACTGCTGTTGAAACTATCTTGAAATTGTCCTTTGTACCAGCCCGTCATTGTAAATCTACTGCTTCTTTGTTATTTTTTCTGGATATTTTGGTATTGGGATGCTCAGTTGCCAAGTTGCATGGTGCAACTACCTCAACAATAAACTCCTGGACAAATGCTATTTCTTTTGACAAAAATAGTCTTTAACATGTTTGCCTCTTCTGTTTTGTGTTGATTTGTCTGTGTGCCTAGTTTGGAAACTCAATAAAATGTTGTGTGCAAAAAAGAAAGTGCCTTTACTCGGCATTAACATTAGATGGCTAGTTAGCTAGTTAGCTTCAATACTTCCACACGATTAGCTAGCATATCAAGCTAGAAGTGTCAGGATCTCTTCCGCAGTTCCACTGTCAACCACCAGATGCCTACAGCCCTCTCCTTGTTAGTTAGTCTTAGTTGTCCTCGATTTCCTAATTTAGTTTGACTGTCAGTTTGGACTGTTTGTTGGATATTTAGTTAGGTTTGGTCAGTGTCTGTTTACTTGAATAATCAGTTTTAGTGTTTGTCACTGTTTTCACTTGTTTCTTGTTTAGTTTGTATAGTCCCTGCTGTTCCCCCTTCGTCTACGTCTGGTGACCGTCGTTTTGGCGGTCTTGTCCGCTAGTTTGTTAGCTGAAGCCTATGCCTAGACTAGCTTTGAGTTTCAATGCTGAATCTCCATTGTTAATGTAATTTAGTCCAAGACTAGGCCCACTTAGTTCAGCCTGTCCTACACACTGCCGAGAACCTGTGTATCATGTAGAAGACCTGTGTGTGTGTGTTTGTGTGTGTGTTGACTGGTAAGGCACCAAACTACCAGACTAATCAGGGTGTAGGGAACAGGAGCTGTATGGAATGTGTTATTATCCCGTTTGGACAGGGATTTAACCCTCGCCATGCTGGATAAGCGCCCTGGTTAGCTTCTACTTCTACTCATGCTGCAGGCGCGCCAGCCAGCACCCCACCCTCTCATGTCCACCCGCAGGCGGCAGTGAGACGCTGCATCTCAGAGGTTTATCCTGTCTTTTCTTTTTATACACTCTTTCTAGACCCCCAGTCAACAGGTAAGAAGCAGGATAAACAAGTGAAATGAGAGAGACAGATAAACAGTAACGCAGTGCACAAGCAGCAGCAGCCGCTCCATGGCCACTAGGAGGCGCACTGGAGCATCCAGCATGCACAGATGCAGAGGAGAGAGAGAGGAAGAGGAAAAGGAAGAGCTGGGAGGAGTGGGTAGGGCAAGGGAAGAAGAGGAAAAGAGGAGGAGAGGGGTGAAATATGTCACTCTGTCATTCTGGGTGTATGTATGTACTGTATATAGGGTGTATGTGTGTGTATGTGGGTGGTTGTGTGGGTCTGTGTGCATCTGGATAGTGTGTAGGGGTGTGTGTTTGCGTGTGTGTGTGTCTGTATGTGTGAAGGGAGTCTGTGTGTGTGTCTGTGCATGAACTTATGTTGGTGTGTATGTGTGTTTGTACGTTGTGTGTGCTGGGGTTTGTGTGTCATTGTGTCTACGAGTGTGTGTGTGTATCTGCCTCTCCATCGATTGTCACTGTGAGATCAATAGGGTGGGTTTCTAGTGGACCTCCATCATATCACACACAAACTCACACACATATTCTCTCTCTCTCTCACGCACACACACAGTGATACTTGAGAACCTTGTTAGTTATGAGTGTCATGAGTGTTGTGTGTTATGTGTGTGTGTAATATGTGCATGTATATAGCAGTGAGGAGGCCCATTAGCACCATGTTGCCATAGCAACAGCTGTTGCCTGGGTAACGATGTGAGTGTGATGTGTGAGTGCAGAACCGAGTGACCTCCTCCTCCTCTCCTCCCCTCCTCCCCTCCTCTCTCCATCCCGGAAGGTTCCATTCAGGCCCATGCAGGAGGGGAGGAGGAGGAGGAATAGGAGGATGGAGGGAGAGAGAGAGAGAGAGAGAGAGGAGAGGCACGTTACCTGACAGATAATATTATCATAGTAAGCCAAAGCACGAGCATGGGGAGGAGGAGTGTCACACAGTTTCCTTACGTTTGGGTGCGAGCCCTCAGCGATGGTGGACAGCGAGAAATTATCATTGTGCTGCTCGGACGACCCACGATACTTACTGCTGTGGAGAGGAGAGGGAGGGAGGGAGGGAGGAAAGAAAAGAGGGGTGAGAAGAGATCAAGAGATAGCATTGTGAGGGGTGAAATGAGAGAGGCGAGAAGGTGTTGAAATGGACAAATGTAGACAGCAAGAGAGATAGAAAGAGAAAGGAAGAGAAAGACAGGAAAGAAACGAGGAGGATGAAAAGATATTAAAAGGAAGAGACGCAGACAGCAAGAAATAAAAACAGACAGATAGATGGATAGAGAGAGAGAGAGAGAGAATGAAATGAGGGAGGGTGTTAAAATGGACAAATGTAGACAGAGAGACAGAGAAATAAAGAGAGAGAAAGAGAGGGTGGACAAGAAGGAAAAGTGAGACAAATGCATTAATTCAATTTTCTGACAGACATGTCCACAAACGCACACACAGTCTTTGATGCAACAGAGCTTTTCTCTCTCACGCTCTCCCTACCTCCTTTTTTTCGTCTCTCCCTTTCTTCATCTTTCTGTCCAGCTGCATTTCTTTGTACGTTTTTCTGTTCATCTCTATTTCTCTCTGTCTCTCGCTCTCTATATCTCCCTCTTTTCGCTCTCTCTCTGTCCAATTGTATCTTTGTCTTTGTCTTGATCCCTCTCTTTTTGTCTGCTTCTTGTTCTCTCTTCTCCCTTTCTCTCTCTCTCTCTCTCTCTCTCTCTCTGTTTCTTGCTTCTCTCTCATTCTATCTCTACCCCCCCCCCCCTTTCCCCCCTTCTCTCTCTCCCTCTCTCGTCTCTCACTTGGTGGATGGACAGCATTAACACTCGACAGATGGAGTAGTGGGAGTCTGTCAGATTTATCATCTTGTTTTGCACAATTTTTACATCCACCTCTCTCTGTCTGCTCCTCTCTTTCTCTCCTCTCCATTTCCTTTTACCTCTCCTCTTCTCTCCATATTCTACCACCCTGACCCTCCTCCTCCTCCTCGCTCCATCCTTGTCCTCCTCTTTGAAGCGAGGCCGTGTTGTTTAAGCCCGGACTCTGGCCTCGCCCACACACTCGCTGTATCTAGGTCACTCTCCCAACACTCACATACACACTCACACACACACAGCTGGCCTACTTTCAGCTGGATCTGCTGTGACATCATCGTGTTTGAGCCGCGCTACAGACGTATGCTAAGTGTTAGCACGCTAGCCACCTCCAGCCCTGTCCTCTACACACACACACACTCACCGTGCACTACATTTTATCCATATATAATCACATGCAATCATATTTATTACTGTAGATCTCTACTAGGGATGTAACAAAGCATCGATCAACATCATGATTACGTGATCAACAAGCCCAAAGCATCGATCCAAAATAAAAAGATCAACAAGACATCACCTATATTGAACAAGACGTCTAAGATTATTTTTCGCCAAAATGTATGCTTGAGTTAAGCAGTAAAAATGTCAAATGATATTTTAGTTGCTTTTTGCGATTTGATAATAATGGTGTTAAATTTAGGGCAGTTGGTAGCATAGCGGTTAGGGAGCTGGTCCCGTGATCGGAGGGTCGCCGGTTCAAGTCCTGGACCGGAAAAGGTACCACTGATGTACTCATGAGCAAGGTGCGGTCCCCAAGCACTGCTCCCTGGGTGCTGTAAAAAAGCGGCTCACTTCTCCTTCACGGATGGGTCAAATACAGAGGTTGGATCAAACGTATTGGCTTGTTGATTACTGAATCGATGTATTGAGGAAGAATGATGTATCGCTACCCTGCTAGTAGGTACGTGCTAAGGCACTGAGTGCTTTGTAAGCAAGTAAAAGAATGTAAATGTAACATTATTATTATTATTATTATTATCATTATTAATATTGAAGACATTTGCTTCCTGCTTGATCGTTAAATATAGGCTTGCCGATCAATTAACCAATGTTCAGATGTAGATCGATGTATCGTTACATCTCTAGAGGACACACGTCACACATATTTTTCTTCTCCTTGTATTTTTCTTCTTGTCTAATTTCCAACTTAATGAAAGTTGTTTTCTCAAGACCCTGACTTTGTTTTCTTGTGATCTCAAAATAACAAAGTTAGATTTTTCGTGTCAACAAGTCATTTTTTCGAGATCATGACAATCTGGACTTAATAAAAGGTTTTTCTTGTGACCTCGACATAACGAAATTCATTTTCTTGAGATAATGACTAATTTCTTCATGATCTTGACTTAACAAGGGTTGTACTCTTGACAGCAAAAGTTGATTCTTGATGTCTTGACATAAAGATAGTTGAGACAAAGGCTCAGACCCTCTCGGCTTTACCATTTACCGTATTCATGAATCTCAGGACAACTTTTGTCAACTTTTGACAAGTTGAGGTCACCAGGACAAGAAGTCATAATCTCTACATGATGAGAAGAAGAACAATGTGGACATGTCCTTTACCAACTTTCGCTGTACATGCAGGTTCGAATTTTTAAAGTGTTCTGAACCTGAATTTTTCCTCCATTTCAACATAACTAGCACAGCTGATGTTCCTCATACAGTACTGGCTGAATATTTCTGAGGTGGTCTAACAGGTCTTACTCACCTGCGCTTGCGCAGTTTGTGGTTCTCTGTCTTGAGCACGTGCAATTTCTTGGCGAAGCAGACGATGATCATGAAGAGCAGCAGCAGTGTGAGGGCTGAGGCCCCGATGGCCAAACACATCACCTGGAATTCGGTGATGACCGACTCACAACGCGCTCCTTTGTGCCAGACGTAGTCCTGGATGTTACACCTGCGGGGACGAGGAGGAGGAAGGGGACAGGTTAAATGGACAGATTAAAGCAGTGTTGGGAAGTTTGGGACAGTTGACAGTGTAGGGCAGGGTAGGCAACTCCGGTCCTGGAAGTCCTGGAGGTTTTCCATTCTACCTGATTAGTCTCTTCTGGTGGTTATCTACCTGAGACCACGTGTGAATGTTCTGAAATCTAGTTGGATGGAAAACCTCCAGGACACCGGACCTCCAGGACCTGAGTTGCCTAAAACCAGGGTGTAGGGGGTTAGCCGCGTGATCGTGTGGTCACAGGTTCAAGTCTCAAACCGGTAAAGGATCCACTTAGGTACTCATGAGCAAGGTACCGACCTCATAGTATCTCTCCCCTCTCTCTTTCTTCCTCTTGTTTCCTTTCTCAATGTTTTTTCTCTCTTCCCCTCTCATTCTCTCTCTGTATATATCTGTCTCATCCTCTCTACATCTCTCTCTCACCTCTTGCTGTGTAAGCTGACAATAATTCAAAAGAAAATATACTTTGATTCAAGAATTTTTAAAAGCAACTACTCCAGTAAAATTTTCACCAATGTTGGATTTGAGCAGACGTCTTTGCACTTTGACTCAAATAAGGAGAGTTTTGTCCTTTATCCACTCCTCTGTCCGTTGTCAGTTCCACCTGGACAAATTGACAGCAGCCAGCTGTGAGAAACGTCATCATCATCAGCCTCCTCAAACCCACACCACACACACATACACACACCTCAAAGTACCCCACTCGTCCTCTCAGAGCAGCCAAAACGCAGCTTTGATCGCCCACATGCTCTCTGTTGCAGCTCGCATTATTCATGAGTGCTCAGCTCCGTCCTCCAGCAAGGACAAGAGTTTAAAATTCACCTCCTCATGCTGATATTCTCACATCCAGCTGCTGGTGTATGTGTGTCTCAGGCATGGAGCTGTCTGATATGATCTAAAATCAATCTCACGATTAAATGAACATTGTTACTTAATTACGATTGCTGTACAATTATTTTGTTTTGAGGTTGTTTTTTTTGATGTTCTGCCCTTTTTGTTCACAGACAAGGTTTGTTCTGTAAATATGCTCAATTGTTAAGGCTCGGATATTTTTTCTAATGAAAGAGTGCAGATCTTCATATATCTCATATAACTGAGGGAAACACACACAGATGTAGTGAAAGACTGTAGTGATTCATTCTGGTGTGTTATTCAGCTGCATTAAAAGAGTGTCCTAATGGAAGAAGTGATTGTGTTGATGGGCAACTGGCTCAGCGTTTGGCGTTTTTAAACAACTCGGTGTTGTGACGTGACGGCTTATTAAAACATCTAAACCAAAAAAGGCCGTAGAAGACAGGGGACATGGAGTCTGTGCCGTGTCAAAGCTGCTGAAAAAATGAAACGCAGCAGCATCGACATTCTCTCCACGTGAGACACCATCATACTCACATAAAAAGAGAGGGGGAGAGAGAGAGAGAGAGAGAGAGAGAGAGAAAGGGGGGGAAGGGGGAAGAAAGGCTATGAGAAAACAGAGTCAGAGGGAAGTGAGAGACGAGTGATAGAAAGGAAGGTTAGAGAGAGAGAGAGAGAGAGAGAGAGAGAGAGGGAAATCTGAGTGTGTTCTCATCAACAGGCATGTCACTACTCTTTCTTTCTCCCTTTCTCTTACTCTCACACATTACTTCTACTGCTGTCATCCAGGACTGACTTACACACACCCTCCCCAAGCTGGCACTGTGCCACTACCACACACACAAACACACACACACACACGCACACACACAGAAAAGTGTAGGAGAGGCAGTAGTGAATGAAAGTGAACTCATTTCCCTCCTCAGTCTGTACTGTGAGCAAAAACAAAGAGTTCAGCAACACCATCCCTCTCTCTTTCAACTTTTCTCCTCCCTTTTCTTTTCTACCACCACTACACCAGACTTAAGAGAGCGCTTGGTGACTGCCCAGCCGTGGCAGAGCTGTGCCCAGCTGTTGTGAGTAAAGTGGTGAGTGTAAAGTTGGCCTTCAAACTGGGTTCGACTGTATCACACTGCCCCAAACCGGCCTAGTGTGGGGTCAGCACCTGCACAGATGGTCATGCTGAGCCTGGATCAGTGTGTGTGTGTGTGTGTGTGTGTGTGTGTGTTGGGATGGGATTTGAGGAGGATACAGGGATGTGATCTCCAGCCATCATCTCTCTTCTGCCTCCATCATTTCTCTACCGACCATTCTTTGCTCAGTCGCATCCTTAATCAGCTTAATCATTGTCAATCACGATTATTATTATTATTATTATTATTATTATTATTATTATTATTATTATTATTATTATTATTATTATTACAGCTCCTTTCTTACCTATGAGTGCAGCAATCATTTATATTTTACAATTGTACTTTTTTTTTCAATGGGGCACCCACTATCTTTATCACATGAATTCATGTTGATTCTGACTTTTTCTTTGACAAGGTTTGTTAAGGTGTATAACAAAGTTGCAAGTTGTTGATTTATGTCTAGTTTTTTCTGGTATGAAGAACAGCACTAAGGTACATCTCTCTGGATAAGAACGTCTACTAAATGCCATAAATGTACAAATACAATAAGAATGAAAACAAAATATGATAATGAAATAGAACCAATCAAAACCATAATAAGAAAAATTGGGCCATAATATTAAGATAAAGAGGATAGGTAAAAGTAAAAAATAATAAGTATATATGATATATAAAATAATATGGATATATCAGTTGCACTGTTGCCACAGAGCAAGAAGGTTGCCTGTGGGGTTTTCCTGTGTGGATTTTGCGTGTTCTCCCTGTGCTTACAGGGCCGTAATCCTGTCATCATTATTAGTGGGAGATACACCTTTAACTCTACAGTACTTACTTCATTAAGCTTCGTGAGGTTCCGTCACACCCTACGACCCCCTGTGGGGCAGACACGGTGTGATCTCCATATAGAGCACCCCCCACAACCCCACGACCGGGAGCTAGCAGGATCAGGGCTGGGATTAACTGCAATATCATTAATCAGACTCCATCATGTCTGTTACAACAAGTGACCAACTATCCAGGAGCCAATAAACCCCACCCACCCACTCAAAAGTTGTTCACCGTTCAAACCTGTCTACCTGTGTATCATTTGTTCTTAAAAAAAACAAACAAACATAAAATAAGACAGGGTTTTTAAAGAAAACATCTGTATTGAAAGGAAAAAGAAATAACGATTCATTTTCATATTTCCCAAGTCAAATTCAAAAAACGAAAACGTGCACTCATATTAGATTTAGGCTTTCTACTGAACGCAAGTGGTGTGACCTGGAAGTGAGTGTTAAAGGCAGAAGACTGTAAAACCGCATGAAAATGATGAAGAGTAAACCTTTATCAGCCAAGGAACAAAACAAAGTTTTCCATTCTTGGATTTGGAAACAAATATTGAAAAATGAAAATCATTTAAGGTATGAATGAATCAAAGATAAATAGATTTAGTACCCACACTACCCATATTTTTTCACTAAATGAAATACATCCGTTTAAGTCCAGGACGAACATACTCTTTCTTTCAGATTTGGACAATCAAGTCAACCTTTTTACCATAAACATTCACCAAATCCCCACTGTTGAACATAGCGGTATGTTCAGGACAATCACATTTGGCTGACTGAAACCCTCTACACAGCTGTCCTGAGCCCCACTGACCCACATCTCTTACGCCTGGACGCACGAGGGACGGAACAAACCAAACTTCCACTCCGCTGCCCACCACAACCTGAATAAAATCCAGCCCAGCCCAGCGAGTACTTTTATCTTACAGTGTTTTTACATCAAGTCCTCCTTAAAGAAACTCACTCAGCTCACTTCAGCAAGATGGATGCTGAATCCATGTCTCATTTATTCATTGATTTTTCATATTAAAACCAACCAAAAAGCATGGTTTTTAAAATATTAGTTCATCCTCTTTATACTTGTTCAGAAGAGTATATTAATCAGCTAATTAAACAATCCAAATCCATAGGCCAAGGGTGGCACGGTGTCACAGTGGTTAGCGCTGCCGCCTCACAGTAAGAAGGTCCTGGGTTCGATACCTGGGTTGGCCATAGGGCCTTTCTGTGTGGAGTTTGTGTGCTCTCCCCGTGTTCGTGTGGGTGTTTCTCCGGGAGCTCCGGTTTCCTCCCACAGTCCAAAAGGCATGCACTATATGTTGATTGGCGAATCTAAATTGGCCCCATAAAGTGTAACTGAGAGTGTGTTTGTGTGAGTGTGTGCCCTGTGGTGTTCTGGCACTGGCCCAGGGATGGTCCGCACCTCGTGCACGAAGTCCTGGGATGGACTCCAGTCCCCACGACCCTGACCAGAATTAAGTGGTGAAATGAAGCACATAGGCTGAATGGGACCAATTATGAAAACTCACATAATCTCCTCCATACCTCTGTCTTTTGGTGAGTTTTTATAAATATAAAGTGACGTTTCAATATGTATGACATGTTTTCATTTAGGATCAATGCTATTGGCTTGTTGATTATGAATCGATGTATCGAGGAAGAACGATGTATTGCTACACCCCAGTAGGTATGTCTTAAGGCATTGAGTGCTTTGTAAGCAAGTAAAAGAATGTAAGTGTAAATGTATTATTATTATTATTATTATTATTTAACCACATTAACCACATTTGCTTCCTGCTTTATTCTATGCTATGGAATGGGCTTGATCGTTAAATCGATGCATCGTTACACCGCTAGATAGACTATGATGCTGGTGATCCAATCATGGAGTCTGTGCTTTAATGCCAAGCTGTACAGATTATCAGTCGGAGGAAAGATTTAGGAAAAACACACAGAACTAATCCATCTCAGACAAGTAGGGCACAAAAGGGGTAAAGCAAACCCAGCGAAGCCCAACAGAAGCAGGAGGTCGGGGTCACAAACGGGGTGAGCTCCCCCATTAGGGTGAGGAGGAGGCAGATTAATCTCTATAGACACCAAATTATGGGTCAATGGGGTGCGGAAGGGGAGGGGTTTTAGGGTCATAACCACGCCTGCTGTCTCAGCATCGAGAGCAATTTTGGAGTGATGAGCCCCGGGGAATGCTCAGCGCCATTTAGCTCTAAAACATCTGATTAAGCTGATGAAAGACTGGAATGGCAGAGTAAATTCAGTGGGGAAAAGGCTAAACTGTGGGGCAGGCGGCCCAGAAAGCGATCTCACTGGACCTGACCCCAGCCAAACAGATCTCTGTGTTATAATGAGAGCAGATGCTGTTTACATTCACATCTTTCTGCACTGATGGCTCTGGTGGTCACTTCTACACTGTAAATATGATTTGATAACAAGTTATGTTAACACATTTTTTATGTACTTCAACTAGGAATAATATGCTATTTCAATTAACAGTTATGTGTTAATATACCACCTAGGAACGTTATGTATAAAAATTTGCACAAATGAAACAGCAATACATCATGGTCCAGTAATAGACAACATCTTAACCAAAAAAAAAAAAAAAGCTGAAACACCAAATGGGGATTTCTTATAGAGATATATACATAAAAATACATACTAATTAAAACAATGTGTTGAAATCAATCAACTATACAATAAAATTTTTCCTTAAAACTTGAACTGGCATCTTCAAATTTCCTTCCTTTGAACTGACAGAATCAGAATTCGAATCAGAACTGAATTTATTGCCAAGCACGTTGTCAGATATTAGCAGTTTGCTTTGGGGGTTAGTACTAAGGCAGGTACTAAGACAACTAAACCTAAATATTTTTTTAAAAATATATACAAGGTACTAATATAAACTAAAACTTAAAGTTATAACTTAAAACCCTAAAAGGTACTACTGAAAACTCAAAAAAGTTAAAATAAAGTCTTGTTTAAAGTCAGTGGAAGAAGTATGTTAACATGACCAATTGTTCAAATCATTTTTTACAGTGAGAGAGATGGTGCTCATAAAACACACTTGTGCTGCTGCTGCAAAATATGTCCTGTGCAGTGCAGAAGTATTTTCTGGCATGGTGACATCAGGACATAGCAGAACTGTGAAACTAGATAATGAATCCAGCATTTAGAGGACATGAAGGGAACAGGAATGAACAACAAAGCGGGACAAAAAAACAAGAGAAAAGCTCTTGATCGCAGTTCTTTGCTGAAAAACTTAGTACACTTAACATATTTTAAGACCATGACTGATGAAGCAATGATCCTATTTATTAAAAACTAGATCGGCATTTCCTGGAGAATCTGTGATTGCTTTGTGTTGGAAAAAATAGTATAGGTAAAAGGGCGAAAAGATAAAAAGGAGATATTAATAAAGGCTGTTTCTGCAGATGATAATAGGAAGAAAGGATGAAGGAGATGAAAAGATTAATGGTTGCCGATAAACGCACTTTGACATATTTCCCCAAAAATGAAAAAGTGGCACCAGTTTAACATTTCTCCAACTGAAAAAAAATTAATAGGAGAAATTAAAGTAAAAAGAAAGTGGTTCATTTGGGACAAAAGGGTTATTAAAGGTCACATAACGAGAAGCAAATCAATTGACAAGGTGACAGCTGTTTGGTCAGGGCGATGTCCTAGAGGTTGAAAATTTCCCCATTAAAGTCTAAGGGAAAAATCTGAGCACACTTTGTGACCTCATCTGAGTGAAAAGAGAATTGCAGTTGAGATATACATAAGAAAATAGTTAACGAAAAGTTCATAAACAGTGTGTCTATGACAGAAGCTGTGGAGGTAGTTAAGAGCCAAAACAGTAGGAATAATAATTAAAATAGTATAATGGGGTCCGAGCACATAAGAACAAAAGCTGACGAAAAGTCTGAATAAAAACAACACAAAAAATTCAGCACAAAAAACCAAACAAAAACAATATGTTGGGCCAAGTCTGCTGGGTCTATTTTGGGGAAGCAGTGCCAAAGCACTCCAAATATACAACAGTTTTGTCAAATTACAGCCTAGCATTTCATTGGCTTGTTTTAACTTCAGCATCATGAAAGATATGATGTTAGGCAGATTCGTTTGACATTTCAATTCTGATGATCAGTCAAACAGCCTAGGAGTTGTTCACAAGTAATGCATGATCTCTCTGATTTGTCACATAGTCCCGTAATTATCTGCCAAATTTCATATCTCTAGGAGGTGCAATTTAGGCTGCACAATTCTTTTTGTCAGTAAAAGTTATTTTTAAGTTTAGCCAGGGCAGATGCAACTTATCCAGTTTTTAAGTATATTTATGAAGTCTACTTTTTTAGTCTACTGACTTTTTAGAGCATTTTATAGGTGTGGTCAGCACAGCAGTCTACTAAAACTCTGAGCTGCTGATCATAAGACTGGTGGTTTGAATATCCAGAGAACCTAAAAGCCAAATGTGGGCCCCTGAGCAAAGACCCTTAACCCCAGTTGCTCCAGGGAGACTATCTCTGTAATTAGGGAAATGTAAGTCGCTCTGGATTAGAGTGTCTGCTAAATGCTAAAGTGACCACTAGCAAAATGACTCTTTATGGCAAACTGATCAGCTAAAGTCAGCTTGTCAAGTCAAACTTTTGTGACCTTCCGAGATAAATAAAGTAGATGCTAAAGCACATTTTGGCAGCTCAGTCGTCTTAGCTTCCACAAACAAGTGAATCTACTTAAGCAGCACAACAAAAAATACAACTGGATGGACACATTTTCCTCCTTCCTCCCTAGCCAGGTCCAGTTCAGAAGCTTTTTCCCTCTTATAAAGGCCAAATTCAGCCAAAATCAAATCTCCATGTTCCCCTGGCATTCTGTATTGTGGGCCTTGCTACTGCCGTTGTTATTGCTGCAACTCGTCCAAATTGGCTCAGTCGTCCTTCTCTTTATAAATTGTTCCTTGGAAAAGGACAGGCTGCGTTTGTCTTTTGCTTAGCACCGTGCAAACAAAACAGACTCACCCGCGTAATCTTCAGGACGGCGTGTATTGTGGGTCACATGCTTTTGTGCTGAATGTTGGAGCTTGAGCACATCAAGCAGCGGAGAGAAAACTTTCCTAATAAAGTTTCCTCATAAAGAATCTAAAAAAACATGTGGTGCTTTGTTCCAGCATTCAAAACCACAATCTCCCTCTTATAACTACATGCAGAGTAAAGAACTCGAAATTGGACCAACTGATGTTCTACCCACTAACCCATACCGCAAAAAAGTCAAAATGCTGAAAGAAGTGGGGCAAGAAAAAGTACATTTATTTAAATTAAATATAGTAGGTGCATTATGTAGACTAAGCCTTAACTTCATTCAATTTGGGGGACAATTTTGTAATTGTCTCAACATTCATCAAAATTGTGTTTGTCTGCATGCATTTATCTTTTTGCAAGTCTCTCTGTTTCTATGAACTTGAAAATCCGATGAAAATTGATTTCTCTGCAGATTTCTCCCTCAGTTTGTTTGGTTTTCATGCTACAGCAATCCTTCTTTTTCAACTACTGTCCAATACCATGCAAAAGTTTTGAGCCACCCTTTGTTTCATCATATTTTCCTTCCAGACAGCCAGGGGTGCGTTCCCCAAAAGCATAGTTGCTGATCTAGTTAGCAACTATGCTTTTGGGGAACGCACCCCAGTCTAGTGTTTGCACATTCTGCACGCATTGCATTAAATCACTGTAATTATAATCTCATTTTCCATTTTCCAAAATTAGGGGCGGCTGGAGGCTTTTGCACGGTCAGTGAATCTTTAACAAAGACTCACCTGCAAAAGATTCCAATGCCATCCAACACGTAGCACTGGCCCCCGTTGAAACAGTAGCCGGGCAGCGTGTCACACTGTGACCTGCAGGTGCCATTGTGCCTCACGTAGCCCAAACGGCATTCGCCATTATCACCAACCTCTACCGACCGAGGAGGAGACGGTCGGCGTTCCCTGCCGACGGGCAAGACGGGGCGGAAGGGCATGAGTGGGGGCTGGGTGGTGGTGGTGAAGAGGAGGTCGTCCTCGTACGTCTCGGTGGTGGTGCTGTACTCCTCCGAGGTGGGTGAAGCACCCTCGCTATATGGGGTGAGGTAGTCATAGTTCTCAGGCATGGCCCAGGCTGTGGGGTCGCGACCCTGGAGCTCGTGGGCAGACGGAGAGGGCGGGACTGGTTCGTTGCCATGGGGGAGGTCGCCGTCGAAGAAATCAACGGTCAGGATGTCGTGGCGGGACGGTGGGGCGGCCAGAGATGGGGACGGGGTGGTTGGGGGTGCGTGCTCGTCCAGGTCCAACACAGTGTTGTCCACAGTGTCGTTGGCATGGTGCCATGGTGACTCTGTGACAACATGTGGCCTCGGTTCCTCCTCTTCCTCAGAGGATGGCTCGTGGGGCAGAAACTGATCTTCCTCGGCTGAGTCTGGGCTGATCTCTGGGGCTTCTTCCCCGATGGTGGTCACCTGGGGGGCGGAGGTGACCGGATGAAGTTCTTTTTCTTCTTCTTCCCCCCCTCCTTCTTGACCATGCAGGCCACTACCCTCCTCGGCCTCACCGCCTCGGGGTTTGCGCCCAGAACGGAGAATGAGGAAGAGGGGGCTGACTGAACTGGCCTCAGACATTTCCTCCAGTTTTGCCACGTCGGTTAGCGAGGAGGTTGCGTTCATGGCGCTCGCTATTTCAGTCCTGTTTCCCATCACAGAGTTAGCTGTGGAGATTAGATCAAGCACAGTTAGGAGCCGCTAAAGAACAATGCGACTTTAGGTCAAAAGAAAGAAATGTTGACACTATGAGTCTGTAGCTTGCAAACCCTGGGCGGCTGCCAACACTGGTTGGTAATATGATTATTAAATTTAATTCTGAATTCTACTGTGAATCAATTTTTAAAATAGTTAAACATTTTGCCAAAGTTATGACATAAGGTAAACTACTCCATTTGTTTGACTTGCTGCATACTTATGCCATTTGATATAACACTGTCTTTATATAACTTATAGAGTGAGGTCTAGGTCCACTCCCAGCTACCTCAACTCTTTCATACAGGCTTATGTTCCGTCTCGCTCCCTCTGCTCCTCCAAACAACACCATCTGGCTGTGCCGTCACTACGGACAAGGCACACCAAGTCCAGACTGTTTTCCTTTGTGGTTCCCCGCTGGTGAAACGAGCTGCCATCAGAACATGTGTATCCTTCTCTGTCTTAAAGAACCTCCTGAAGACTGTTCTTTTCAGAGAGGACCTCTTCTCTTAGATCACTGCCCATTCTATACTAACCCTGTCCAAACTTACTGAGGATACCTTCACCCTCCTAGACTTAGAACTTGGCACTTAGTACCCACTGTTAGTTCTTCTACAGACCCAAGCTTGAATGTTTTTCCCAATTGTAGCTTGTTTTGGCTAAAAGCGTCTGCCAAGTGTAATGTAATGTAATGTAATATAGCTAGTTTCTGTCTTTGTTATATTATATATTATAGTTATGCCAAATCTTCCAAAGACTTTAATCAGATATGATATTTTACTTGTTTGAAAGGGCTGGTAAAGGGCTGGGCCACATTACTGCATTACAGTATAAAACGTTTCAAACAATGGACAATGGTCAATTAGTTAAATTAGTTGAGATTGTGTTAACGAGTCAGCGTTACTCTTCTTATGTTGTTTGTCATGTCAGCTTTTCCGGACAAAGCACTTCTTTATGGTGAGTCGCTTCCAACTGAGTAAGTCCAGATTTCTTTCAAAAGCTTCTTTTGTAAGACCGGGATTAAGTGTAATAATTTTACTAATGCACTCAGACGGTTGGGATTAGGAATTAGGGGTTAGTACTAGCGGCAGGGGGGTCTCCTGTTTTAGGGGGAAGTGTTTTTAGGAGACCAACAGCAGGGTTTCCATTTGACCCTATTGAGGAACATTCAGAACCTCTATATATAGTTTATACATATAGCACTTTATATATACATTTCTACTTTTGTTGCTTCACTTTTGTTAAAAGGTCTTGTTAGAAAGTTAAATACTCTGATTCTTCTTGTGATTATCATGATGTATCCTGCTGCAGCCTTCAGCATGCTTTTAGCTTTAAAAGCTGGTCTTGTTTACCTCGTCGAGTATTCAGATTTAGCAAAAACTGATTCCCCCCAACAGAAAAGGGGAATACTTTGATTGGAGAGCAGGAGGTTTGGGTTTACAGAGATATTTTTGTCTCTCAGAGTCTGACTCACTTTTACACCACTGGCCAGCACTGACTCCATTCGGCTAAAAACATGAAGTCACAGGATTTAATCAAGTAGGTCAGTAGGTGTGTTCATTGAAACACAGTGCATAACACAAACACACAACTACACACACATGCACATGGTCCTGCCAAAAAAACAGCGGCACATGTGCTTGTTTTTGGCACAAGCAAGGCATCGGAGGAGAAGAGAAGATAGTTTGAGTTAATTCACCAGCCACTCCATCCTCCTCCTGCAGAAGGGATCAGTGCAGACAAGCTCATCCAAACGGGAGCATGTGTGTAGTGTTTGTCCTTTCTGTGACCAGCAGGGGATGGAAATTCAGGAAAAAGAACAGATTTGGTCCATAGGAATGAACCTAAATTCTTGTTCTTACTAAAGGGGTTTCAATTTCAACCATCTGTAGCCACATTAGCATCAGGTGGATGTTCATGTTCTCTCACATTGTATTGTTTCAGGAGCCAGCAGTCAATATGCGACAATATCATGTGCAGATTTAACACATCATTCATTTCACATCCCAAAAAGCAATTAAAAGATGTATATCTGAGTTCAATCAGGCATTTAAATGGAAAACAATACTTTCTTATAATAAATAATAAACCTTCTGTTCAATATAAAGTGTCATTACAATATGTAGGATGTGTTATTTATGTTTTCATATCATATTGATGCTATAAATTGTTATTTGCTAATTACTGAGTGCAGACAAATGTCTAATTTCCCACTCAGAAGCAGGTATGATGGAGTTTATATATGGAAGCTCAGATGTGAACCCAGCAAATGAGCATTTTTGGTGGAGTGTTCCTTTGGAATAAATATTTATGAGCAAAACTTTCTCCTCCTTTTAACACCTGAACTTCTACACCCTAGGTATCTAGTCATCGAATGCCACATTGTCCATTTTACAACTCATTTTTATTCTCCCAATTCCTATCATCATTAACATCACACAACCAAGCTCTTATGATGTGTTGGCTCTAAATTTGGCTCAAGAATGTGTCTGTCTCATTTGTTAGGGTCAGATAAACAAAGTGCAGGAAGATCCTCTGAGACGTGATGTGGGACAGCCGAGAGAAAAAATCCAAAATGCTTCTACGCCAAAAAGAAATACTTCCAAAAATGGCCAGAGATGCCTGGTCTGGGTTCCATTAGTAAACATAGATCAAAAATATAATATTTCAGTGACACATCTGATAAAATGTCATCTGATACAGACCAGAACAGCAGCAGGAGAGTGTGGTTTGAGGTATTGTATTGCGCTGGGGAATTTAGAGCCAGAATCAGCTGCCATACACAATTACAACAGGAATCACAAAGTCACGCAAAATAATCACTAGTGTATGTATATTTTTATACTCAGTTTCAGACTTTATTTCATACTTATAGTTTTTACATTTTTTAAATTTACTTTATTGTTGTATATACAGTATGTACAACAAGGCTTTTTAATACATCATTTTTTCATTCATTTATTCATTATCCGAACTGCTTAATCCCAGCTGGGGTCTCTGGGGAACCGGAACTAGGGACGCAAGATGGGGATCAATCCTGGGCAGGCACCAACACACCACAGGGCACACACACTCACACAATCATGCTCCCATTCACACCTTACGGGGCTAATTTAGATTCACCAATTATTCTACAGTGCATGCTTTTGGGCTGTGGGAGGAAACCAGAGCACCAACACGAACACAGGGAGAGCATGAAAACTCCACACAAGGCCCTACGGCCGACCCGGGCTCAAACCCAGGATCTTCTTGCTGTGAGGCGACAGCGTTAACCACTGCGCCACCCTGCCGCCCCTATACTTAATTTTCATAAAATAATTACAATATTTATGCTTCATTATAGCATATTATTAATATATACTTGTAATATTACTGTATTGATGTAGATCAATGTCCCAAGTAGAACAGAAATAATACACTTATACTATTATACTAATAATATTTAAGATATACTCATTACATAAGGTATACCTGGAAGTTATAACATAAATGAATTCTAGTATACTTTTTCAGTAAGGGACCACTGAGCCACTACCCCTAATTAAGCGAAAATGAATCGAATGTAAAAATGTAATATAAAGCGACTACCGCTGACTTTACATTGGTTTGTCACGGCCATTTATTGCTTTTGGCTAGTTTGACGCCGGTTTAAAGTGGGTGTGCCAAGTTTGACATCAAAACCAACTGGTAGTTTTCCAATACACATTAGAGGAAAGTGATATTTTCTTCAATCTGAATTTGGGGTGTTTTCACTATCTTTGGGCAGTCTTTGGGCAGTGCCAGCGGATGTGGTTCATAGGTGCTGGCTCAAATCCAAAGGACAGCTCCGTTCTTGAAGCTGCTCCATGCTTTAATATGGAGTGAGGTCACCTTTACGCCAGCTGGCCATGCCAAGTCAATGACAGGAAATGCAAGAGTTTTAGAGGACTGCGAAAAGTAAAAAAAAAAAACTGTCAGGAGGATGCCAGCTGGTACTATGCCCTCTTTTGGAATAAAAAAACCCAGGTTTGTCCAGCAGCGCTGGGTTCATCTCATATCCAAAAAAAAGAGAACCTGTTTCCTCATCTTTCAAGTCTGGCAAACTGGATTGGATGCCACCCACACCAGCCTGCTGTGCTCTTCTGGGGACGCTCAACCAGTCATTTGGGGTGTTTTCACATCTAGACCTCTTTAAAGAAACCAACACCAGTCCTCTAAAAGTGGTCTCCGTTCTTTTTGTGTTCACATTGTAAGTTGTTTTGAAAGGGGACTCTGTCAAAAGTTTACTTGTCAGGTCCACTTCAACTCAGATTAATGTAAAAGCCTAAATCATTAACACTACATTTTACACTACAGTTCCTCTCTCACAGACCTTTATTCCTTTGAATTACAGGTAGCTTTCGCTTGAAACAAAGTGCTGTACTTGTGTTCATGTGCTATTTGTTTAAATTAGACCACAAACACTGTGGGGAAAAAGGGTATTGTTCATATAAAGACCAAAACTTCACTTTCTCTAATAATGGTGACCCATGTTGATCATGTTTACAAAAGAAAGCAAAAAGAGCTTATTGTCTGATCATAGTTTTTGCACTTTGTGTTCATAATACACAGGATAAGTGAATCATGATAGATTTACAGCTTAAAGTGTACACACAGTGTTGGGAAGGTTACTTTTAAAATGTATTCCACTACAGATTACAGAATACATGCCCCAAAATGTAGTTTGTAACGTATTCCGTTAAGTTACTCAATGTGAGTAACGTATTCTGAATACTTTGGATTACTTAATATATTGTCATGCTTTTTACAACTATGAATGTAGCAATCACATCCTGCAAATTCTTGTTTGTTTTTCTCTACCAATTGGCTGTTAAGCCCAAATCTCCCTGAATAGACAATATATTTACTGTAGAGGAGCAAAGACGAAATTTCCGAGTAAGAAATGCATTCCTGCCCGGGCACTGCTGGCTCTGTTGTGCTGGCTCCGGGTTCATTGTGTAACTGACGCCACCAACATTAACAGGACGCTTACATTAGAGCCCCTTATTGCGTGTTTTGCGTGGAATTACCAGAACTAGAGAGGGGACAGAGAAGGGATATCCTAACATATGAAACAGGAAAAGACCGCCGTCTAATCCATTTATTTCAACAAAGTAACTATTCTAATTATCACCTATTTAAACGGTAACTGTAACGGAATACAGTTACTCATATTTTGTATTCTAAATACGTAACGCCGGTACGTGTATTGCGTTACGCCCCAACACTGTGTACACATATAGGCAAAAATGCAGATTAATCAAAATTTGTTTGTTTTAAGGGATGAAAGGGACCAAGACAATACCATTAAACTCGAATGAGCCTGTATAAGTAAATATCACACCAGATAAGTTATTATGTGCTAAACTAAGTGGGTTTGTACAGATTTACTGCATTTTGGCAAAAGGGGCACAATCCAGTATCTCCCTCCACACGGCCCACTACCCAAGACAGGGCTGAATAAAAAAAGAGAGTAGGGGTCCCTTAGTCTGGTGTCACTTTGAAACACAATGACTTCCTTGTACTCCCAATTTTCTCTCGGATGGACAAACTCTGTTATGTAATAGTCAGTTACCCCAGTCTCTCATGCACCCAAATATAGGAGAGATGAGAGTCACGGTCTGGTCATGAGGTTCAACGCTGGAAACCGGGTCAGGTCTGGGATCTGTGTCTGGTGGGATAAGGATGACGGCACCGTGTAACAGATTGTTCACGCTACACGGTTCACACTACACAGTCTCCAGTTAGACAGTTGATGCCACGAGAAACGACACCACAATCTTACCAGACTTGGTGTATTATTTTTTCATGCGTTTTTTAAGTAAGACCAAAAAATGAAATCCCCAAAAACATTTCTTCAGTATTCACAATTCAATATTCAATTTTCACACCAAGGCCACACCTGAAGAGGAACTGGTGCAAGTTTGACCAGAGCTCAAGTTGACCATACAAAAAATGGGCTAAATTCCCACTCACTTGGTGTCAGAAGTTGTATGACTCTGAAGTTCGTGTTTATTCAGTAAGTAAACAAATTTCTGCGTTTCTGTGCTCCACCAAATGAACTTTAAACGATTTCCTCAAAAGGCAACTATGGCCTCATCGGCCCTAAGCAACATCAGTGTTAGTGGGCCCCCAATTATTTATATATTTTTGTTTAGAGCCAGATTCTCCTCTTTCTTTCATTTTCATTCTTAATTCAATACCTGACATATTCAACCATGCCCCAACGTAATATAAGTTTTTTTTTTTTGCTGCAGCACTGTTTTTTGCTTCCAGATTTTAAATGTGAATGGTGAGTAGTGTGGGAGTCGCTCACATCCCATTCTTATTCTCACTCCAGAAAACAAAGCCCCTATAGACAGATGAAGAAACAATGGCGACTGAACAATAGTGAGTGAACTGAACACGGCTGATGAAGTGAAAGACGTGAATGAGGGTGAAGACTCGCTTACACACGCACAGCACTTAAGGGAATAACTGCACTGTTTAATTTTTTAAAAACTGGTCAGCATTTTTATGACTCGAGCAGACACTTATCTTTTTTTACTAACAGCTCTTCAATTAAGTCTGTGTTCACCAGCATGATGCACGCGTTTTCCTTTAATAATCTACAAAGCACTCATGGGAATTACTCTGGATTTCACAGTCCAGTTTAAGACATGTTTTGTGCTCTTCGAGACATTTCTGGTGCCAGATCAGCTTAAGCTGTGTTTAGAATAGCCTGATCAGCATCAATCTGGCAAGAGAACACTGGGAACTAATTTAGAAATATTTATTATTAATCTCTATTCAGGAAATATATTTCTCTTTATATTTTTCTATAGATTTTTAATTCTTTTAGATTTAGTTTCTTGTAAGGATTCTTAACCTTGTTGTTAATTTCTAATTTCTATAATTTGCACAAAAAGCAAGACTCCAATTCCCTTTGTGAATGGGGAAGCACAAAGCAAATCTGGTTAAACCTGTTTATAATAATAATAATAATAATAATAATAATAATAATAATAATGATGATGATGATTGTTGTTGTTGTTATTATTCTTATTACATTCTTTTACTTACTTACAAAGAAATTAATGTCTTATATAGCACTATATTGATCTGCATCCATACATTGATTCTATCATCAATGAGCCCATACCATCGATCCAAAATGAAAACATTAATCAGACACACCTACACACACCCACATACACTGTGAGATTCATGGTGCTTTTCCCTCATCACTAAAGGAAATGGGAGGAAAACGGATGTGTGAGCGGAATACACTGATAAGAGCTGTTATAGGAGTGTGTGTGGGTCCACACACTCTTCTCACTGCTCAACAGGTGCGGGCCGGCAGAGAGAAGTGTTGCCATGGGAACCAGCTCGCAAAGAGAGGACATGCAAAGAGAAAAAGAAGCGCGGCACACGCACATGCACGCACACACGCACAAACGCACACCTCTAGTGGACACTGGTCCAAATATACTTAATTAGTCTGGATCGAATATGGAAGTGCATATTTATTTCTTAATTTGTTTTTATGATGGCAATATTATGATGTAATTTATTTGGTTCAGTAAACACTAGAAACACCTATAAGAGTCTCTGAGCTTAATTAGATTAATATGAGCTTCTAATCTCATTAAGCCTTTTATTCTTCCAAACCCCCATTTGACCCCCACCCCATCCACGAAATCTGATGTGGGAGAGTGTGTGAATGAATACACACAGCCTCCAATGAACAACCAGCGATTAAAATCCATCCACAGGCTTGGGGTATAATGATACATCGATCTACATCAAGACATCAATTCAATGATCAATGAGCAAATAGCATCGATCCAAAATGGCAAGCTCGATCACACATCAAACATATTGTAACATCACTTTATACTGAAAAGGAGATCTATTTTAATTAAAAGAGAAGAGAAATGTCTGGTTATGTTACATTTTATGATATGAATGGACGTAATTGTGTTAAATCAGCATATAATATTCTCCCATATTGAGCACTATTTCCTAAATTGAATCAAATCGAAATTGCATCATAGATTATTTTACGACATTGGTAGATTTCACATAGTTGTCCACTGGAATGGAGCAATATCGTAATGTGATGACACTTGTTATTTACACTCCTATAACAGACCTACCAACACCTGGACAGGTAACAGAATGGACACATTTAGAGGAGCTGCTCCGCCCAAAGACACTAACGTGGCCAATTAGGCATTTAAAATATTAAGGCCTCTGGATATAAATCACACTTAATGGGCCGTAGGCAATATTTATCAGATTATCTGTTTTAAATTAATTAATCAATCATTATTCACGACCGAATCATGTTTCCACACTAAAAGATGGAAGACTGCGCCAGCTGGAAAATCAACCACATAGCTTTTGGAGCAGGAATATTTTGGTAAATGAAAAACATATTTAGATCCAGACGAATATGACATGACACAAGGGCATTCGGACGAAAATCGACCGAGCTACCGGTTTAGCTCACCATCAGTTAAAAGATTCAACAAAGGAATCAGCCGCAAGGAGGAGGAAGGCAGGGAGGGGGGCTGGGGGGGCGAGGTTAAAGCGTTCATGAGACTGATACTGATAAACGATGATAAAAGGGTCATTATTTGAGGCATTACGTCAGAAAGATCTGATGTTGTTCTACATTGCAAAATACATTTTTCCTAAATTCTCTTAGTGCATGTGGATACACTGAAAACCTTTAATTGCAAAAGAACCTTGGAATTAAATGCAAGATTATTAAGGGGAAAAGAGGTTGTTGGATTTTTGGCACCAATCAAAAAAGGGTTCATTTATAGTATCACTCCACAAAAAATCTCTTTTTCCGGCACCTGGATTTGTAAGAGAGGGGGTTTGGCAGACGCGCCTGTGTCCTGTTGCTGGGCAGCCAAGTGCAAAAATCGTGCATCCAGTTGGTCGGACGATACATCACCCTTCCTACAGACGGTGCTGATGCTGACCGACAATGATATAAACTGGGATGAAAAGACTCAGACTGAAGACAAAAATGATGAGATTGTCTCCGTTGGAATGTGGACCCACCAGCTGCGTCCAAAACCCACCTCATCCATTTTAATGAGTTTAATTAGATTTCCCCATCTTCCCAATGTGGGTGGTGTCGGAAATCTTTCACACCATTCGCGTGACTTCACATTAAATGCATGTAACATCTTTATTTTCAGAAGCAATCGTCTATGAATAAATGTTCATGTCAAGGGGTGCATGAATAAGTGAGCGAGGAATCAAAGTGTCTTTATTAAGCCTGCCATTGTGTGTTCACCATCGCCATACTGAGCAGCTGTTTCAGCAACTGCAGCCAACACACACATACACCAATACATACACACGTACAAATTGGTGCACAAATGGGTTTGGAATCATGCCACAAAGAGCCATTTTTGGCTCATGAGACTGAATAACAATTTTTGGTTGGTGCCACAAAATCTAAAAATGCTCAGTTCCCACCTCCATATAATTTAAAGGGTTTTTTCCCCTCTTTGGCAAAAGAGCATTTGGGAACCTCCTGCTTGTTCACTAGACAATGCACGAAATCAAAATAATACTTTAAATTCAAATGAGATGCAATGCATTTTAAATACAATAAATTCTCATTTTTATATCGTCATTTATCTTCTACGGTCTAGTTTTTTGCACATCTTAGTCATGCATGAGCGTTCTGTAACCTACATTTCACACCACGAGCACTGGCTTACACAGCATCACTACTGACCAACTGTCCTCGTTATTCTTTTCTATTTTGCATGGCCACTGTGCATCACATCAATTATGCTAATTTAGAGCGTTAATTAGTTGATTTCTGTAATATTGCTCACCTTGTGTAAAGAGCGGGAGCAGCAGCAGGAGAGCCGTGAGAGTCGACATGGCTCCGCTTCTGGAGCATCCCGGACAAAGCCCCATGTCGCTCGCTTTCACTCTCTCGGGCAAACGACAGATTCGGTGTTTTCTCTTTTTTTATCCCCTCCTTCTCCTCTTTTTTAAACCTCTGCTGGATGGATGGAGGTGAGGGTTTGGGCTCCTGATGGCTCGCTGCTGGTTCGGGGTTAAATTCTCGTCTTCATTTCGGTACAGATCTTCGTCTCGCGACTCCTCCGCCTCCTAATTACTCTGTAATGGAATTCGCGCGCGCTCTTACGGTCCCATCGCACCGGGCACGAGGAGCGGCGGCGGCGCGCGCGGGGCTTTAAACAGGGCGCGAGGCGGTGGACGGAGCGCGGGTCCTGCCGAATCTCACAGAGTAGTGATGGTGATGATGGTGGTGGTGGTGGTCTGAAGGTGGTGGTGGTGCTGATGTTCTCCCTCCGTCTCCCCACCTCCTTTAACCCAGCTCCACCCAGTTCTCTCTCTCTCTCTCTCTCTCTCTCTCTCTCTCGCTGATAGTGATGAACAATAATTTGTTAAACGTTTAGAATGAGTGTATGATGTACGTCTTAGGTCTTGTATGATTTTGTAGAACATTATAATAAAGATCTGTCAAAGTTAATGACAGATATAAATCAAGTCATTTGTTTATTTTAAGCAACTCCAAGTCCTTATAATTTGGCCTTTAGAAGGAGCGCGATATTCCAGATTAGGCCTCCCTGGTGGATTTTCATTAATATTTTAGACTTTTCTATTTTACAGTAAATCTTTATTTATTTATTTATTTATTTAACTCCACACCACAAACCGTAGACAACAGAGCATAATTATATAAGTGTCTTGTCCAAACGGGCCGTTTATGTTCGGTAGCAACCTTATGTGTGTGAGAGCGGGGCTGAAGCGTTTTTCTTTTTATTTTTGTGCAAAACAAGACGGCAAGCAGGACAATACAGCGTGAGAGCCGCGGGTGTGTGTGGAGGTGATGGTGGGGGTCGGCGGCATTCCACCACACAGCGCCATTGTGAAAGAAAAAGAGCCGCAACAGGCGCTTTAGCAGCGGCCTTTTGTGTGTGTGTGTGTGTGTGTGTGTGTGTGTGTGTGTGTGTGTGTGTGTGTGTGTGCGTGTGTGCGTCTTCACGCTTGAAAGAAAAAAAAAAAGATTTTCCTCATAAGGGTTCATGACACGAATGAAAACACATATGAAGTTAAAAGTGTTCCGTCTTATTACCAATAAGGTACTGACCAAAACCTCTGGTTCCAAAAACAAGACCTGTTCCGAATCCTGACGTTTTTCTTACTTTTCATATCCTTTTTTCGGGTTTCGTTCTTCAGCGTTCTTATGTCCTCGTTTGACGCCATCTCCCACCTCCCAAGTTCAACACCGAGACGCCGCTGAGGAACAAAATGGCAGACGCAAATGACGGCGTTCAAAATTTCCACATACATGTACATCTATGCCATTTTTAGCAGCCCTCATCCAAAAGGATGAACGCCAATGTTTTGTAGTACGCATTTTATATTCAAATCTGTAAAATCAACAGCTGCTCTTCAGGTTACAGCTATCTTAGCAAACCCCGTTAAAAGAAACAGTCAGACGTTAATGCATAGAAAACAAGAATACCTGAAATACATGAAATCTAGTGGACAACTGCCCCATTTTTAAAAAATAAACCAAGTAAATAATAAGTATGAGGAGTCCCCTAGGTGCTCCTTGAAGAGGTGGTTCTTCAGATGACCCAATCTTAACTTACAATCCCTCAATGTGATTTTTAAAATCTTTAATACATTATTTATCTTGTGGGAGATATTTATTAACTGTTGTGCACAATATAATTAACATCAATTTATACATCTTATACATAGAACTTCAGATATGCACACACACACACACACAAATCCTAACCCTAACCCTAACCCTAATGTTAACCTCAAGTACCAAATGAACATCTTTTACCTCTTTTAGTTCCTCAAATAAAACATGCACATTTTCTATAAAGTCATTTCTCCTCATGGGACCTCTCAAATGTCCCCACAAAACCAATTAAAAATGAATAAATGTGATTTTAGGGGACAAAAAGGCCCCTAAAGGTCCCCACAATGCATAAAAACATGGTACACACATACACACACCAAATATTCAACTAGTTTTATTTTGACCTGAAAACATCATACACTGAAATTCTTGCAGTTCTTGCACAGATACAGGATTGTCGTCAGCATGACTCATTTTCTGTGTATTTTGAAGGACAACAGGCTAGTAAGATGTAAAAATTTTAAGTGCTCCATATTCCCTTGCTTTTTTTGGGAATTAAATAGTTACAAAGCAGTCCACTAACAGATACATAAAACATTACTACACGTCTTGCCAAAGTAACACCACTATTTTATTTTATTTTTGTTTTGTGCGCCATCTTTAACAATTCTGGTTTAAATGATCACTTGGCTGCAAGCAGTGGCACGTAATAGCAAGTACAAAGCATATCCCCATCCATTTTAGTTTTGTTGTTTGTTCTCTTTTTCCTCTGAGTTTGTTCTTACAAGATAACTTGTGACAGGAGCTTTCTTCCCAAGAAAACAATCTGTTCTTTGCCTTCTTGGTGTTTAGGAACAGCCCAACTTTACAGCCCCAGTGTGTGTGGAAGACACAGGAACAGAGCTGTTCTGCAGCCAGGCCTAATCCTCTTTAACACAGACACTTTGGCCACAGATACAGACCAGCGGGACACTTACTCGTCTGAGTAAAATCTGGACTTTAAAAGGGAAAATGCAAAAGCACCACAGCCAAACAGAAGAAGGGGCATAATATAAAACAATGGGCATAATATTTTGCAGTGAAAACAGATAAGAATGCTGAGGAAAATCTGTGTTGTAGTTCTACTTGTGCTCACCATACATACAGGTGAAGTATGTAAAGAGAAATTCAAAAATCTTTAGGAACTGGCTAGATTCTACTAACTAAAGTAAAGTGTTATGGACTTATTGAAACCATCTGAGTTTTTCAGGAAGCTGTGAAGTGGATAGGGGTCTCCAATGATTAATTTTATCAAATTCTGAATGCTTTGATTAAAAAGTTCAAAAATGTAAAGGCATAAACAAGTTTATAGTGCAAGAGCAGTATCCACCATAAGGTACGAGAGAGAAATCCAGGTAGGTAAGCCAGACTGAGAGGTCACAAATAGTAGCTACATTTGAACAATGGACCTCATACAACAATATATTGCAATAGTTTTTTCCCCTTTATAACACAAAGACATTTAGATAGTATATTATATAACTATATAATTGTAAAAACAAACAAACAAACAAATAAATAAATAAATAAATAAACAGGCATGCAGTAAAATTATTTTTAAGTAAGAGTGCCCTTGAATGAATGAATGAATGAATGAATGAATGAATGAGCCTTTATTTGTCACATACACTGTTACATGCAGCGAAATTTGTAGATGGAGTTTCTGTTCTTACCTAAGAAAAAAATCAAAATAAGGAAACACTGGTGCATGTCAGTGTCTTGGGGAAAACTGTGTAAGTGGGTTTAAAGAACAAATTTCATCTTAAGAATGGTTGGTGAATGAGACCCAATTATAATTATCAACAGTTTATATTTTACCAAAAGATCTTGGAAATGGCACAGAAACAAGGGGTTCCACCTTTCTTACTGCAATACTGTGATAACTGTGAAGGAATGGACAATTATCACCATGCAGTTTCCCCATCAGTGCATGACGTATGATTGTTTTTTTTGTTTTTTTTACCAAGTCCTTCTGCACCAGGCTGGTGCATTACAGAATTTAAAAAGTGTTGAGCATTTTGGCAAGGTCCTCCATCTGCCCTGCTTACTTTCCAGAACCAAGGGCCTCTGTCTCTTACGCAGGAATAAAGGACAGGACTTGCTTTGGCAAACACACTGCAGAATAACCACCACCACCATCACTATGCAGCCAAGTGAGACTCTCTCCCTGCCACTTGACAACGGTTGTCATGCTGCAAACTGTCTTGGAAACGCGAGACTGACTTCACATGAGTGCCAGCTACCCGCACATAGAGCTTTAGTCTTCCTCACTGGATGAGATCTTCAGAAGTTCATCAGGTTCGCTGGCAGAGCACAGTCGATCTGAACATACGTTAGAGACATTTAACGAGGTTTAAAAATAGCACACAGCAGGGGGATTCTATTAAATATGGATGCTGGCCGTTATCTGTGTGTGTGAATGGTTTGATTGAAGCTCTGACGAGGTCGAGTGCTACAGCCAAATCCGTTTTGTCCTCATCTCTCTGTACAGGCACACAGATACTGGTCTGGATTGGTTTACCTGTGACATGTTAATAAGATGTGAACAGAACAAGATTCAAAAATGGCATTCCGTGGCAGGGGCCATTTATGAATGCCAATATCAGTGAAAAAATTCTCCATCTGCATGTCGAAATGTGTTTAATGTCCTCACAGAACCATTAAATTTTTTATTTTTTGTTTTTTGATTCTATGTTTGGTTTTTAATGTTTACATGAATTAATTTGTTCTCGTCATCTTTTACTTATTTTTACTCCTATTGCATATACTCCAGCTGCTCAGATTATTCTGATTTTATCCCTAGTTGCTTTTCCTGATTTTATTCTTTATTTAAAGCACTTTTTTAAAAAACATTTTTATGTATGAAGATTTCAGGTATTTAGACTTTTGTTTCTCATCACAAGAAGCTTTCACATTATTAAACTAGGAGCAATATTTTTTATGACGTTTCATCAAGGTACAATGTTATATTGATTAACAACAATTCAATGTCTGCCATTATCACAATGTCTGCTACAACACGATTTAGGTTCAATTCAATTTATCAGACAGCGATTGATATGAGACAATATATGTTGATTTAACATCATCACTTCTATTCATATCCAATTAAAACAGTTAAGCAATTATTTGTGAAGGAGCAGTATGCAGCTTTTGGTACCCACACTTCACACCCTGTTAAATACAAATAATACATTATAGCTTATTTTTAACTGTTTGTTATGGTGGTGTTGTGTATGTTCAGCTCCATCACTTAATCCACAAACAACACACAGATTACTCAGTAATCCCGAACGCAGAAGACATCCAAACATCACGTTACACCCCCAGCACCATGACCCCAAAAAACAGGGTAACACCCCTCTTAATAAAAACGGGTCATGACTCCATAACTCACTCACCCATAGCATACACACCTGAGAGGACGGTAGTAGTTTCTCACAAAGAATGAATGAGATTGTGACTGAAGGATTATCGTGCTCAACTCACCTCTATCCAATCCAATTAAACTAGCTAACACACACACACACTCACTCAACTCCCACCCGCATATATGCCAGAATACAAAATCCCAGAGAGCCTTCACACACTGCATCTGAATTCATTCCTTTATTAGATCTGTCCATTTGCTGTCTTTTACTCGCTCTTTCCCCTCTGTTTCTTCGACCATCACATCTTTCTGCTGCTCCTTACTGCCTGACACGCTGCCAACCAGAGCAGCACTAAACTGTGTGTACGCTCTCTTCCATCCATCCATCCATCCATCCACTCATCTATCCCTCCCTTGCTCCATGTAACTCCCCATCCCCCCACACAGCCCCTCCTGTTCTCTGTCTGTCTCTGCCGCTTTTCTGCACCCAATAGCACACACCCATATGCACAAAACACACACATATACACTCAAACACAACGGACGTACACGTATACACACACACCCACGCATACATACAAAACACGCATGCACACACACACACACACATTAAAAAAGAACACACATTTTGGTAGGTCAGTCCCCAGTCCTGTAGCTGTAAAGCCTGAAATTTGTCCCTTAATGTAGTCTTTGTACACAGACACACACCTATATAGGCATTTCTGAAGACATTCTCACCACAGAAGTGATATAAAGACTGCATTCATTTAAGACTTTTTTTTACCTTTTTAGACTTTTACTCTCCCCAGCTGACTGCTGGGTAAGTTTGTGTCGACAGGAGCCCAGTGGAGCTGACTTATTTTGATTTTGCCTCATGGATGTGTGTGTTGTGCTGCTACAAGCGTGTAACCACTCTGCAGTGGTGGAAAGAGTAGAGAATATTTATATTTAAGCGCAAGCATTGTTGATATTACATACTCAATTAAAAGTAAAAGTAAAGCTTTAAAAAGTAATTAAGGATTTTTCTAATCCAGTATATATTTATTTGTTAGAAGTCAAGTTTTAAAAACAGTCTCAATAAAATGGTATGGCTACTATGAGGACTAATAATCATATATGAACACAGTTATGTCCAATCTTAGAGTCTTAGATTTCCAGCCAAACCTATTCATACATTTCTAATGTTGTCAACACAGTGTATGTATAATCAGTATATCATATACAGTAATTCACATTCATACTGCGTGCAAAAACTGGTTATGCCCAAAAATGAATGGGCTCAGCCTTACGTGGACATGTCTATAAAGGGGAGACTGCTGGATGTCACCACAAATCATTTTCATTCTGATATCGTGAGGGCTGAGTCTAAGGGAGCCAATTCCTGGCTGATATCTACAGATTTTATTTATATTTATAGTTTCATGCGATGCAAGAATTGTTACTCCATCTTAAACTCTAGCTTAATCTCTTGTAGATGCTGTCAAAAGTTTCAATCGCTTAGAGCAATCTAATTTGTACTCAATAACAAGTCAATGCAGACTTAAAAATGTACTCTTAAATTACAAGTATTCAAAATATGTTTTGATTACAGTAACATTTGAAGTTTTAATTCGTTACTTCCATTCCTGCACCTCAGTGTTACTGCTTGGATAATTAGCCACAATTCAAGGCTGGTGGACCAGCACAGATCAAAAGTTACTCTGAACTGCTCCTTTAAAAGAGATAGGATCCTCCCTGACTCCTGGAGCAAGGCAAGTTGTGGGACATTTGGCGTCTCAGGGGTAATCCCGATTCAGCAGCATGTCAACCTCATCGCAGTGGGACTGGAGTTCCATTTTTGGCACAAACAAGGGAACTCTGACCACAACACAGCCAACAAGCAGTCAATGCCACACTGACAAATATACACACACACCACGAGATGAATTAAGAAAGGCCAACTGTGTCGCTCTACACACTGATGACGATGTTTACTGCCATCTCACCAAGCCAAAGAGCAAACTGACAAACTGAGAATAATGAAGTCTTCTATGCTGTAAACCCGGGTCTTTGCTTCTTTACAGGTACAGACATGATTTTTCCCCCATTTTTTTTGTCTAGTGGGTGGTATGGTATAGTTTCATTTTTCAAAAAAGCACCTTGTCAAGGTAGTAGACTTTCCAGTTGAGCTCAGGAATAAAAAATTAACTCATCCATTCATTATCCGAATTGCTTAATCCCTATCATTGTCACAGGGCCAGGAGCCTTTCCCAGGACTCTGGCCACAAGATATGGACCAACCCTAGGCAGGTACCAACACACCATAGGGCACACACACTCACGTTTATACTTAATGGCACCAATTTAGAGTAACCAATAAACCTATACTTCCCGGAGAGAACCCCCACGAACACGGGGAGAGCAAACAAACTCCACACAAGGCAAACAAAGACCCCACGGCCAACCCGGGCATCGAACCCAGGACCTTCTTGCTGTGAAGTGACAGCACTAACCACTGCACCACCACAGGAATAAAAATATCAAGTGATATTTTGGTTGCGTTTTGGGATTTGATGTGAATGGAAGTGATGGTGTGAAATCACTATATGATGTTGTCTCATGTCGATTGATGATGCCTGAACTGAACTGTAATCTAAATTGTTGTTCATTGAGTCAATGTAATATCATGTAGCAGTGAAACTTGTGATTTACAACTCTAGTTATTAATGTGAGGGCGTCTGAGAAAATGTAATCGACAATAGAAAACTGAAGTCTTCACCAACCCCAAAAGTCATCAGGTCTGTGTTGATCCAGAACTTGTTTTTACTTTTTAATCCTCCATTGAGACTCTAGTTGTGGACTTAAAAATTCTGCATTTGTGTTCACAGTAAATATGAGTTTTTCTTGCTTGGATGACATCCTCTTCACAACGCTTTAACTGGAAACTCTCTGAATGCTTCATTCACTAGACAGTGGATTCCCATAAATTACACAGCAGTTATGTTGACGCTGACAATATTTATGGTGTTATTTATATTTACTGGGATGATTTTGTTATTGCTTACAGTTTGCATGTTCAACACATTTTGGTCTGCCTTTATGAAGCTGGCATCTTTATTTGTGGCATTTATGACTTTTGGTCACAAAATATATGTGCATATTTCACTCGTATAATCTGAAAGCTTTTACATGCTGCTCAGCAACTGAGGTGTAGATGTTATACTAGTGTTGGAGGTGGACAGGTGGACGCTAGAAGAGTTTTAGGAGCAAGAAGAAAACTGATTCATCCATACACTGCTTCATTTAGTGTCAGAACAATGTTTGGGAGGCACTTGCAGAACAGCAGAAAATTCTGAGACCTTCTTGTTGGGTGTAAAAAGGAAAAATGCTGCAACATTCGGCAATCCCAAAGCAGAATGACATCAGGTCTTTCTGTCTTCATGATATAAGAAAACTTTGGGTTCGTCTAAATGGATTCTGTACCCAAATGAGGGTCGGTGTCCAGTCGAGATGGTTAGGATTGTTTGTTTTGTATGGAGTGAGGGAGGGGCGTCTTTGTGTGCCCATCTTCCCCTTGGCAGCCGGTGGCCTACTTTTACAGACCCCATGTTTAATGAACGCCTTTAATGCAACTACATACAGCAGCCTGTCACATCGATACACAGCAGGAAGAAGGAAAAATATACAGGACGGACTGAGGAATTCGACATCAAATTACTCAGATAGACACACACACACACAGCAACAACATGGATTTAAAGGCTTAAACAACCAGCTCTGTTTCAATAATGGGGGGAAAAGCCTGGCAACTAGGTAAAGAAAGACCATAAATGGTTGTTTTATAAAGCTTGGTCCAGCAGGTTTTAAGGTACTTTGGTGTTCAATATGAGTCACAAAGTTCTGGTATACTCTCCTTTTACATTACATTAATACCCTTTCAGGTTGACATGGCGACGGCGCCACAATACAGTGCGTTGCAATATGAAAATGTCATTTCATGTATAGAACAAAAACAGCAACAAAGAAATGCAGAAAAGATTGTGAACTACCCGAACAATGATGTGGAGAAAAACCTGAATGTGCGGTTTTTCGCAATGTGCTATTTGAATGATAACTAAGGAACACACAGTAGCAATACGTGTATCATTTGTTCAGTCACTTAAAAAGATAAACACAAACCTCCAAAAAACTTTTTTTAAATATGAATTTCCAAAACCAAAATAAAAACGAGTCATTTTCAGATTTGCTATTTTGCACTTTGAAAAATGGAAGACGTGGAAAATATGAACTCATTCTTTTTTGTTTTGTCATTGGGCACGAGTGGCATGGCCCAGAGGTGACTGTTACACTTGGATGATGTAAGAAAAAATATATACCGCTGTTCACAAGAATTGATAGCTTAATTTTGTTCCCTGGCAGTAAGAGGGTTACTCTTACTGAGATTTTCATGTTATTTACAGTCTTCTGTGTGTAACACTCACTTCTGAATAATACTTGGATAACTTGTGGATAACCTGTGTTGGATGCAAAACAAAATGGAATAGGAGTGCACATTTTTAGCTTTTTTTGCATTTTTTATTTGAGTACAACATGGGACATTGGAAAATGACTTGAAGAATGAAACAAATGATAATGGATTGTGAGGTCGTCATTTTGGTTTATGAAACCATTCAAGCTGATTTTGGTGTCAATTTTGGTTGTCTTGAACCCCAGTGACCATCATGAACCTTCATCAGTTGACTTGAGAGATCAGTATCTTTTTCAACTGCATTGGTGTTGATACTTTTCTGGAACCAGTTCCAAATTTGGAACAAGTGCCATGCTTTTCCACTAAAAAGAATGGTGCTGGTACCAAAACATTGCTGGTCTGGAACCGAGAACCTGTGATCTCACAAGAGATGGGTGTAGTAAGAAAGGCAACATTTCAATAAAGAAAACTTTGGAGAGCAAATCTGGCAGAAAGCAAGTCTGTGTTCTGAACTTCAGCATGGAAGAGCAACCGTCATCAGGGGAAAAACAGGTACAAGTGGCCTTGTTTTTCAGGACCAAAAAGTGTGTTCAAGTTAAATAACATCAATCCGCCGTCAGCCATCAGCCGAGGACGTGGGACTAACCGAAAACAGACTAGCCGAGGCCATTTGAGGAGAAACTTCCAGAAAGAAAAAAGAATCTCATAAAGCCAGCCAAGAGAACAGTCCAAGCAGAGAGCCTCAAACACACACATGATGCTCCGCCTGCTGTAACACTCAGAGAGACGACCAGCACTTTATTTAACAAAGCTCTCAGATGGCAATCGGGGCTGTTTGATCAGAAAACCCATGGTTTGGGAAAAGAGGAAAGCAAGTTTTCGGCTCACCGCGGTCTCACTTCGGGTGGCGCCTGGCAGAGGCAAAGCGACACAGGACTGGGCTTAATTGTCTCGAGCTCTAAATGGAGTGCCATTATTCCCCCTCCTGTAGTGGAGAAGAGTGGTGTCAGGCTGCATCTTTGCAAAAAATGAGTACATTTTTGTAAACCAGTGTGTAGATTCTGTGCATCATTAGTTCATTTGAATTATCACATTGAAACTAAAACCTTAAACACACCTTTTTGAATATTCATTTTCAAAACCAAAATGAAAAAAGGAATAATGTGTCATTTTCAGAGTTCCTGTTTTGCCTATCCTGGGAACCAAGGGCGCAAGGCGGGGAGCAACCCTGGAAGTGCCAACACGATGCAGAGCAAACACACTCACACAATCACACTCACTTTCACACCTTACAGGCCAATTTAGAGTCACCAGTTAATCTACACCGCATGCTTTTGGACTGTGGGAGGAAATCGGAGCACCCGGAGGACAGGGTAAGCACAGGTTAAGGATGCAAACTCCACACAGAAAGGCCCTACGGCCACCCAGGGATTAAACCCAGGACCTTCTTGCTGGGAGGGCAGCACATACCGGCAGCACATACCAGATGGGGTTTTAGTTTTTGGATTTAATTTAAAAAACAAATTCACAAATATGAACTATGTGCAATGTGTGCTTGGGGGATAAAGGTGTAAATCTTGCATCAGGAACGAAGTGGAACTTGGAGAAAATAAACTACCACAAACAAAACCACAGCTCCAGATGAGACACAGTCTTACCCAAGAGAATGTCACACTCCGACTCAGACGTGCCAAAAACTAAAGTGTATGTGTGTGTGTGGAGTCAGCAAGCAATTGAGCCAGCTCGGCAGTGCAGCTGTGGGGCAGTGGGTCAGAGAAACTGAACCCTTTTAGAGAAAAACAGAGAGAACAAATGCCCAAACTGGCAGTTTTCCTACTTTTTTTCCAGATCAACAGGAGACCTCAACATACAAGTTTCTTTATTTGTCACAGACAAGTATAACACAGTGAAATGTTCACTGATTCATTCCTAAATCCTAAGGCAGTGCAACTTAATAAACCGATCAAGTTAAAGAAACATTCATTCATTATCCGAACCGCTTAATCCCAACCGGGGTCATGGGGGGACCAGTGCCTATCCCTGGAACTAGGGGCGCAAGGGGGGAGCAGCCCTGGGCAGGCGCCAACATTGCAGGGCACACACACTCACGCTCTCACCTACACCATACAGAGCCAATTTAGAGTCACCAGTTAACCTACAGTGCACACTTGTGGACTGTGGGAAGAAATCGGAGAACCCGTAGGAAACCCATGGCAACACGGGGAGAGCACGCCAACTCCACACAGAAAGGCCCTACGGCCGACCCAGGGCTCGAACCCAGGATCTTCTTGCCGTGAGGCAGCAGCACTAACCACTGCACCACCATGCCACCCCAATGTCTAAATTTGCAGGAAAAATTTACCTTTGGTACAGGAAAAATCTGGAATATAACAGAAGAAATCCAGGTAACAAACTGCCAGTATATTGTCCCTACTTTTACAGATTTTTCAGTGGTCCTGAGTTATCAGCTTAAAGTGGTGCAAACCAATGTGGAATATGAGTGTGCTTTCCATTTTTCCTCTTTTTCATTTAAGCTGAAAAAGGGTGTGACTCTTAAGGTTTTTTTTTTATTATTATTTTGGTTTTGGAAATAAATATTGAAAAATAAAATTTTAATGACAATGAATGATGCACTGATTTTCTTGCATCCAAAACTCACATATTCACACCCTATATACTGTAGTTTTACCAGTTGTGACACTAAGGCCTTCTTAGTTTTCAGGAGTTCAGTTTCCTGACCTCTGTCATTAACCACAGCAGTATCTGTAGTCAGTGTTCTATGCTAATGTGACGCAGTACCTGAGCTTTTCTATATAGAAATAAAGCCGGTCTCTACTCAGACTTGCCATATAAATGCACAAACCGACTCGTCGCCTCGGAGCTACGGGACCTGTTTCCATGGCAACATGCTCGCAGAGGCGTGCCGAGATGCCGGAGTTGGAGACGTCCAACGGGGAGCGACGCTATGGTCCAATTCGAACGCTGGGCAAAATAAACCCATATTCTTCTCAGTCCGAGAGCTTCTACCATCTGCACGTCACACGCAAGCTGTCGCTGTTTGTTATGTTAATTCTCAAGTTTAATATTTTGAATTTGCACTGCAGGGAAAATGGGGAGCTGAAAAAAATCCTGCCTGAAGGAATTAGCAGGAGACTGCAAAAATCATGTCACTTTATGACCATGACCTGGAGGTCACACAAAACATAAATTCCAAGTAACATAAAAATGACATGAACATTAGTTCATGTCATTAGCGCAGAGAACCGATGGATGAAACGGTCAGAGGTTTGTCATTTGACCACACTGACCAGTCAGTCCTGCACAGCAAAAAAAAAAAAGAAACTGACGCACATGAGATCAGGTCTCCATGGTTATGGATGAACGAGCAAACGAAAGAGAGCAAAACATCCAGCAGAGGGAGTAAAAAAGCAGGAACAGGCGACACCATGACATTGGCAATGTGACATTTAAGGAGTTGTGACTGAGGGTTGTTGGTTCAAATCCATGACCACTGAGCAAGGTACCATCCTCAAGCACTCCTCACTTCACTTAGAGACAGTACCTTAATCTTGGAGTCAAATGCAGACGTTACATTTAATTGTGGTGCACTGTGGCGTGTTCATGACAATCACTTGCGTTTATGTTACGACATGAACAACTATAAAGACCTTTTTTTCACAGCACTCTTGTTGCTGCTGAAGTTGGGAACCAGTGAGAACTGGCCCACATTTCCACTGACTTAGGAGCCCAGTGGAAGCCAGGTGACGACCACACCACGACCACTTTTATTTTAATTTCTACCACCTCATGATATCATAAGCTCTTGATCGCAGACCAGCACCAGATCTTTGCTGGTACCAATTTTTTTCATCAGTGGAAAAACATATCTAATTGGGAACCGGCACTAGCACCACTGGAGCAGTAGTAAATGGGCCTAAGAGGAGCAGGAGGAGCATGATGTTCACCATTTAGAGATAGGGGATGATTAGGAGGGCAGATGTGAAAGGATGATGGTGGATGATGTTTCCACCTTCACCTTCATCAGCAGGTTGTTTCAGAATCTTTGGGTTCTTAAAATGCTTTGTGGTTAGGATAAAATATTACATTGACATAGAAAATGCATTTTTAGATAGAGTAATGCCTCGGATTGTATCAATTTGAAATGTGTCTTTTTTCAGTTATATTGCAAATTAATAAATAATAAAGGAAAAAGTTAAATTCTATAAAAATCACCCCAAGTTGGCTTATGTTTTAACAAGTTATGCCATTTAAAAACAAGCAGATAAGTGTAAATAACCAACAACAAGCCTAATATATCATAAAATGAAATGATTAATACATAAAATACTGTGATCTGTCTGTGTATTTTGGTGGATTATTCCTTTCAAACAAATGTGGTTAATCTATCACGTCAGATATGATAAGAACACCAAGAATCTTCAATGTGAGTTTATTTTACTTGCAAGGGGATCGGCCTCACATGCTTCTGTGAACGTCTGAGAAGGCGAGCCCAAAAAACAGAACATACAAGTGGAATATATACTTGCAGTCGCATACTGTTCACTTTTGCTAAACCTGTTTACCCCCCATTCTGTTACCATATATAGGGTTGATTTTGCCGTTGGCTTCTGAACATCTAGTTCTCTTGCTTTCCTGTCATCTGCTCAGCCAAAGTTCGAAAGTAAGACACTTGCTAGACTGACTCAAGTTGTGGTATTAAGTGTGAACCTCACTGAGCCGAAGATAACACAGTCTTATCACTAAGAAATGACATGTTAAAAAGGATGATTAAATTTTTCCATTACACTTCCTTCCTTTTAATCATTAAATCAACCAAAACTAAAATTTTAATCATAAAATAAAGCTCACTGCCTCTTTTAACTAGATAGCTAATGTAATTTAAACTATCCATCATAAGCTAGTTCTAAGAATAAGAAAGCAATACATTCCTAGTGTCGCTCAGTCAGCAGAAACTCTCAGTCAACCTGTTGCCAGGCCGGGCATTTACACTACTGCTGGCCTTTCAACCATTGCTACAATTCAGTTAACACTATCAATCAATCAATCAATCAATCAATCAATCAATCAATCAATCAATCAATCTATCTATCTATCTATCTATCTATCTATCTATCTATCTATCTATCTATCTATCTATCTATCTATCTATCTATCTATCTTTTGTTATGCAAATGCTCCATTCACACCCGCAAACTAAAAATTTTCTTCTGAAAAAATGCTGGGGTTTCACCTTCACTGCGCTGTGTTTCAAGACTGGTCGGGTAGATTGCCAACATCGCTGCCGATCGGTGACTGACACGGGGGTGAACGACAGCTCCCTCTTCCATCAGCTGCAAACACGCAAAACACATTAAAACAGTCACGTTCAAAGATGAAGATGAAAACTTATGAGTTGAAAAAGTGCGACCAAATCTTGTCACGGTTCGACCAACTGAGAAAGCTGGTAGCACCTAGAGCTCTGCTGTACTCCTCTATATGATATGGTGCGTTCATGTTTAGCTGACAACAACGTGGAGTCTCTTACTGCTTATTTGATTTTTTTAGACAAACATTTATTTGTTGTCAGTTTATTTACAGAATTAGAGGACAGTTTACCTGTCAACATTTATTCGTTCTCTATTATGTAATTAAGCAAAATGAATTAATGGTATTAAAACATCTTCATTTCAATTTGTCCACCTCCACCTATTTTTCATTCATTCATTCATTCATTCATTCATTTTCCGAACCGCTGTAATCCCAACTGGGGTCGCGGGAGACCGGAGCCTATCCCGGCAACTTTCGGACGCAAGGGGGGCATAATTTTCATAAGATGCTTTATTTAAAAGGCCTTATGTTCTTACAGCAACTCTATTAATTCTTAAGTATATAGAGACAAGACACGTTAACAAATGCTGCACATTTTAATTGTAATATTGTTTTGATTTAACATTCTTGTATAGCGTAAGTTAATTTATTTTGGTTGTTTATAATTTGTCCTCAGGGAGCTCATTTTGTTTACATTTAATTTAAAATTTGTAATGTTAAATTAACAATAAACAGGGCATTTAACCTAAATTTTTGTGTTGGAGATTGTAAACTAACAAAATTTTGTCGAGATTTTCAATTATACAGTATATTGCAGTTTCAAATATCGGTTATCGGTAGTCATTAACTAGTAATAATCTGTATCGGCATCAGCCCTGAAAAAACAATATCTATATATAGTTTTCTGTATAAAAACCGAAACTGTTACTGAATGATTTGTATTTCTATGTGACAGGACAGCGCTATTAAATATGTTTTGGTATGATAGGTTTTTTACAAGGGGATTTCGTGTTAAGTCGTTTTTCAAGAGTTCGGGAAATAATTAATGATGCAAGGCAAGGTGTTACTGAACCAGCACTGAAGTACTTTTAAGAAACAGGTAATCCAGTACTTTAACTCAAATAAAGCTTTGACTAAAACTCTCACCCGTTAGTCACATTTTAACAGACGTTTCTATACTTTGACTCATATAATAGAGTTGGTCACTTTGTCCAGCCCTTGTCGCTTTTACTTTTAGGTCAAAACATAATAACTGATCTGAATAATTCAGCTCTCACGCACAATTACTATGGGATTTGTGTTTTCGTTTGTTAATACAAGTATTTAGTATGAAGAGCACACCAATATGTGAGAAATCAGTACACAGATTCTTTTGGATGCATAAACATTACTTTATAAAATTCACACAGATGCTAGAATAACAGCAAAAAACTGAAAGCAAACACTCTTCCCTTCATACTTCACTCTTCCCTTCATACTGACCTCGCACAACCCCATCAGGCAATGTGTGCGCGCACACACACACACACACACACACACACACACACACACACACACACACACACACACACCTCCATTACTAAAACGCTCCCTGTTCAGGATTGCTGCAGCAGGATTAAGGATTAAATTACACACACCACTTTGGTTTTATGACTTGTGATTTTTTTTTTTTTCTTCTTAGCACCATTTTGAGTTTGCAGAATCAAACTGCACATGACAAATAACAGATCAGGACACAACAGAAAACACACCAACACACCCATACAAAAAAAAAAGCCCACACCACTTTATTTGGACAGTGTTTGGTCTCAGTACCAATGTGCCAGTTAAGAATGAACAAAAAGAAGAACAAAAAGCTACAAACTCTCAAAGAACAAAGATAGCTGGAGTCTACACAAAACTTTATTTTCTTAAAAATACATTACCTTAAAATAACATGAAGCAATAAAGGATATAATATGTGGAGAGTGAGGGGGAGTTAGCTCCAATGTTGCGTGTATGTTGGGTGTGCGTGTGCGTGTGTGTGTGTGTGCGCGCATGTGTGTACAGAGAGAGGGGGGGGTAAGAGCGTTAAAGCGGGGGGCAAAGATCACCTGAGGAAGAGGAGGCAGACCTCCCTATAGCAGTAATGCAGCAGTCACATGGGCACAGGGGTTGGGGGGTGGGGTTTGAGAAAGAAGACAAAGAGGAAGGGAAAGAGGTAGTAGTGAGGGAGGAAAAAGCAGAAGGGAGATGGAGAGAAGGAGAGGTAGCAGAGAGGGAGGAGAGAGGTAGAGAGCAAGGCAGGGCAGCTACACTATCAGCACCTACAGGAAGAATAATAAAGAGGCAGCTACCAAAAATGGAGACGACAAACCATCATCCGACTCCTCTGCCGTGTGTGTAGCGCAGTAGCTAAAAAAAACAGTCACAGGTGTAGGTGTGCATTAGCACTTATTTTTCCTCTAAGACAACTGAGCAGGGTTGTGTGTGTGTGTGTGTGCGCACGCACATCGCACTGGGCCACACTGTAGATCAAGGAGGTGTGGACATACGTGCGTGTGTATTTACACCCTTCAGCCAGACCTCGGTGCCCTCATCTCTATCTCAAGTGCAGGACCTATGTCTGCTCGAGGGCCAAGAGTGCGAGTTACTCATAAAACACACCGCCACTCCGTGTAGTAAAACACACTCACACCAACGCTCTCACATAGTTCCAGAAGACCAATTTAGCAGGAGGTAGATTCTCAGCGATTAAGTGGAAACAAGCAAGGGAAGAAAACTCCACTAGGAACACACGCACTCTTTCTCTCTCACATGGTTTTGGTGTTTTCGGGGGGGCGGGGGGAGTGTGGAGTGCTGCTTGAGGAGCTCCTTTGCTACAGTGTGACTCTGCAGAGGGGTGATTTCAGGGTGTGAGTCTCACCTCCCCTGCTTTTAGCTTAACACAAGATCAGCACAATATACACATACATGAATCCGTCACTCACATTTCAGGGGAGGAGCCGAACCACGAGCAGCCACTTCCCAAGTCCCACCAGCACAACACCAAGCAATCATGGGAGCGGGTTTAACGGCAATGTGCCACACCCATCTACAGTAACATGCCCCTATGGGCCAGAGAAGAGGAGAAGAGAGGAGGGAAAGAAGAAGGCCAGTGTTGGAGACCGGGTATGTGTGTGTGTGTGTGTGAGGGTGGGTGTGTGTGTGTGTGTGTGTGTGGTGCGAGTTCAGTGTGAGGGACTTTTTGCGAAGAAAGCTAATCAGTAGGACTGTTATGAGAACACATCTATCAGAATAGAAGAGCAATCGTCCAAATTAAGAGAGAGTGTGTGTGTGTGTGTGTTTATGTGAGTGTATGCGTGTGTTTGGAGGTGGGGTTAGTTCTCGGCTGGGCGGGGTGGAAGGGAGGAGGCGGAAGGTGGTGGTGGTACCCCATCAGGCTGTGCGGGTGCGGGTGGAGGTGGTGGTGGAGGAGGTGGCCCGGGATCTGAAACAGTAAAAGACACAAAGTTAGGAGACGTCTAGTGAGAGGTAAAGCGATACAGGTTTACAGACACAGATACAAATGATCACTAATCAAGCAATGACCAAAGTGATATGTCTGCTGTAAAAATGGAAAAAAGGATAAACTGATACAAATAACATGACAAAAAAATGATCATCGCCAATAATATGACTAACAAAGTAAAAGATCACAAGTCCTAGTTCCCACTGTTTTATGTAAACAAAAAAGGTTGTGGTGATATTTAAATTGTCATTACAGATGCAAGATAAATGAGTCAGCAAACACTCACACATGCCGTTAGGGGCTCCAGGGTGCCTGTGTCCCATCATAGGGGGCATGCTGCCTGGAGGAGGTCCCCCAGCTGGGGCTCCTGGCATCATGCGGCCTGGCATCGGCTGTCCCGGTCCCACCATTGGTCCTGCATACACATGAAAAAGGTCATCAGTAGAGCTGAAACGATTATTCGAATAAATAATTCGATTACAAAAAATGGTCGAGCCAATTTTTCTTTGTTTAAGTCATTTAAATCGCTACAGCATGCGCTGCTTGTGTTTCACACAGACGCTTATTAATGACGCACAATATTTTCAGTGGCGCGATCAAGGCGAGAATAGATCCCTCTGTATGTGAACGTATTTGTGAGATGTTCCATGCACAAAAACAGAAGTAAATGTGTAAAAATACATAAATGACATTTTTTGCGATGTAAACACGCACGCTGTTTGTAAGCGTAATTACTCGGTAAAACATTCCGTTTCCTTCGAAACGTCTCCTTTATTACAGACAAAACGCAGATTTTAAGCTGATAACCACAACAACCAGCGTTCCACTCACAATACAGCCATTTATTAAGATTTTCCCATCAATTTTTTTCATAGTTCGTTCCGGAACGCGCTGAACCCTTTATTGTGACGCGGCTCCGAGGCGTGCACAGGGGATTGTGGGAAATGCAGTTCTCTTCCAGAAAGGCCAAAAGCAACTCATTTTATTGGCCAAATTGGTTCAAAATGACCCTTGAACTTCATGTTTCTTCATTTTCAATTGAATACAAAATAAAGCGTATATGACTAACTTCTACTCACAGTAGAATAAGCCTAATAACAAATGTACTGTCATTTTAATTTACATTTTTTTACCCGATTAACCGATATTGATAGATTACTCGATTACAAAAATAGTCATTTGTTGCAGCTCTAGTCATCAGTATCCAACCGATGGGGCGGCATCTTCTCCCCTCTAAACTTCATTTGGTCCCCCTGGGCCTATGTTGTGTGCTTACCTGTCTGTGGTGGATGGTGGGGTCCCATGGGGTGGTGCATGGGAGGGAATCCAGGTCCGGGATGGCCGGGGTGGCCCGGGTGCATTCCGGGAGGGGGTCCATGAGGCGGAGGTCCATGCGGTGGTGCGGCTCCATGGTGGTGGGGGCCCCCGGGTCCCTGCTGAGCGGCTGCCGCCGCCGCCGCTGCCGCCGCCGCTTGCTGTTCCATCTGCTGACGAGCTTTCATCTCAGCGTACTTTAGCTGCTCCATGTGGAAGGCCTGCCTCTCGGTCAGCAGCTGCTGCCTCTGGAGCTCAAGCTAGAGAGGACAGAGGGAAAAAAAATTAATCGGGTAATGGCTCTAGAAAAACTGGCATGCACAGTTTGAGTTTCATAAAGTATGGGAAGCCAATATGTGCAAGTCATTGCATTTACAGCATTTAGCAGACACTCCAGAACAACTTGCATAAGGCGGTGGTGGCGGCCTAGTGGTATGATACTCGCCTCTGGACCAAGAGATTGTGGGTTCGAATCTCACCTCTGGCATTACCACCACTGGGTCACAGACCCCACAATTAGGAGATGGAAGTCGCTCCGGGTAACAACGTCTAATATAATGCAAATTTCCAAATTTCAGGAACAGTCTCCCTGGAGCAACTTGGCGGTTAAGAGTCTTGCTCAGGGACCCAATGACGGTATTGCTGCAGGAGGCATTTGAACCTCTTGGTCCAGATGCAAGTGTCCCACCACTAGACCACCATCACATCATTAGAATTCAGGTATTACTACATAACTCAGAAGACCCATATTCTGGTTGATATGCATCAACTCAACTATTATTTTCTCATTATTTTCAACAGTTATTTTATTTTAATGAAGTAACAACTGATAAGGAAGATAATGACAGATCTGAGGTGCTTACTGTAGTTTTTAAAAAATGTATTAGTTTGTCAATTGATGTTCTGCATCCATTTTTATACCATATAAAATACATATCTATGTTTGATTATAATTCATCAATATTATATCAATGTATTATTATGCCTATAAAATGTTTTTTAATCTATTTCTCGTTGTGTTGCGCACACTTGTAATAACAGCTGGATTATTGCTCCACATGTGATCAACTCTCCACATCTGCCTTTTGGTGGTTTATAATGAGGCTGGGTGGGAGAGGGTGGGGGTACCTTATTATCTGTATTTATTTAAAACAGATAAAAAAATTTTAATGACTATAACAAAAAAGAAAGAGTGGCTGACTTTGCACTCTCTTAAAGACCCCTAACCACACACTCAAGTGTTCTTCGCAGTGCTGAGTGAGACAGTTGCACGGCAGTCCGGATCGGGACATGGTTATATAAAAGCATTTCTTCATGCACTATTTGCAGCTGAAGAACTGGGTTAATGTGCCCAGCCATGACACCTCAGCACACACACATGGCTTTGTGCTACACGTCACACACACCGGTGCAAAGAGTAGCGCTACTCAGCAAGGCTCCCACAGTCTGTACTGCTTTCGCCACCTTTATTGCTGTGTGTGTACTGAATATGTATTAGGACATTATGACATGACCTGCGTGTGTGTGTGTGTGTGTGTGTGTGTGTGTGTTGGCCTCACCGCCTCCTTCTCCCGGTCCATGATGGTCTCCAGCTCCTCAAAATGGCGCAGTTTTATCTCGAGCTTCTTCATCTGGGTCTCCACCAGCAGAGCCACCAGAGACTTGATCTTCCTCTCCTCTACCGCTGCCAGGTGCTGAGAGAGTGGGACAGTTAAGCTTAGTGTAAGTTTGACTTGAAGTGTGTTTTACAGCAGCTATAGAAGGAAAAAGCTGGCAGAAGTAGAGGTGTTTTGTGCTTGTATTTGCACGTCGATACGCTTTAGCTTCAGATGGCATGTGTGTTGTACGAAGCCTTGGGAGAAAGAGGATGAACAGGTAGGGAAGGTGTGGATTAGGCGTGTATTCTGAAACCCAACCAAAAAACCAAGATACAAATGTCACAGTCTATGAGCTCAGCTTAGGAAGAAACAACCTAATCCTGTGGAAAAAGATCATTATAAATGTAACAGTGTATATGCATATACATGACCAACAGGTAATGTATAATTTACCTGTCAGTCATGTATATAGGCACTGAAAAACACTGAACACCCTAGAGCGTGTGCTTGTGTACCTTAGCCTTGGTGGCAGCGGAGGCGAGTGCGGCAGCAGCTGCGGTGGCAATGTTCCCCTCTCCCACGTCCAGCTCCATCTTCTTCCCTCCTTCCTCCTGCGTCTCCTCCCCCTTCTTCTCCTCACACACCTCCATCTCCTCCTCCTTGTCTTTCTCTGCAATGGCACCACGGTACAAAGTTGAACACACCCTAACTTAGCTAAAGTTAAACTTAGGAAATGATGATCACTTCTTCTGTCCCCTGCTGGATTTTGGGCAGGCATGAAAACGGCTGCAACCCTGTCCCTTCTTCAGAGTGATGTGAACTCACCAGCCTCGCTACCTGCAGCCTTTGTCTCGGCTGCCTCACCCTCCTCCTCCTCTTCCATCTCCTCGTCCTGCTGCTGCTGCTCAGGTTTCTCTGCTGTTTCACTCTTCACCTTCTCTGCCTCGGCTGGCTTCTCCGCCTCTGCCTCACCGGCCTTATCAGCCTCCTCCTTAGACTCCACCTGACAGGAAACAACAAAAGCACAAGGCTGAAGATCAGTCACAATATCTTGTGATTCTTACGCAAGAATAAATCTCAAAGAAGAAAACGTAGGTGAATGTCGGAAACTTGGTGAAAACTTTGCAAGTGGGTTTTGAGAACAAATTTCTTCTCAAGAACGAGGAATAAGGCCGTGTTTGTGAACTCGCACCAAGATACAACTGTATAAGTGGCTCACCTTATCTGGCTGTGGGGCTCCAGACTCTGTGTCCGTCTTCACCGTCTCTGTGCTTTCTGGGAAAAAGAGAGAGAGAAAACATATCAGCCTGACAGATTTAGCTTCTGAAGACAAAAGCTGCATGACAAACTAAAGGTGTTTAAATCCTTGCGCCATTCTCCCAGTTTATGTGTCTACTGGAACAATAGTTAGTAAGATCTAAATTCTGAGTTTCACTGGAGTTCATGCTCTTCTTTGAGTTGTACTGTTTTAGACAGTTCTTTCTATTAGCACAATTTCCTTATGGTGTGTTGTCATGTCATGGTTTGTTCAATGAAGGGCAGCACTGCAGCCCCACAGCAGGCACGATTTTATTAATACATACGGGGGTGGTGTTGGCACTCGCCGCTGAACCTTGGTTGTGGCTTCGAATCCTACCTCCAGCACTACCATCATTGGGTCCATGAGCAAGACCCTTAACCCCAAGATGCTCTAAGGCAGGGGTAGGCAACTCTGGTGCTGGAGGTTTTCCATCCTACCTGATCAGTCTCTTCTGGTGGTTATCTTCCTGACACAGTGTGAACGTTCTTAAAACCCAGTTGGATGGAAAACCTCCAGGACACCGGACCTCCAGGACCAGGGCTGCCTACCCCTGCTCTAAGTGTCTGCTACATGCCATAAATATAAAAATGTAACATGTCTTTTTTACCTAGATAAAACAAGTGTGCAGAGCTGGAATAAGAGAGTGCGGGGCAGGGAGTGAGGGAAAGAAAAGGAGAGAGAGAAAAGGTAGAAGAAGCAGGAGAGGGGCACGGGGAGAGAGAGAGAGAGAACAGTACAGCAGACCTCTGTACATCAGGCTCAATATTTAAATGACCCACTTTTAACCCCTCCCCCAAAAAACCCATCTGCCACTGCTGCTCTAATCCAAATGGTCAACAAACACACACACTCCTTTGGCAATCCAGATATGCATTTGGCATGACCTCTGCACACGAGTGGTCTCACACACAGCAAGACATCACAAACCAGCAGCAGCAGCAGCAGCTCAGCACTGACACTGCAGCACAGCTTCACTGCCCCCTTATGGAGACACAGGGGATCAGCTGCAGAGGTGAAACAGCTGCCATACTATCCATACAAACCCTTGGCAGTTGGTAGCGTAACAGATAGGGCGTTCACCCTGTGATCAGTACGGGTACCACTAAGGTACTGGAGCTAGGTGCCATCCCCAATCACTGCTGCCCATGTCAGCTGTGTTCACAATGACAAACACTCACTTTCACTTTCTCAGTGGTACCTTTACCTGTCTGGGATTCAAACCGACGACCTTCCGAACAATCTAACCGTTACGCCACCAACTGCTCCAACAGTGGTGAATGTCTGAGTTCTGGTGGTTGGTGAATGAGGCCCAATGTTTTAAACTCCAGAACCATTTTCAATGGCATTATTATTATTCATCGTTCTCACTTTCATTGTCCTGCTCAGTTTCAAGTTATTTTAGTGATGTTTTTAGGGGAAGCAGTATAGTGAGTGCGAGGTGAGCGTGAGGGTAGGTGTGTGGTACCAGGCTTCTCTGGCTCATCGGGTGCGGTGCCTGCGATGCCGCTGCTCTCCAGGCCGTATGTGGGGTCCACCTTCCCCGTGCTCCTGGCCGCTTCCTGAACCTTCTTCACGTGAGCCTCCACCAGCTCGGCCGGCACCTCCTCCCTCACCCGCGAAAACTCCTCTACAAGCATTAAAAACAACAAGGTGTAAATACATACACACTGCAATCACAAAACAACTTTTTCAATATTGACGGATCATCTCAGATGTTTACTACAAATGTGCTAGATGCCATCATAGGGCTGGTGATATGACCTCAAGTCAGAATGATTAATAGAACATCATACTTTCATTGGAATTAATGAACAAATTAGTTTTTTTGCCCTCACAGTTCAAAGGCAAGGTCTGTACTGTAAATACGCTCAACTATTAAAACTGGCATTTTTCCCCCTAATGAAAGAGTGCATATTTTTGCTATTTTGGACAGGGTGGCCTCACATAACACATGCAGTAGTATGTTTATAACATGGGCAATATTACATTGACAAGAGGCTGTGAATGTCAGTTTTGCATCATTTTTGATTGACTTCCCAGCCCTACCATAAGCATATTGTCATCGTCTGAAAAATTCTTGTCCATAAATTCAAGATTTTATCACCCAGTACTACTCGCTAGCTGTAGTGGTTTTTTGTTTGTTTGTTTTCTTAAAGAAACTGTCTGGGTCCCACGGCCTTACCCAGGGCAGCCTTGGCAGCGGCGGCAGCAACTCTGGGGTCCACCACGGAGGCGAGGAAAGCCACAGTGCTCATGACAGGGTTTCCGGACTGGCTGAAGGGCACAGGCTGGTACGCCAGTGGTCCCAGCGCAGCCTCCGACGTCTCCAGGTACGGGTCTTCAATTGGCAACCGCAAGAAGTGCAGGATACACTCATCCTGTGTGCGGCTGCCCACATGCTCAGACACCTTGTTCCAGTCGTCTTTATACATCTCCAGAGCCTATAGAGGCAAAGAGAGAGAGATTACTATTACATCCTTTCCAAATGGTGCTGGTAGTGGACATTTTAAAATTAACATTTAAGAGCTGCAATGGCAATACCATGATAATTTTTATTAAGGTTAATATACAACCAGAATCTCATACTTCTGAATGCTGTTCCAAAGCAGAAAAATCTTCAGTGCAGCAACTGCACTGATTCCCTACATTCCTACTATACTGATCCATGTCTGAACTGATAATGACTGAGCTACTTACGGCAGGCTTACACTGTGCGATTTTTGGCCCATTTTGAGACGATTTTTCACTCGTGCGACTGTTTTGGGGATCGGTCCGAGTTTCGGCTTAATCGTGTGTCGTGCATCGTGTAGTATACATGGGGTAACGAGAAGCGATTAACACCTCACGACCAGCTCCCGATCAGCAATCGTATGGTTGCAAGAAAATCAAACCTGTTTGAAATCCTGGTCGCCCCTCGGGAGGGTATCGCACTGTTGAAGCAGTGCCACGAGCCGATTTAACTCAACATCTCACACTGCGCATGCGCAAACACAGAAGTGGAAGTGAATTTTTAGACAAGACGGCGCAGCAAGGCAGCACATTCTTCTGTTTACGTTGCAATTCCGGATACAAGAGTCCGGCGTGTCGTGTATGGACGTACAGTGTGAGCAGGCATGTCGCATCAGAGCATCGGGCCATATAGTGTGAGAACATGAATCGTGAGCTGCGAACTTTTAACCCCTGCGATTCACTCGTACATTTTAAGCAGGAGCTGAATAACGCGACTGAAAAAAAAACGCACAGTGTATTCCCAGCTTTAGACTCACCTCTAACAGCAACAACGTTTCCTGCTCCGTCCACTCCCTGGTACCACTGCCTCCTTTGCTCTGGAAAAAGATACACACAAGTTTACGACTCGGTTACACAACACATTTCTAGATGGTACTAGAAGCAGAACTCTGTTCAGAGAGCCGAGAGAGACTATCTACCTTGGGGTTCTTTTTCAGGTACATGTCTGTGCGCAGGCCAAAGTTCTGCAGGTCTGTGGGTTTGTCTTTACTCTTCTCTGGGAAGTTTAGCATCTGCTGAGCCGGGGGGACCTTGTAACCAAACACAACCACTTTAACTTTTGGACAAAAGCAGCTTTAATATCATGTGACACTGGTAATTTTTGGAATTTGTAGGTGAAAACTGCATTTTAAGTTAGGTTTTGCAATTGTTTGCTGGCAAAAAAGTTTAATATGTGTCTATAAGCACAGTAGACGACATCACTCGATATACTGCCCGGACCTAAGTTTAAGTTTGACTAAAACTGTGTTGATGACCATAAGATTGGGGCTTTTGATTCCATGATGAGCTTTACAGCAACAGTTGGGCTGTTAAGCAAGACCCTTAATCCCAAGACGCTAGAGATGGTCTGTCCCGGAAATGAATAAAAAGGACGTCGTCCTGTATAAGAATGTGTGCTAAATGCCGTACATGCATGTTGAAGTCTGACCTGTGGAGGACGGTGGTGCAGGGGCACCAAGCCGGAGGGTGTGTCTGCCAGCACGTTGAAGTGGGGCGTGGGCGGGGGTCCCATGGGCAGGGGTCTGCTCTCCGAATCTACCTGGTAGTTGATCAGCCCCCACTGCTCCAAAAATGCATGCACCCTGAAATACAGACAAAAACAAAACCCGCTCATTTACACAAACATATCCCCAAATAACCTGCATGTGTGCAAGGACCAGGGCCGGGTTTGGAGAAGTGGTACTAAACAGACATCACAGCTCTCTCACTGCACATTAAACTCTCTTCTCCAAACATACCTCATCCCTTCCCCAGATACTTTAACTGGTTTTTATACTGTTTTATACATTCCCACATGACTGCTAGACACTGATTTCATCACACTGCACTACCACATTAAAATCTTAGCTTTTATGCTGTTCATATTGTTCTAGCATTACAGTTTCCCTCTCCATGTTGTATTGCCTTGTCCTATTTGGCACTGTCATGTCTCAAAAAAATACTGTCTTATGTCTTGTCTTTATGATGCTGGATGTCACAGCATTGTTGCTCCAGAGAATGCTATTTTAGTTATCTGTGTACTGAAATAGTATTCTCCGGAGCCAAAATAGTGTGACATCATACAACATGGCTGGGCGGACAAACTTTCCTCAATCTTGAACACCAGTACTGAAATGGTCACTACAGAAATCTCTCTTCCGGACAGACAGAAGCAAGATTTATTTGTTGAGTTTATTCATTCTAACCTAGCAATTCCCAGTCATACTCCAAAGATGACAGTACTGCTGGCTATACTGGTAGTTAAAAAAAAAAAAAAATCAAAATCAAAACAACTACTAAAAGTTTTAAAGTCATGCCTGTTTTGGCAACACATTTTGGAGAGTAGTATCTATAAGAATCAGGATTGCTAAAATATTCCTCAGTAGGGACTGAGGGAGAAAGTGACAAGTCATTACAACAAATAAAACGAGGTTGGTACTTAAAGGTACCGACCGAATGATGTCGTTACTACCGGGTATTGGTTCACGGCAAATCAAATGGTGCCAAATTTTGGTACATTCACACACTCAGCAGCAGCTTAGTGGGACATACGGAACTGGACGACAGGTTTAAACAGTTCTCTCAGCGTTTCAGTGCAGTTTACATTTACAGCAGCAATAGGATAGAAATATTTACTGCAGTTAAATTTCCATTTGCTATTTAAGCTATAGTGTTAGTCTTGTTTGCCATGACAACGGTTGCCGGGGGAAGAAAGCGCATGTGTGGAGAAACAAAGTGTTCGACTGCGTTACTGCACTTGACTAAACTCAACGCAGACAGCATTCCATGTGCAAAATGCATAACTGGGGCTAGCAATGCGTCAAACTTCAGGAAAGACCTTGTTAAACATAAAACATTATGTACGGGCAGATGAGTGTGCAGTGTTTGATAATTGGAGCGCCACAGTTAGGCCTCGTTCACACGGACGTCTGAACCAGGCGTTTTTCCTGGCGTTCGTGGCGCCAGGTGAGCGCCGACTGAACACAGACCGTTTTTCTGCTCATTGGAGCAAATCAAAGCGTCCACACTGGCATTCAGCACCGGCGGTCGGCCGGCGCCAAATAAACGCTGCATGCAAAGTTTTCTTGGCATCAAAATCCCGAGGAAAACGACGCTATTGCGAACGGCAGTGAAACGCCAATCGAACGCAGCTACGAAACGCAGCAAAAACGTGTATGCCGTTCAGAGGGCGTTCATTTCGAACGTCCGTGTGGACGAGGCCTCAGGGATTTTGTCCACCAAATGCGGTTTGTGTGCAGACAACAGCTAATTTTAATACAGATCCTACGGGCTTCAGCGTTGAGAGTGCAAAGCTCCTTCAGAGGGGAAAAAAATGCTGGTGGAGACGGTTTATTACCGCAGCGCTACGAGCGCTTCAAGTTGGAACCCGTTAAACTATCAGAACAGCGCAGGGCTCGCCAATGTCACGTATCTCTCCGACAATCACCCCTGCAGCCAGCATCAAAATCGAGAATGTCAAATCTAGGCCGTTGACAAGTTCCACTGCAGCGTTAGGTAATTAGGTGATTTGTTTTAGGATATTTTGTTCTGGGATATTTTTTATAAAAACTGTAATTTATATTGCAGTTGTAACAAACATTTGAAATTAGTTTGGGGCTTATTTATTATTACTGCGTTTGTTATGATGATACAAGCCAGGTCTTACAGATTCAGAGCAAGGCATCGAAATGAAGTACCGCTGAACACCAGGTAACGGTACCGATATCGGTTCAGATGTAAAAGGTACCCAACCTTGCACCTAAGTGTTTGTGAGGATGCTTACCTCATCACAGCACATACGTCTCCCGTTAGGTTGCGTCTACATGAGGTGGAGGTCAGATACTCCTGAGGGTTGAGCCGGTAGGTATCGATCATGAAGTTACGATACGCCAGATATCTGAGGAAAAAAAAAAAGTTTAAGACAGACCCATAGTGACATATGACAGCAGAACTGTGGATTAGAGACGTGAATGATGGATCATTGGAAGGTGAATGACAGCTCATTTGCAAGACCACAATAAAGAACCAAACAATGAGCCATTTTCTGATTTTGCACAAATGGAAAATGAATGCCAGTGGTGTGACCTGTGGCAAGGTGAGCGTTACATGCGACTGATCAAAAGAAAAATCTGAAAATTGTTAATTTGGGGTTTTTTTCCATCTTGGTTTGAAAAATGTATATTAGCATAAACATTTCTGTGGGTTTGGTTTGAATTTGAAGAACTGTTAAGAATTTACAGCTGAACACTTACATCTCTGGAGATTTGGATTTATTCTTGCCGTTAAAGAACTCGGGCAGGGCTCGCCTCTCTATCTGGTGAATACTAGACACAGAAAGAGAGAGGGAGAGAGGGAGAGAGAGAGAGAGAGAGAGAGAGATGGACTTCATCTGCAATGTGGAAGTGTGCTATGATCTTCCTTAATTAAACACATATAGATGGGCAGTGCCTTCACATATTTTTTACAACAAGCACAGGTGCAGTTTATAGAATAAATACAATTTTTAAAAACTCCATATATTTTTATTCTTTAGATTTAGTTTCTTGTAACGTTTCTAAATCTTGTTCATTTCTCATTTCTATTTTAATTTGCACAGTCTCAGGAACAATCAGGCCACATCTCACTACCTGTCGTACTTGTATAACTACTTCTGTGACAAATAAAGAATCTTGCTCTTACGAGTTGTAGTCGAACCAGGCAGAGTAGCTGGGGATGATGATGTGATGGGTCTGTTCGGTCACATTGTCCTCACTGGAGTCGATCAGGCGGTTCACCTCTGACTTGCCCTGATCGTCCTCGTCCTGCGCATTAAACATACACACTTGTTAATGACAAGCAGGTAGGTTCATAATGTTTCTGCTTTCTTGACACACCACAGGGCTGTATTGTCCAGCGTTTTTTAATTATTCCTTTCCTCACCTTTTCCTAGCCAATTATTTTAGTGTATTTATACTGGCATCCTTAACAGTATGAGTGATAAAACTACACATGAATCTTAAATCTTAGGCTCATGCAGCCCTCAATCACACAATCACCAATCAGCATCCTTAAAAATTACATGGAAACTCACTTTGCCTCCGGACGCCACTGAACCGTCTTCTTGCTCATCTGAGAAAAAATTAAATGGTCAGAGTTTAACAGTTGTAGTTTTTCCCAGATTCTACCAGAATTAACCAACAAAGCAAAGACTACACCTTACCCATGTCTGCAACAGTTCCCCCCTTTACTGGAGCATTCTCATTATCTTTCTTCTGATTGACTGCATGCAGAAATGAAGATGCAAATAGTATTAAGATGCAGACAAGACACAGAAAATAAAAGCAAAAATATGAGACATGAGTCACTTTTAGGACCTTGAAGAATAATTGTTATAACAATGACTTCAAAACAAAGCTGTTGCATTTTACTATTGCCGACTAATTTATTATACAGCACATATAACACAATGAGGCAATTTTAAATGTTCATTCTGATCTTAATTTTGTTCTTCTCCAAAATGCTGCTGCAGTACTGTTAATGCACCGGACTGATGAGCAGTACCACTAAGAGTAGCACCACCTAGGGCTGGGAAAACCCCCCTTTTAAGACCTCTAATCGATATACTCTTGCCCATGATGATTATTTATTAAAATAGTGTTAATACATAAAAAAAAATCTGTTAATACTTTTCCAAGTGTGTGTTCATGTACTGTCCCCTTAAAAACATACTGGTGTGTGTGTGTGTGTGCAGTACGTGACTCCAACCCATTGTGAGAACACTAGTGATCCAGATCAGGGTCAGTGAGACAGGAGGAGACTTGCTCACCGTTTTTGGGCAGCGAGACCTCCTCCATGCCTGGCACAGGGGACGGGTCCTCCATGTCCTTGGTGAGGTCTTCGTCTTGCTCGTCATCGTCCCGATGCCCACGCCGCTTCCAGTGGAGCCCGGGGTTCCTGCCACCAGGTGAGGGTTAGCAGGGCAAAAGTGAGACGACAGGCTTCAAAGACACAGCAGGTATGGCACCAGTTTTCCAGTTTCAAGATGTACCAAGGGTTTACGAAATGTTTTAAAAACATTTCTGTGGTATGGGTTGTCATTTAGAATGATACATCAAGCTACAGTTCAATGATCAACAAGCCCATAAGCATAGAACCAAAATGAAAACATCGATCGGCCATCATACATAATGTAATTGAAACGTTTTTCGTTTAAAAGCCTACTTGAGCTCAGGAATAAAAATGTCAAATGATATTTGAAAAGGTTTTTATGATTTGACATGAATGGAAGTGATGGTGTTAAATTAGCATCTGATAATCTCATATCGATCGTTGGTTGTTTGGTTTAATCTGGAGTTTAGATCATCACACCACTAAAATAATACTGTGGCACGAACTTAATTTCATTTTGAGGAAGTGAATTATTAGGGGTCCAAGCACAAAGCGCTATGGAACCCTCTTCTAAATTTTCTATTTTAAAAAGCTGAAATGTGACCCTCCACGGCAAAACCAGTCGCTTGTCGCAACGGAAGTTTCCGAGAAAAACGACCGTTATGTTGTGTGGGCTAAAATTGTGGATTTTTTGTTTTTAGTGTTTTGAAGCAGTGGAAGGTCTATACTGTACTGTTGTGAATAAATTTCGCTGAAAAACTTACCCTTTCCATCCTAAAAATGTGACTTTCTTGAGGTGAGGAATTCAATTCCAGCAGAATGTTAAAAGTTTCTGTTTTGACCGCTCTACTTCAATATTTACGGTAAATCCACTGGTTGACTAGCGTGAAGACATTTCTCCGGAATCCACCTCCGTCTCCCGAGTTCAGTTAAGCTAACGCAGGTAGGCTATCCGTGTGGCTGTGAATGCAGCGTAGGCTACCATAAATACAAACGTAGCCGCGACCGCACCAAGCGTCTGTGAGTGCTACGGCGATAGTCAACTTCAAAGGCAGATTTCTCCGTTTCTCACTTGGCGTGACAGGAGAAACCCGACTCCTTTGAATGTTGATATCTGTGTCATATGTCGTCCAATTCATTCAATATAGGTATCGTTTTGAAGCTTGATTTAACACAATAACTTAATTTTGAAAATTTGCGACAAGAGACTGGTTTTGCCGCGGAGGGTCACAAATGTGGAGAACAAGAAGGAATGGTTCAGTTCAATCAGTTGAACAACAGGGGGTGCTATAAATGCTAAATGCCTATATCTTAAGAGCAGGAAGTTTGATGTTGCTGAAATCTGGTATAAAGCATCAAAACTTAGATATGGAAGAGGGAAATACAGTATATAACGTGGCTATCTGAACAACAGAGGGTGCTAATTATACAATGTTGCTATTAGAACATTAAGAGGCACTACATAAACTTATGCAATCTGATTCACTCCATTCTTTGACACTTGGACTCCACTCATTGGTGCATGCAGATATTATTATTTCATTATTCATTTATTCTATCAATCACATTTACTAATGTGTTGTGTAGAAATGAAATAGTTCAATGAAAACTTTGACATTTTAAAATAACACAACTGCCATCACAATGAGCATTTTTACTTATGAGCTTATCAAACCGGCACATACCTAGTGTACACTTAACAGACAAACAAGAGGCACTCCAGCAGTGAGAGAATTTAACGTTCAGGATTCACATAGCGGTGTGTGTGTACGTATGGGAGAGAATATTTACCCTTTCTTGCCTCCTTTCTTGCGGGACTCGGCAGGTGTGGCCGGGGGAGAAGGGGAGCGTCGCCTCTTTTTGCCTCCGGCCAGCGATTTACGCTCCTTGCGATCGGGTGTACGGGAAGACTGATCAGTAAACCACGGCATGGGAGTGAGGGATGAGAGAGAGCGAGAGAATGCCAGAATGAGAAGAATGGAATAGTCTCACACACACAGCGGAAAATGAGACTGAGGGAACAAGGTGGGGAACGATGAGGAAGGGTGGAGCAAGGAAGAGGCGGAGAGCGTGGATGACAGACATGGGGAAAGGGGGATAACGATGATGACTGGCTGAAAGCGGAAAATAATAGCACTAGAACGCCACCTTACCTCTTCTTCTCGGGGGAAGATGCGCTGTCGGAAGCTCACCGGCTTCCTGTTCTCGTCCACCTCGTAGTCTTCCTCGTTCATCCACTCGTTGAAGGCATCGGTGTCCAGAACCCACTTGGCATGCACCTGAGACAGGTTAAAAAAAACAAAACAGGTTTTAGAAATTTTGTGAATCAAAAAGATATTTACATTCCAAGTACATTCTTACATAATAGGATTGAGTTTTGGTGATGACAACTAATTGAAGAATTTACCACCATTGTGATTAACGAAAGATTATTTTATTTAGATATTTTTCTGTTTCTTTAATGGAAAAAGGGAGTGCACATCTCTGTGACTTTAAATGAACAGAAGGAAATACAGAGATGCAGAAGCAGACTGGAAAGGGCGGACAACACACGTGCGGTAATATGTCTTTAAGGGGATAGTACATGAACACACACTGGGAAAAGTATTTATAGAATTTTTTCAATAACCAAAATACAGTGAAACCTCAGTACTCAAACTTAATCTGTTCCAGAAGAGAGTTTGAATTCCATGTTAATGTTCCCCATAAGAATCAATGTAAATAAAAAAACAATCAGTTCCCAGTCCCCAAAAAATACACCAACAATTTGACGGTTCTACACATGAAAGGCTGTTATTTTCGGTGGTCTAAGTACAAAATAGATGATTTAATTCTGTTAATTTCAATCACAAATTATGTTTGAGTGTTGAATTCTATGACTTGGTTCAAAATATTGCATATTTTGCCATTTCCAAAACATGACTCTGTGCTTGGTTCATTTTCCAAGATTTCATTCATACTCTAAGCTCAAATTTGTTAAAAAAAAAATAATTTTTTTTTAACTGCTTGTACTCCAAAACACTCTAGTCTAGTTATATCAATTAAAGGTTATAAACATTGGTTGTGTGTGATTTTAACACACAGACATTTAAAGCAAAAGATTTTTTTAAATAGACAAGGAATAGGACGGAGTAACACAGAGAAAAGGTGATCTAACCAGGTATAGAATGAAAGACATTTTTAAGGAGAAAGCGATCTATATAGTAATTAACACAATTAACTTAAATAGGTCAAAGCATGAAAAAGAAATTCAAAATGTTAAATCAATGAAGTTCCAGCCTAGCCAATCTCACCCGCCAAGGTTTCTCTGAGCTGGGAGGTTCCTCCACCTCTCCATCCACGTCGCTGGTGGACACCCAGGTGTCATAACTGAAAAACACAGGTCAATGCAGAGTTTGCGTCACAATCAGGGAAGCATATATTTTTCATATTGAAACAAAAAAGGCTAAACGTGTTGCTATAGTACCCTGCAAAACAATTACACATTCAAGATGTGATTCTGCAAACCGTCAAGTCTGCAAACGACGACTGCTCCAGAAAGAAGACACTACGTGCAATTTAACAATAAATTTGCTCCACACACCTGTCTGGATAATTGCCCCAGTGCACCAGCACCTGCTTGTCCTTGCGCATGACGGGACGGAGCCACTCCTCTGCAAAGCACACAGACGTAAAGACCATCATTACATTTAAACCCTCTTATTTATGAGCTGAATGTTACTGAGACGGCTTTGTAATATCTAATGAAATATTTTATTATCACATTAGATATGTGCTTCTTAGAACGTGTCAAATATAATGAGACTATATTCCAGACCATTTGTTTTGCAGTTTCCAGTACAGTCAGACCTCGGATATTCGCGAGGTTAGGTTCCAGAACCTGTCGCAAACGAGGAGGATTTGCGGATGTTTGGTAGAGCTAATAAGATATGTGGTAATATGTGCTTATTTCTAGTTTAAACTCTAAATATGACCCCAGTCATGCACTGAAAATAGTTATCACACTTGTAAGTAATACATGCGTGTTGAACTGAGATGCGGGAAAATGAAGCGCGATTTCATGCATGTAGTACATAAAGCATCTGAGCTACCAGCCAATCAACAGCGAGGAAAGCTGGTAACCATGCTCTGTGATTGGCTACTTCCAACCCTTTCAGTGTTCATAGCACATTTCAAGAAAGTTATCATTTGTGTGTTGAATTTACATTAAAGTGTATTTACTATTACAAAACAGTAAATTAACTATTTTCTACTATTTATGTAACCATTAGCGTTCCAAAGGGAATCAACTTTATGAATGGGATTTGCATCTTGTAAAGGTACAATACAGTATGTACATAAAAAGGAACGTTTCCATAACAAAGAAAGGGATTTTTTAAACTGATTTATATTGTATGTCTTGAACTTTCACCAAAAACATGGTAGAATCTTCATTAACTAAAATTTTCTTAATAATTTTACACTTAAAAGCACAAAAACTTAGAAATTACTACAAAAATTAAACAATCACTTTTTTCAAGGATTTCACAGATGTGCGGGAAAAAAAAAGGATGCAAATAAGTTCCGGTCCAATGAAATTTTCGCGGATCACGAAGTGCGAATGCACGAGTGCTGACTGTATTGTTATATGTATGCAAGACGATTTTAAAGTCACAGTGCAGTCCTAAAGTAGTCTTAGGAGTCAATAAGAAGTTCTCAGTGTCTTGATTGATTGTTCAGATATACATTACATTATGACATATGTTACACATAAAAACAGGTTTAAGAATGGTTACAATAAGTTGTGTCTGTGGTGGTGTTGGAGCTGACCTTCCTCGGTCTGCGAGGATGAGGGGTAAATCAGATGTGTGGCTTTGGATTTGTCATCAGTAATGGAGCCCTGCCCAAAAGAAGCAGCAACAAAAATCAACTTGAGTAAAACTTGAATCCACAGCAGTCCGAGTGAAGGACAGAAGGCTGACTTCTCTCACCTGATGCCTCTTGATTATGTCTTTGAGTTTGCCCGCTTGCTTCTGGTCCACGTCAGACACTATGTACACCACAGGTCGGGTTAGGCAGTTGTTCTAGAGAAAAAAAAAAAGGAGTCCCACATTTCAATGTATTACAGTACAGCATTAGAGCCCGTTCCAGCAGACTGCGTGATAGCTTTTTCCCCCACAGGCCATCGGACTCTTGAACACACTGCCTGCCCTCACACTCCCCCCTACACACTCACGGACTGTGAACTGACTGTTGCACCACTGCACTTTACACTTCACTGTCTTTGTGATGCACACTCTGCTCTACGGACAATCTCATTCATGTTGCACTGAAACTGTCTCAGGAAAATGTTTATATTTACAGATGGTACAGTATTGTCACTTCAAACTGCTGCTGATCTGACATTTAATGGCGATCGAAATTGCAATCCTCTTCTCTTGACTGCTGCTGCAATATTTACACAAATTTTGCACTGTTTGCACCACATATTTGCACAACTATTGAACACTGCTGTGCTTATCACTGATAGCTTTTTCTAACTGACTGATATCTGCACAAATTATTGAAAGTATTGCACAGACTCTAGTTCTCCACTGCTGTTACAATATCTCCACATACTTGATCCAACCTGGATGTTAGCTCAGACTTTAAAAAAGGTACTGTTTTATTTCATATACTGTACAAAATTTTTCATATTGAAACTGTTACTGATCTGATTACTGATTGTAGGCTGAATACCGCATCCCAATTGTCTCTCTTTCTACTTCTAGTTTAAAGTTTACATTTATATTCTACTTCTATAAAGGGTATATTTTATATTCTATTTATATATTGTTTATTCTATGTGCCTTATCAGTTGTTTGCACTGTTAAAACTCGAGCGATGTCACCTCGTCTTTCTGTATACTTGTACGGTATATAGCAGAGGTGAATATAAAGTTTATTTTGACAATATCATTATTAAATCATTAAAACCACATTTACACAAAGTTGACTGTGTTTAGTGGAATTATTTACCTGAGCAAGCGTTTTCTCAATGTTCATAAACATCTCCACATTTCTGTCCATTCTGGAAGGATTCTGCAGATCAAACCTTCTCCTGAACACACAAACACACACTGTTTACTGCACATCCTGATAAAACTCTTTAAATGCAAGATAGATTTGCAAACTGTACAACTGCTGTGGGGGGCTGGGAAGGTCTACTGAATGGAAGGTTTCATAAATCTTTGCTCTACTTCTCACTCAAAAATGTTACCTGTCACTGAATCAATATAATTTAATCATAACTTTGGTAAATACTAACCAACTTTCAAAATTGTGAAATTATTTTCATATTATCTGATTATATCACCCCATTTTATTATTATGGATCACTACACCTTTAACATTTAGGTACTATTCCTTGTGAAATGGCAACAATCACAAACAACAACATTTCCATAATACATGACAACAGTGAATTATAAAATGTCAATTTCTGACCCATTTTAACAATTGCCGTTTTTGTAATTGCAAGTTCAAAACACCCCCCTTTCACACAGACACCAAGTCACCAACAGCACTAGTCAAAGTCATTGATGCTTTGTTCCAGACCATTTTAAAATTCTTTTGGGTTCTAAAATGGAATAACACAGTCACACAGTTCCATGAGAAGTTGTCATGTGAAGAACATGTCACGTTGTAATTCACTCACCAGCCCTGTTCACTCTTGTACTTATAGGCCGAGCCCAGTATGTGGCATAGCGCTCCTGCAGGTTTGAAGTCCAGAAAGCTTTTTGCCTAAAAACACACAAACATGCATATCAGTAGGGATGCACAGAAATGGATAGTGACTTTGGGTATTAAGCTGGTACTGCTCATAAAATTTCTCAGAAGTGATAAGGCTTAATTGCAAAGTTATGTTAAAATTCAAAACCACTGTGTTGTGTTGTTTTGCTGACCATCTCGATATTTATGAAGCTTAGACTGAACCAAGGTAAGCAAATCTTAAAAAATAAAACCTGCCTTAATTGCACTGTGATAGTGATTGTAAATCTGGTTTAACAGGTTTTTGTAAAAGTTTAACATACTCTTAAATTCAGTTTACCCATTGGAAAAACAAATGTAAATCAAATGAAATTCTCCAGACAAATTGTAATTTGAAAGCTGTTCTGGTTTTCCCGTTGAGCTCATTGTCATTTTTAGGGGTATAAAGACTACCACAAGTAACCATATTAGCACTTGGTATCAGTGAGTACAAAAATCTAAGTAAAAATTGCACGCATGTAATTTCAAACACACATCTGCTCCACATTACTGAGTTGAAACATTTCATTCAAAGAACATAAAACCTTATAACTTGGTAAACAAAGAGATCGTATTTGGATAAGGCTGCAGAGAAAAAAAAAAGATTTTTCTATACATTAAACAAGACTGAGACACAGAATGCTGCATATCAGTTTTACATTGGCTTTGAAATTAAAACTGAAATATTCCTACAGTAATAGCAGGGGCAGGGTCAGACTGTACAGTACTCAGTCTTGCATCTCCAGAACAATTATAGGAAGCCAGGATGAAAGACGACGGCATTTTAAACCTGAAGAATTGCACCTCATTTGGACACCTCATTTGTTTTCTCAAAGTAAGTCACCCTAACAAAGCTTATTTAGTTCTTGCTAAATACAATCATAGACTTGTAAATAATACTGGGATACTGTATAAGACTAATACAACCAAGTCAGTTATTCAATCTAACGCACAATTAAGATAAACTTAATACAATCTAGACTGTCGCGTTTTCAAGTGTGCAAATGTGTGTATGCACGGAATGAGCAGGCACAGATCGGGTACTGACAACCTCCTTTGTGTGTAGAACAGATACTCACAGGCAGTTTTGTGAGGGCGGGGTTGCTGACCCTGCGCCCAAACGCATCCTCCTGGAACTGGAGCAGCTGCACCACCAGCCCCGCCAACGACTTGCAGGACGGAGAGTCGGCCTGGACATACTGCAACAAAAATACATCATCTCATTACATTTAGGGCAGAAATAGTCCCCTGTAGACTCAGTCACATTTTTCTAATGACAATGACCAGGTTCAGGCCAAAGCGTTATTTTGGTGTCAAAATTCCATGCACGCAGTGGAACATTCACGAGCAAAATCTCTGCTGTCTTAACTCACAAAAATAAATGACACATGACAGTTTAGTGTGTCTGCAAGAGAGAGGGAGTGTGTAGTGCATTTACATTTCCTCTTCTCAAACCGAATGTTTGTGAGCAAAATCTCGCCTTTAAACACTCAACTCTGCCTTCACAAAAGAGCTCAACTTGGCGCTGCGTTAGAAATGTCCAAGCTGTGTAGAGACTGATAATCGCGTCCATTCAATACACTGGACCACTTTTTTTTTTAAAGCATCAGCGAATTACAAAGCCTCTTGATAGTTTCCAGAACTAAGTAAATATTAGAACTGAAAAGCTGAATCATTGCATTTGTAAGCCAGGCTCGAACCCACAACCCTGTTCCGTATTAAGATATCCTACCATCAGATGAACAGCATCCCTTAAAACTAGAGGTTGACTGTTGGCACTTACATTTAGCATTTTTAATAGTTATTAGTAATTATTTTTAAAACTGTATACCGACACTGGAATTTGAAACACTATTTTGGCTTTGATGCAGTTACCTCTCTCTGTCGAAAGTCACCAGTCTGTGGTACGTTATTTGTGTATTTACTTGTATAACTATTGTAAAAGGCAGCTTGGAGATCAGTGCCTTTTGTGATGGAACATGACAAAAAAATAAAAGGCATTTAAATTTAGTTTTATGCTGGAGTATGTTATTCAAAATTCTGACACCGAGGCCCAATTTTACAGAATATAAATCGGTGAAAAATACCATTTTCGCTGGACGTTTAAACCCGATTCAGTTCAATAACTCTCACATCTTAACAACCGTTCCGCAAATACAATTTAACCTTTAAAGCGATGCACATTACTTTAAGTCGTAATATAACACATATGTAAAATACCCCTGAACTCCGGGGGACGTCTTAGTCACAAGACGGACTGTAATTAGTTTAATTAACAATAAGAAACGCCAGTTATCAGCTATTGTACTTATAATGCCCATCTACATCTCCCTTAAAGCTCCAGCGAACGCTCGTAATCATGTTATCAAAGGAGAACTAGAAAGCTAACTGCAAATAGAAATCCATTTTAAATTTAAACGTTAACCCGCTCCACAATGCAAGCTAAACACAGCTGCTAGCGCGGTGCAGGCTGGGGCTAACGCGCTAACCTGGCCACCTCTCATCCTTACGGAAAACTTTCGAACATTTCTATCATTTTATCATCATTTTAACGCTGCCACACAGCCACAAGCGCACACTGTTTCTAGCAATAGCTTTAAAACGGCCCCGCTTCCCCTCTGGTTTATAACTAGCTTAGCTATTAGCATAGCCAAAGTTAGACTCTATTGTGTTTGTTAGCGCGAGGCCCAGGGCCGCGTCCCAAACCACAGCTGACGAGCAGTAGTAAGCAAAAGACAGAAAAGAAATGCCCCAGCTCGAATTCTTGCAACTTTTGTTATTACTCTATCCGATTATTTAAAGAATGACATCACTGCTCAAAACAGAAGTATCTGTTAAACTAGTTGTTGAATTAAAGTTAATATTAAAAAAAGAATGAAGAACGTGTAGAAAAAGGAACTTGATAAGCGCTGTTTTTGTTTTTCCTGATTTTTATTAATTTGACTTAAATGTGGGCTTGTGAATGAAAGTTACTATTTGACAATTTTCTCGGTACTTGTAACAGCATGAAAGATATTTAACAATGGTTGTAAATATTTACGAAAGTGACAACAATTGACTAGAAATGATTAAAAACTGTATTTATTATAGGGGCGCTGGCTATTACATTTAACAAGGCAAAATTAACTATAAACGTCTGTTTTGCATTTACTGTTAACTACTATTTTATTACATATTTTAATAACACTTCCCTATTTGCATAGCAAACATACATACATACATTACATTCTTAAGGTAATAATTTCATTTAACTTAACATGCAAAGAATGTTCAAAGCGCATACTCTTAGCCATACTAACCAGTAGTAGGCGTGCGGTTTGGGACAAGCCCGCGCTAGGCTAACGGTACCCTGCTAACCTTTTTGTAGTGTTTGCTGATCCACTGGCGGACGCTCTCCAGCTGGGACACGGTCTCGGCGCTCTCCCAGAACTTGGCTGACGGTCCTCCGTCCTTCTTGCGGCCCACCGAAGCTCCAAGGCCGCCTCCGCCTGCTCCCGCCTGTCCGCCGGCCGCTCCGCCCGAGCCCGCTGATCCCGCTGCTGTCGCCGCAGTCGCCATTGTGTCTCGATCGCGCGATGCTGCTCAACTCCGGCGCGACTCTCAGCATGCAAAAAAACGAGTTTAAACGCGAGTTTGCCGCGTGACCACCAGCTCTCGCGAGACGTGGATCAGGGAGGAACGCTGCCATCCAGACCTCCAGCGGCGGCTTTGCCAAAATACGGTTGTATCTATGAAAAGCCTGTTGCAAAAGTACAACTTAGTTTGTAAAATAAATTATTTGTGCATTAATGTCAAATTAATGAATGTTTATAAATATTGTAATTTTGTAAATGAATGTGTTGTTGATTTTGAACATTTGTGATTTTGTAAACAGTGTCAATGAATTATTTTAAAGTGAACACACATTACTTTTAAAATCTTGTAACTTTGTAAATAAAAGGTAAATATTCATATTAACATTTTCTGAATTACCTTATGATGGTTAGATAAATGTAAATGATACATAAAACAAGAAATGGTGTTTGCCCCCCCAAGTGAAAATTCAACATTCCAACCCATTACACTGCATAAACTTGTAAAAAAAAATAATACAATATTAAGCTTATGTAAGGCATGCAATTTTTTTTAGATCTCTTCTATGTGCTCTCTGTACCCCTAGTGATCTGTGATCATGGTTACATTTTTATAAATGCTGTATATTTGAAAAAGAAACATTTGGTTACATGGAAGAAGGCTTCTGGCTACTGTTACGTGCTGTGGCGCGTTTGCTTGTTTGGTTTTTTTCTGTCTTGCCGCTATTTGCAGGTCCGAGACAGACTTTGCCACCCGATGGGCTAGACTGCTGTCCTCCCGCCTCCTGCGTGAAGAAGAGTGGCTGATCGTCGTGTCGCAGGCGCTCGTTGGCGAGACCGCACTTAAGTCTCGCCTTCCACCGCACAGTGATTGGCTGATCGTCGGAATCCACCGCTACAGGAGCCGCCACTCCCAGGATTTCCGGCTTTTAAGGACCCAACTGACGCCCCCAAGAGCGTCCCAGGGCACGGGTTTTTGAGATTCGCTATGTTGGTCGTCTGTTTCGCTGGTCGCTGCCGGTTTGTCATTCTTTTTGGTGGTTAAAGTGTGCAATTAATAATGTTTACATTTGAAATAAATGTATTTGATATTTTAAGTCTTACTAGTTGTAATATTTAGTTGTACTAAAATTAATGCAGTTGTGATTTTGTAAATAAATGTGTTAACATTATTTTAAAGACTCCTCAGTTTATTGCCAAATTGCTAGTTTGAGGTAAATGGTTATATCTCATTGCTTTTACATTGTGAGGTACACTGTAAACTTCTAAAATATCCATTAATTTCTAGAGTCACTAAGAAGATATTGAGTATGACACTTGGTAAATGTTCCTTACGTAGCATTCAGAACTTTCTAGTGTACTTTAAGATGTAAAAACAAATAAGTGTATGAAATATACACAATTATTTTAGTTCAACAACACATACACTAAAATAATCAGCTTTAGTGCACTACAAAAATATTGTTTTGTAAATACAATATTTACACATGCAAACATACTGTTCCCACTTTAAGCCCAAACGTATGGAAGCATTACTGGGTTATGTGGATGCTTTAACTGTATAAATTGTTTGCAAAGAAATTTAAGGGAGCATCAACCAAAATCTAATTATAGGAATATTTATTAATATTAATTTCACCTCATATCTGATGTCTAGAGCTTTTTAAATCTGGGCTTTGCCTTTTTGACAAATCTGATCTGCATTAATGATTCTCATGAATCTGCTCTTGGAAAAAAACATAAGTGTAAAGTTCTAAAAAAATATATATATATATATATATATATATATATATATATATATATAATATATATATATATATATATACCTCCATAAAACAGTCAAGGATTTAACTATATGCTTTATGTCATTTAGCTCTTCATTTCATGTTTGGCTAAAGATGCCTTAGTCAAAGTTACTGAATCCATAAAAATATTCAGTTATTATAAAGCAAACTCAAACATTATACAGGTTAGAGTTTATCAGACGTAGAGTGAGTGAGCGCAATACACTCAAACAGCAGACAGATGAAAATGTAAAACTCATACAACTGAGTTCAATGTAATTAAGAAGCAAAAAGAATATTTTATACCACCCATTTTGATATTTGTTTACTCTCAACCCATCCTCTTCTCCCTCCATCTTCACAGCAGTAGCGCTGTGGTCAACAAGATTTAGTCACCTTTCAGACATCCTTAATGTAGGAAATACTGAAGCCTTGGCCTAAAGTCATTACATATAAATAATCAGTGTGTTTGTAATATATAGCGAATGATTTGATCAGATATTGTCGAAAATACGGGATGGGCACCAGAGGGCGACTACATCCTGATTTAAACCCGAGACAGCCGCGGGTGCTTAAACCCTGTCACGTTAAAACACGATTACGATAAGTTCTACTAAAGTCTTCTACAAATGCCGACCTCTGCTGTTCTGGGGTGCGTTTCCCAAAAGCATAGTGTTGCTAACGTAGTTAGCTAAACGTTAGCAACTCTGCTTTTTGGGAAACGCACCCCTGGACAGCAAAGGCAGTGACTGTAACATCAATCATATTACTAAGTATGAAGTACCATTTCAAAAAAATCGGAAAGAATGGCCTACTCAGCTGCTGCAGTTGAGCATTTTGATGGCCTGCTACCGGGGATACCCATGCCTGAAGCACCTGATTACCCCTTATCCTGATCCTCAATAAAATTCGCGTCTGCTACAGTTTAACAGGTATTTATAGTGTATAACGTCGTATCAAAAAGCTCCTGCTTTAAAGTAGCGTCCCTGACATTGAAACACATCATGAATGTGACGAAACAAGATTAAATAAATGACATTTAAAATGAATTAAAAGTGCCAGTCTCATAGCAACAAATTTTAAGTGTATCTTTCCGGTAGCTGTTTAAGTTTAAAGCCATTTTATACAGAGAAGCAATCTTAAGAAAATATGTTGAAAATAGGACTGGTAACATTAATGGATAAACATGCACATTTACATTTACAGCATTCAGCAGACACTCTCATCTAGAGTGATGTACAACAGTGCTTTGTAGTGCAGGAATGGTCTTGTTGTCTATAAAGCTAGACCTAAAACAACAGCTGTCATTAAAACTAAGTTATTGCCAGCTAAGTTACATACTTTAACAAATCCTGTTAGAGAAAAATGTAAGTTAGTGCACAGAGAACAAAAGTACAGGCTTGTGGGTTAGTGTTTTTTGTTGAGAAAAACTAACTAAACAATAAGAATGACAGGTAATTAGTCCCTCAGATACTCCTTGAAGAGGTGTGTCTTCAGACGACATTTGAAAACACCATCAGATTCAGCAGTTTTTATGGCAAGAGGAAGTTCGGTTCCAACTCTGAGGAGCAAGCACTGCAAAGAATATTGATGCATGTCCTCCTCTTCTTTTAAAGACCCACTAAACTCAAAATAATATCGACTCTAAGTTCCTGATATGAAATAAACAGTTGTCACAAATCACCTCGTCAATTTCGAGCGAATATAAACATTGCTACATAAGTAAAATCAAGTCTCAAAGTGGTGAAAATACAGGCGGTACTTTCTATGCTCGGATGCGGTAGGTGTGTCGGCTCAAAGCCCTGAAGCACCGTGCACTACTATAGAGCCCCTACCCACCAACTGCAAGCACTATTAAAAATAGATCATTCTAAAGTCGTGCAAGTAAAACTACTGTATGTACAATTTTCCCTTGTTGTGTCTTGGCAATATGAGTTTCACTGGAAGGGATGAAGACAGTGACAGGATAGTAAGCACAGTCTGGGCTAATGGCCGGGTGTCGCGGTACGCATCGACATGACAGGAGACTTCATTTTCAGATTTCATGACAGATTTCATTTTTATTTACAAACTAGAAATAAACAGGCTCAATGGCCACAAACCGAAACTCAAGCTTCTTCAAACAGAGTAAACATTGAGCACGCCGACACGGGGTAGAAAGACAGTGGACAGACAAGGAAAAATCAAACCAAACCATTAAATGGGAAACAGAAACAAGGGACCGGTGTAAGCAAACACATAAGTATGAGGGGCCATTAGGGACTTTATTTAGAATTATCACGCATACACATATGTGAAACCAAAAAGTGAAAGCATTTACATACACTACTGAAATACTCTCACATAAATGACAGAAAATTTATACCTTCACATACACAACTGAAATGAGCTCACACACACAAGTAAAACCTTTTACACACACTACTGAAAAGCATTCACACACACTAGTGTTACGGCCCCCTCAGGTCTATGCCGGTGTAGGGTGCCTGTGTGGGTGTGGCTGTGGATGCTTGTCTGGTGCTTGTGACTCCGCCTCTTGACTCCACCCCTCCACAGGTGTTAGCAGGCTTAATTAGCACTGTTCCACATTTAGGATAAAGGAGACGCAGAAGAACAAAGGTGGGAGAGAGGTGAATGGTGAGCTGGGTTTTGAGGTGGCTGTGTTAATTACTGAGTGGGGTGAGTACCTTGGACTTCGCTTCCTGTGTGGTGAAGCACTGCAAGATCTGTCACACTTGTCAAATTGTAGGAAAACCAAACCAGGTTGTCCCTCCTGCTCCCTTCCCATTCTGATGATTGCTGAACCATTTGAGAGGGTATTAGTTGATTGTGTGGGCCCTCTACCTCGTACTAAATCGGGTAATAAATAAATAAAAAGACATTTTGATTGTGTATGTAAGCACCTTTTTACTAGTGTGTGTGAATGCTTTTCAGTAGTGTGTGTGAGCTTTTCAGTAGTGGGAAGGTGCACATTTTCAGTTGTTTAAGTGTTTAAGTAGTGTGTGTAAATGCTTTTACTTGTGTGTGCAGTTTTCAGTGTAATATGTGAATTTGTTTCACATGTGTATGCATGGTAATTCTGAATAACCGGCCCCTCATAGCTTTACCTAAGCTATTGGTGTAGTGAAAAAAAAACTTTGTTTCAAGTGAAAACCTCTCACACACTACTGAAAACCTCGTGTGTGTGTGTGTGTGTGTGTGTGTGTGTGTGTAAAAGGTTTTACTTGTGTGTATGTGAAGGTATAAATTCAGTTGTTTACGTGAGTGTTTCAGTAGTGTATGTAAATACTTTCACTTGTGTGTGCAGTTTTCAGTGTAGTAGGTGAATGATTTTGGTTTCACATACTGTATGTGTATGCATGGTAATTCTGAATAAAGTCACTAATGGCCCTTCAAACATGAGAACCAATGACAAAGCCAACACTTAACAAGCTAAATCAAACAATAACTGAAGAACCAATGATGAGAACGGAGGGGGCTGAACCAAATACCAGAAACACAGGTGAAGTAACTAATGGGCCACAATGAGGAGGCGGGACTAAGACAAGACAGACAGGACGAAATATAAAATTCAAAACAGAAACTATGGTGCGTGAGTGATTATTTGTCATTAGCCAGGTTTCCATCCAAGAAAAAATATTTAGCGCTTCAAATTTTTTTTACCGATATAGCTGATAGCAATGCTAACTATCGATAAAATTTTGTAAATTACATATTTTTCCGTTTAACTTCTATATCGAGACTTCAGATGTCGCAAAAAAAACAGGCTGGAGACAGCAAATTGCGCACATTTTTTACGCATATTCTGTTTAACAAAACGTCGCAAAAAACTGGATGGAAACTTGGCTACTGTCAACACAGCACAGCACACAGTGCACCACAACGAAATGTGATCTCTGCATTTAACCCATCCGTGAAGGAGCAGTGGGCAGCTAACAAGCGCCCGCGGAGCAGTGCAAACTTCTGACCGAACACCCTACCGTTACGCCACCAACTGCCCCAATGATTACAGACCGAACACCGTTTTAGTCCCACCCTACTTGGAGCTACCATGAAAAGATGTGAAAAACTGTTAAACTACAAATGTCCACAATGTCGTAAAACTGAATTCAGGGGTTTTCCACATCTTTTCTGACACATCTCACGTTACCAATTTAGCAGCAGCTTAGGGCCTCCACGCCACCAGGGGGCCCTGAAGAGAGCTTGAACTGTCAAGACATAAATATATTTTAAAAAAGAATAATTACAAAAATAACATTGAGATTGAGGGCCCCAAATGAAATTCTGCCTAGGGCCCCATAAAGGCTTGTGCCAGCACTGCTTTTAAGTATCGGAGAGGAGCAGTGCTTGATGCTCTGAGAGGACGGGAAGTGACACATTGCTGGTAAGTAAGGAAGTGCTGTTCTGTAGACACAGACGCGTTGTTTTTTTTACGCAAGTTAATCATTTATACCAAGTTTGGCCCAAACGTCCAGCAGTGAATCCAGCATAGACTTTTATCTGACAGAAAAAGCAGCCTTTGATTCGAGCCTTGGTTTGAGACATAGATGCTCACACAAAACGACATCATAACACAGCCTTGAGTGATTGAAATGTGAATATTTAGCAACGTGACCAATGTTTTCCTCTAAAACAGTATAAATTAATGTAATTTCAACATGAGTGTGTCCAGCCTGGACAGGACAGGGTAGTTTGTTTATTGACCTCATTTGTTTACTGTCCTGGTCAAAAGCCAAGGTGAAATGGACAGTAAATAGGCCCAAAAACACACAGACCTTTTCTCATTCACAGATAAATACATATGTAAGAGTTTGTGCTCTTTGTTTTGCAGGTGATATAAAGGTCTGTGGGTTGTCAGTAAGTTTATACAAAACTGACTTCATCTCTGCGGCTTATCCATTTGAATTCTGCCTTTCGGGTGAGTTCAAGGGTGACGTTAGCTTTCACAATGATTGTATGTGACTAACTGTACTTTATAAGATGGATTTTGCTTTTCTGAAATTTTACTGCAGGATCTTAAATGCTCAGTTTTCTGACAAAAATATCCTTCTAGATGACCTGTTTTGTAGATGATTTTCTAAATCTAATTGTTTTCACAGAAAAATGAAACACCATGTATTATACCTCTTTGGGATACTTGCAATAACTTGTTTCATAGATGCTTCTAAAATGAAAGGTATGCACAAAGGTATTGTACAGAACCACTCACACATACTTGCACGCCATTTAAACAGACACAACGAGAAACTATTTCCTTAAAAATCAAACGCAGAAGTACCACTAGATAGCAGTATAGTATAGAGCAAAGCATAGCAAGAGAGAAGAAAAAAAGTGAATTAGCCCAAATTAAACAATCCTTCAGTATAAACTAGATATTGAAACAGAAAATACAATATGAAGTGAAAGTATACAGCAATTGAATCTTAACCCTTTTATGCATCATGTCCACTTGAGTGGAAAGTTGTTTAAAGGTTAAAATAAATCTTTTTGGGGAAAAAAAATATTCAAAATTAATGCAAGAATGAGATACACACAACACATTTAGAGAACTAGACAGGCATTCCTGAAGAAACATCGTGACTTGTGGTGAAAAAAGTAGAAAAGGATAAAAGGGTGAAAAAGTAAAAAGGATAAGTAATGAACACTGTTTACAGATATTTGTGCTGATGACAGTTGAGTTAGCTGTTAAATTATGAGCTGCTGAATTAGTTTTAAGCAACACAGCAGAAAAGCATTAACTAAGGGTGTAATGTTAAATTAATCTACAAAGGTACATCAGTTCAATGGTCAATGAAACATTAGTATGGATCCAAAATGATTGCATTGATCAGACATCATATACATTGTAAAGTGTCTTTATATTGAACATGCAGTTAATGTTTATTAAAAGATGAGATTTTTTTTATTTAAATGGTTGGTTGAGCTCAGGAATAAAAATGTCAAATGATATTTTTGTAATTTGATATGAATGGAAATCGTATTGTACATATTTTTCTTACTTTATAATTGGACTAGATTAAAGTGTTCTGCTTTGGATGTTTCAGCCAAAAACTTGGCCCTCTATGGCAAGGCCACCCAGTCAGACCTGGTGGGAAATCCCTGGGCCGCTAACGGTCACGCCTACAATGCTATAGACGGGAACCGGGATCCAAACTACGAACATGGATCCTGCACTGCTACTGAGTGGCAGAAAGACCCCTGGTGGAGAGTCGACCTGCTGGATGAATACACCATCACCTCCATCATCATCACTAACAGGGAAGACTGCTGTGTCGACAGACTCAACGAATCTGAAATACACATAGGAAACTCCTTAACCAATAATGGAAATGACAACCAACGGTAAGAGAAGAAAGCTACTGTGTCATTTTAAAACAACACAAACATCTGCAAATCACTGTGTGATAAGTAAAATATTTTTTTAGCAAATATAATTAAATACATAAGTAAACATGCAAGTGTAATAAGTAAGTAAGCAGGCAAATAAGTAAGCAATACAATTTCATATGCTTTAGCACGGCAGTTCAGATTCTCGAGTCCTTCAAGACCCAAAGATGGAAGCAAGAATTCACGACTATATTTACTAAAAGGTCAAGCGGGCAGAACTTAAACATTTGAGTGTAACTTATACAAGCTGAAAGTCAAAACACTCTCTACCTCGAAAAAACTAATGTTGAAACTTTAATGTAATTTGACATGACATTGTTAAGAAAATAAGGATTTTTCACATTTTTTAAATGAATTAGCTTCAACAGTATTGTACAGCACAAATGTTAAGGGTTACTGGAAGTTTTTTTTTTTTTCTCAGTGTTACTAACTATTATTTTAATACAGGAGGCTGGCTTGTAGGAACACCTGCTAGTTAAAGATACCCATCTTTGTAAAAAAGAGAACAACAGTATTATTTGTAAAGATTTTGCCACGCTACTTGTACAGTATATAAAAATATATTTACTGAAAAAGCTGCAGCATTTTGAAAACAGTTTTGTCTGAAAAACGTAGTTAAGGTAGTATCATTGCTAATTGTTGTTACTGTCTGGTGCAGTCACTATCCCAGAGTGACACTTTTTTTAATAAAGTGAAGCCGTTGCTTAAAATCCTCAAAACCCAAGATGCAGCAACACAGACTGTCAACACATCACTAACCAAATCTGCTGCTTCTGCTTCTTATCAGGGCCCAGGTCATCTCCAGCATCCCTGGAGGAAAATCGGTCACCTACACGTTTGCTGAAGGGTTTTCGGGTCGCTATGTCAGTGTAATCATACCTGGACCCAACCGGCTCCTGACACTTTGTGAAGTCGAGGTCTTTGGCTATCCCACTCCACACGGTGAGAATACCTTTCTCTTAAAAATCAGTGGCTCAAAAGAAATAAATGCACAAATATTTCCAGGACAATGGTCAGGCTGGGGCCCAGGTACAAAAGGTCAGTGACTTGCTTTGTCCGTAAATGGGTTTCCAGGAGCTGCCAGTGTCCCTGAGTGACACTTGTTTTGAATAAAGTGCTGCATCTCAAAATCATTGAAACCTCAGAGCTCAAGCAACATGGACACCATGTCCAATAATGACAGTCTGTCACATTAAAACATTAGCGTCATCTGGTGGCTCGAGGAACAGTCCTGGGAAAAGTACAGGTAGGTGAGAAAGTATGGTTTATTAATAAAGTGCTTTTCACAGACATGTAATCGCAAAGGGCTGCACAACAACATTGAAAGTTATAAACAACAACAAAAAGGATGCAAATAAAATGATGAAAACAGATCATTTAAATAAAAATGTAAATAAAAGACTAATAAACATGAAAGCTTTTAACTGTTTCAATGATTTTTAAATTCTGGTATCTTTCCCTTAGTTTGTGTTACTTAAACACTGGATGTGTTTATTTTCTTGTGCAGAAGAGAATGTGGCAGTGAGAGGGAGAGCGACTCAGTCCAGCCTGTATGAAAACGGGTTTGCTTTTAATGCCATTGATGGAAACACTGATGGTGTGTATGGACATGGATCCTGCACACACACTACAAATGCTCCCAATCCCTGGTGGAGGTTGGACCTACTCAAAACACACAAAGTCTTTTCCATCGCCGTTCATAACAGGCAGGATGCGGTTCCTGAGAGACTGAACGGTGCTGAAATAAGAATTGGAGACAGTCTAGTAAATAATGGCAATAGTAACCCGAGGTAAAGCAGTGTTGGGTTTATGTAACAAAGATTTTGTTTTTATTTAATTTCTAGGATTTATGCAAAATGGAAATTTTATTTTTATTGTCTCTCCATCGTCAGGTGTGCTGTGATTGTCCTGAATGGAGAATCTTCCAAATCCTTCACGTGTAATGGGATGGAGGGACAGTACATAAATATTGTGATTCCTGAGAAGTCAGAGTATCTCACTCTGTGTGAAGTTCAAGTTTTTGGAGTTCCTCTCATCTGAAGAAGTTCATTTTATGCAATAATAACAGGTCTCTGAATGGATATAGATTAATTACTCTCAATCAAGACAATCATTTGATGTTTAATCAGCATATATTTCATCATTAATGAATAAATGTTATTCCATTTGATTTAACTTTGATCTCCCATCTATGAATCTGGGGCTGATATGATATCTAATGATTAAAATAAAAATATTGCTGCATCATATGTTTGTGTAAAATTGTACTTAATAATTACATGTAAATTACAAGACAGTGCTGGAGTGTCATTAATGGTAAGATAATTTTAAAGGAAGAACTGCTTATGTGGCAGACCACAATGTCCTCAACTTCTGTTGGACGTTACTTTGCTCACATACACTGAAACATGAAGGAAACACCAAGGTTATGATTTCTGAGAAGCAGACACACAAATTCCCAGTGCTATATACTGGAAGTTAAATAATGTATTACTTTCTTTTGACAAGGTTTAGAGTGATGGTTCAGCTGCATTGGGTCACCACAATTCCTGTATTGTTCAATGTGAGAGGATAAAATTTCAGATATTTAAATACATGACAGTACTTGGTAACAATTTGGAGAAGTTTACAATAAATTATATGTACAGTAAATTTGAAGAACTGTCTGTCTTAGGGGGTTTTCACAAATAGTCCTCTTTAAAGAAACTGAACTCAGTCATCAAGAAGCCAATAGAAAATGGACTAAATCAGCCGTGATTTTTCACACGATTTGTGCTTTTAACAGATCTGGCACTGATGTGACTAAGAAATGGTGTTGTTCATTTGTGCAAAACAGTTTTTGATGGTTACTCCCCAAAAACGTATTAAATAAAATAATTTGATTTGGTTTTAAAGGATGAAATGCCATTAAGTTACACCAACATTAGGATTCTTGAAAAACAAAAGTATCTCACCCTCAGCTCCACAAATCCTCAGTGGTATAAATTGGAAGCTGATTCATAACCTTTTTTGACTAGGTTATGAGTGGCCTTTCTAGAAGGAGGTGGCACCTTCAGCAAAAAAAACACTTTTTGTCGTGATGCTCAGAGCGTTTGAACTAGTTAGCTTCTCCAGCTGCTCCAGATACGCCGCCGTTGTTGTTAGCGAGCCCCGCCCCTTCCTCAATTTTTATTGGCTAGCAAGAGAGAAGTGACACTGACGAGCGCAGCACTGTTTTAAAGTTGAACGGGTTTCAACTTTAAGCGTTCTGAGCACTGTGGTAGAAAAACATAATTTTTTTTCTCACTGGAGTCCCTTAGCGCTCTGAACCCTGAAGTTCATAAAATTTGTTTTAAAAATGGGCATGTTTGGTGGACACAGGCCCTAACGCTGAGTAATGCCAGTAGGTGGTAGTTTTGACTAAAAGTGCAGACACTATCCTAAGAGCTTACGGGCACAAGGCGGGGAATAACCCTGGGCAGGTGCCAACACACCACAGCGCTGTCAGGGACCTGGTTAGTATGTGACCTACAGACAGACGTTAACAATCTTCCAGAGGCCTGGTTAGGTGGCTGTCGGACTGCTTCATGATTCGGACAGGGATCTGGTTAGGATTTGAACCGAATGCCGAACTTTCACAGTCTGCTAGTGATCTGGTTAGGATTTAGCAAACTGCTACTCGTTAGCCGTTAGCCCGTGTAGCGTGGTTAACCCAAACGAGGCTGAGAACACGAGTAGGTAGGATTGCCACGCGAGTTGATTTAAGAACTCAGCAAGGATTTGCACAATAAATCCGCGTTCTAACAACACACACTCTAACAAAGAGATGAACCCAATAACTGAGAGTACTCACAGTTGATGCCGACAGGGTCGGAAAGGTGGGCTGGGTGACTCAATGGCAGAGCGATGCGCCGCGAGGAAATGACTCCTTTTATACCCTTTGAACTGCGACCGACCACTTCTGGGTCCTACTATCGGTCGCGGGAGGCATTGCGTGTGACAAGGGCACACACGCTCACACAATCACACTCACATTCACATCTTACGGGGCCAATTTAGAGTTGTCAGTTAACCTACAGTGCATGCTTTTGGACCGTGGGAGAAAACCCACGTGAGCACGGGGAGAGCATGCAAACTATCCGGGGTTCGAACCCAGGACATTCTCGCTGTGAGGCAGCAGCACTTACCACTTAGTCACCGTGCTGCCCCACTTTAATATAAAACGTCAGAAATGTTTAATGCACAGTGTCAGATATATTACTACAGATAATATTTTTACATGATTATACAGCATTTTGAAACAACGTACTATATATTGCATACAAATGACTGAAACCATTTACAACTCATTTCTGGACATACCACTTCTTTTATTTCAAAACATTGTGACAATCTTACATAAAGGAATGAGAGTGAGTATAACATAGTGCCAAAATTCCAATTTATTAAAGAATTTGCTGCAACATTGTAAAATAATGACCTCCTAAACATGGCATCAGTGCATTAAGACATAAATGGATTTAATATCAATAACAATATATTTAGTAAGAAACTTTAAAAAAAAACTTTTACAGCAGCACATTCAAATAATTACCTCAGAAACTTGTCATTTTAGTGCATTCTTTATGGACCTGAATGTTGAGGTTGAAGTCCCAAGGTTATCTCAGATATATATATAGGCTATAAGGGAAGATAAAAAAAAGTCCACTATCATGGCCCTTCAGGTTAATACATCTGCTGGGTGTGACAAAATTTTCTAAAGAAAGCACCCCATTTCTACCTAACTTATTTATTAAGTAGCCTGAGGCTCCTTCTCCTGCTTCAACCCAAAGTTGAACTATAATAGTTAATAATGACAAAGCCTAATAAAGGTTAGGTTAAAACCTAACAAAGACTGAACCTAATAAAGATATCTATTGAATTGATAACCGGCAACCAAACTACTTACTTAACTATGACTATAAAATACTAACTTTAATTTCTATTAAAGCACTAAAAGGACTTCTGTTATTGAGGAGATGTAATCAGGCTTTCTCAATAATAGAGGCACATTGCTCTGTTAGTTCTAGATTTATTATGCTACTAAGAACTGTGATGAGAGGGCAATGAGAGTCTCATCAGAGACTTTTATGAAGGTTTCAACTCTGTAGAGCATAATTATGTTTATTTTTCATTACCTACTTAATTTAGCTTTGGTGTTTTTTTTCTGCAGGTCTATTATAAAATTTGTATAAGAATGCTATCAGTTTAACAGCTTGCCCCTTTGTACTTGAATCTGGTGAGAGGTATTTCTATTGCATTGTTATCAGCAACTGATGACACAGCCGTATTTCTAAAAGATAAATCTCAATTCTGTGTAGCAGTTGTTTTGATTAGGAGAGTTTCTGCAGCCTCTGAATTATCTTTAAATATATTGTTGCCCTATGAATTCTCTGCACAGTTTCGGGGTTTGTTACAGCAATTACAACTAATGGGATACTTGAAATCATTCCATTGTGCCGTAATATTCATTTTAACTTTTATTTTAACAAGCTTGTTTATTTCAATATTTTATTGGGTTTTATTTATTCTTCTTAAGGTTTTGAGCAAGACAATTTATTTCTGTCTTTATATCTATCTAACTAACCTCTCTCTTTATTTTTGTTTGCTAAGAAGACCCAGGGGACAACAAAATGTCCCACATTTTTCACAGTTTTGTGAGTTTATAATATTGGGGAATATCTTTTCTTTTTTCTAAATGTGTTATGTTCTTATTCATTTCTAATTTAAATATCAGAGGATTTCTACATTTTTTCTTATCCGATTTTTGTTTGGTAAATTTACAACTTCACTGTGGGAATATCAGGCTTTTTCTTGAAATTTTACCCCATATCCAAATGAACTGGTTTTCTATTAGCCAATGATTCTGCCAGTCAATTATATATATTTGAAGTATGTGATTATAGAAATTGTGTTCTCACATAGTCAGTCTGAACTTTATACAGTAAATTAGTTTTTGTAAGATGTGAACTTTATCAAAAAACAGCCTTTCAGTGCCCTACAAACCCCCATGCAAGTTATCGCAGATTTTACAGTGTACATGGAAAAATATATTTAACCTAAAGATAAGCATTGAGAACAAGGGTAGGCATTTCCTGTCACTGCTGCACAAAACCCAGATTTGGATGTATTTTTACAGGCATAACTTCCTTATTGGTGTCCTATAAATCTCTGCAGGTTTTCAGCAGATTTAACTGAAACTGGCTTTACCTCTAAGACCGCATCACTCTGGGTTCACTTTGCAGGTGAAATTAGATTTTTAAATGAAATGTTTTTGTGTATAGAGAAAAAGATTTCACGTGCCATGTTAAGACATTCTCTAAGAAATGTGCTGTGATATTGACTGCAGCGCAACTTCTTTATTACCTGTCATTTCAGCCTTGCATTTAAATGTGTTATTTTGTATCTTCTTTTATATAATATATTTTCTTTACTAGTTAAAAAACGTTTACTCAGGATGGCAACTTTGTTTTACAGAAAAATGGCACGCTGTACATTATACCTTATTGGAATTCTTACAACAACTTTAATCATAGAAGCTGCAAATATGAAAGGTAAAAAACTCACCCACACAAAGCTGCTTATTCAGAGTCTTTCTATGCAACTGTGAGCTGTAACACTCCATATCTGAGGATGAAACTAAGATCGAATAATAATTGATGAACTGGTGAACTACTGAACTGAATTTAACTGCTTTTCTCTGGTCTTCTTAGCCAGAAACTTGGCACTCTATGGCAAAGCCACCCAGTCAGATCTGTTTGAGAACCCCTGGGCAGGACACGGAAATGCCAACAACGCTATAGATGGGAACCGAGATTCAAACTTTCACCATGGATCCTGCTCTCACACTGATGTGCATAATGATCCCTGGTGGAGAGTCGACCTGCTGGATGAGTACACAATCACCTCCATCATCATCACTAACAGGGTAGATTGCTGTTCTGAGAAACTCATTGGAGCTGAGATACGCATAGGAAACTCCTTAAGCAATAATGGAAATGACAATAAGTGGTAAGAGTATCATGCATTTTCTAATAATCATATCTCTTTTTAAATTTAGAATGCAACTAAAATGATTCTACACATCCCACACAACTATTTTGCCGCTACAGTAAATCAATATAAAATCTGTTAAGTCATGTCAATGAAAACCTAATTCTGCTTTTTCTTTCTCTTCAGGGCTGCTGTCATCAGAAGCATAGCTGGTGGAAGGGTGTTCACATTTGATAAAGGGATTTCAGGGCGTTATGTCAATGTGATCTTACCTGGGAGGAATCAGACCTTGACCCTGTGTGAAGTCGAGGTCTATGGGTATCCCACTCCAAAGGGTGAGAACGAAATGACTTACATTTCTCTTATTGCTAATTAATGATCATGTACGTAATTCTCTTACCATCTTCATGTGTGTTACTCACATTATAGACACAGACTGGTTCTTAACTCAAAGTAAATGGGATATTTAACCATTGAGAAAGTGAATGTCTTTGAATGCATATAAACGTATGAATGTTGTATGAGGTGTTTTTAATTACAACAGTGATCAGAATACACTAAACAATCTCTCACTAGACCCAGGTGGCAGACTGTGGCACAGGGCCACAAATACACATGTGCAAACCCATGTCCTAATACGTACATATATACACAAATATTCATCAAGCTCACAACTTTTTGTGCTTGTTTGTGGGTACACCTCTTGCTAAAAATTTGCCAGGACTGGACCTGACTGGACCAAAACACTCCATGTCAACTAGATTCTGGTTTTCTTGTGCAGGCGAGAATGTAGCTTTGAGGGGGAAAGCGACTCAGTCCAGTCTCTATGGGAGTATAGGTTTTGCATTTAATGCCATTGATGGAAACACTGATGGTGTGTATGGACACGGATCCTGCACACACACTACAAATGCTCCCAATCCCTGGTGGAGGCTGGACCTACTGAGTACACACAAAGTCTTTTCCATCACTGTCCATAACACCGTGAATTCTGTTCCCGAGAGACTGAACGGAGCTGAAATAAGAATTGGAAACAGTCTTGAAAACAATGGCAATAGTAACCCAAGGTAAAGCACTGTTAGATTTAAGCAAGAGAGATTTTGTTTTCATTCTGACATTCTTAAGATTTTAGCAGAAGTGGTCATTTTATTATTATTTTCTCTCCATCATCAGGTGTGCTGTGATCTATATGAGTGCTGAACCTTACAAATCCTTTGAGTGTAAAGGGATGGAGGGACGGTACGTCAACATTATGATTCCTAATAAGTCTCAGTATCTCACTCTGTGTGAAGTTCAGGTGTTTGGAGTTCCTCTGATCTGAGGAACAAAATGTTAGCTGCATAAGATTGTACTTATAAATTAAATGTAAATTACAAAGTTACATTGCTGGATTTTAGGTAATGGTAAGATAAAAAAAAAACTGCTTATGTGGCTATTGTTGTATCACACTGTTTTCAACATTTAGTTGACCTCATGTTGCTAACATACATGAAAATAAAAAGTTTCCCTTGTTTTTGTGCAGTAAATTAATACTGTAATGTAATAAAAACTATTTTAAATAAAACTGTGGTTATGAAAAAAATTGACTGTTAACATTGTGATCACAAGATAAAGAGAATCTGTTTAAAAAAATGAATGGAAATTTGAGAACAATTGTCTATCATTGTAAAAATAAAATATACATTTTAACTTGCTTTAGTGTCCTTCCTGCCCATTGATATCCTGAAACGCACATTTTCTGTTAGAACAGCAGGCATGTGGCCAAATTAACCCTAAAGTGGTTTTAACATTATTGCCTTCATAAAATTGTGATGTGTTAGGTAATATTTTCAATTTTAGACAGCAAATATGTGCTTATGGGAGATAGAGAGTGAATTGTCTTGTGAATAAGTTTAAAATCCTGTAGTAGTGGAGAGTTAGTGCAGTAAGTACGACACCAACTCTGTCTAGTTTAGCGTATGATGCTTCCTCCTGACATAAATCATCCTGACCGGATATGACATTCATTCAACAATTGGCGATTTGTTACATTCTGTTTTTAACAATGTATCTTCATTAGTATTTACAATGTAATGTATCTTCAAGGATAAAAAATGGAATGTTGACAATCCTGACTTTTAAGTCCATCAGTTACCAGAAGTTAGAGTTGATGTAACAATCACAGGGACGCCCCCAAATTCGGAGCGGCATGCAAAGCAATTAAGTTGCAATATGTGGAAACAGAGATGGCTGTAAGAAAACTGGCAGGGTTTGAGTCCAGCAAAGGCAGTCAGCTGGCCAAAGTACTCCAAAACATTCAAAAATAACTCCAGCAAGTCAGAACTACAGAAATTTGAGTAAACATATAAACATTGTTTTTCTTCTTGGTTTCTCGAGATCACCAGTTATTTTTCTCATGGCATCAAGATAAAAGTTCTCTGGGCAGGCACCAACACACTGCAGGGCACACAATCACACTCACACCTTACAGGGCCAATTTAGAGTCACCAATTAAACTATATTGCATGCTTTTGGACTGTGGGAGGAAACCGGAGCCTCCAGGAAGAACCCACGCAAACATGGAGAGCGTGCAAACTCCACACAGAAAGGCCCTACGGCCAACCCCAGGATCAAACCCAGGACCATTCTCGCTGTGAGGCACCCGATAACAAAAGTTGTTTTAATTTCCATAATGATAACACTGCAAATGTCTGAGCCGCCCGTCTCAAGTGATGGACGCTGATATCAGAATGAAGTTTATTGCTACGTTGTCACATTTCAGGGAAGGAGTGGACGCAAGTTGCAAGAGGGTTTCTTCTCATATTTTATTAGTGCATAAGTGGAGGGAAGGGGATCAGGAGAGGTCAGGCAGAGGAACAGGCACACAAGCAGAGACAAAGACACAGACTAAGACATTCATCAACAGATACTACCGAAGGGGCGAATGGAACTGGAACTAAGGGGAGACAGACCAGGGAACAGATAAGGAACCTAACTTAAATTAACTCTGGACCCTAAATCTAAGTTAATACACGCTAACGCAGCGGTAAGGGTCAACAGGAGTACAGTTTAATACTAACGTATACGTTACTGCTAAGCGGTTAGGGTCAACGGGAGTGGCTAGGTCTAAAATAACCACACTAATGTTATGCTAACTTAAGGCTAATGCTAACCCTAATGCTAACTCTAATGCCAACACACTCACAGAGACACTAACAGCAAGATGATTTCAATTAGACTCATGCAGACGGCAAACCCAGATGACAAAAGGGCAGAGTCTCAGGAGCTATGGTGGCCTCTGTGACACATAGATCAGGAGGGCAAGAACAAAGACACAAACAATTGACGGAACCTTATAGGGCTAACTTTACAAACGAAACAAGACAACAAAGGACAAACTAATGAGAACCAGGAACTTAACTAAGGAAGGAACAGAATCATAAAGTTAACAGACAAACCTTTTATGTGAAAGAGAACCCGGGAAACAGATTTAGAAGTCTAAAATAACTGTCCTGGGGAGACATGATATAAGCACGTTGTCACACAAGAAATTAATTTTGTAGTTGGTGTTAAGACATTTTTAAAATGTGTTTTTATGCAAAAGATACTAATACAAATGGTAGAATATGGATATTGCTGTAAAATAAAAAAGACATTTACAAGAGAGTGCATGACATGAAAGTTTAACTGGTATAGAACACAGACGAGAAATGACAAGAACTTAGCCAGAGTGAAGAGAAAAGTGCAATGGATTTGAATGAATAAATTAAATTGAAACGTGAAATAGTGCTATAGTTCATAGTATGAGAAGCAAAGAAGCAGAACACACTGGCGGGGTCCCAAAATGTTAATCACGCTATTTCTGCATTCTGCAGTATTTTTACACAGGTTGTTAAACACCTAATTTTACCTGCAAAAGTGACTTTCTAATTCAATGACTATTTTAGGAGACAGATTCAACAAATACTAATTCAACTAGTCCATATTCATCAGCCTGTTTTTAAACACACCGCTACAGCCTTAAGATAATGAGACAATGTGACAATAACTTATCACCAACAAATAATTTATGTGTGCATTTGTATTTATTTTGTGTAACCGTTCCAGGAAAATGTTGACTTCTTTTCGCTTTTTTGTAAAGAATGTCCTTATGTCCATAGTGTGTCTGGGGAGGGAGCGGTATTGCAACAATTGTTCATCAAATCAAGAATATTAGGTTTACTGTTTGAGTAGCCTAAATATAAAAAGTTTATCGCTATTATTTAATTGCTTAAGCGAACATTAATGTAACGTGACCCAGGAAAGCGGTTTCAAACTTTTTTCCGCGCACAATGGGCTGGGATGCTGTTCGCTCCAGTTTCTGCTGGAGCAGCCTGTCTGCACTGACCAATTCACTTCACTTGCATGCGGTGAGTTGAGGCAAAAACCCGAGTGATTGCGGTATGTGTAGTATTCTATCGATTGCAACGGATTTTTCGCAAACACGTCCCTTCAGATTGAATAATGAAGGGTGACGCCCAAGAATCCTGGCACCATAAAACCCATATCGTCCCGGCACCAATAGATACTGCAATTTAATTCAGGATATTCCGGATGATCCACGATGATAAATGATGTACTGTAATACATCATGAAAATAACATCTGTTTTCCAGGATCACATGGTGCAACTGATAAACAAGGAGAAAAATTATGTTAAAGAGAGTCCTGATTTCTCAGCGAAAGAGGAAGCTGTAAAGGCAGGAAGAAAATAATATTCCAGTATAAATACAAAGTCAGCATTTGTAAGGAATTGGTGGAAACAAAGAGTCTCTAAAGGGTATACTAAAAACAATGTTTCATATATAGCATGTTTTTTCTGAGGGTAAAATTATTTCAGTATACAGTATGTATGTTTGAATCATGTTACTTTCGGAAGGCAACGCCATGGACATGCATTACTTGTGCAAAGGCAATATTTCGTATACATCTATTCTTTTGTGAGAAATGTTACTTTCATCAGTGAGGACACGTGCGCATTTTTGTGAGGATGTAACTTATGAGCATGCAAAAAATCATACATTTTTTCTGTATTTGTTCTTAATGAACTACAGTACAAAGGAAACCTGCACTTTACACATTTGAAAAATGCAAGCTTTACATGCACACAAGAAAAATTAAAATGGTGATATTAAAAAAAATAGTAAGCTGTTGGTTATCAGGAATATGAATACCAAAGATAATTTCTCCTGCTCATGTGAAACATCTTGGCATAACTCTCCTTGAGTTATATATTCATCTCTGGTGTTCTGATATTGGGGAAGCTCGAGTTCTCTCCATGAAATTGTGATGTGTTTGGACACATTTTCTCAGTTTTATGTTTTAGACAGCAAATATGTGCTTATGAACTGCTGTATTGTCTTATGATTTATTTTAAATCCTGGAGTGTAAGTGCATTAATTGTAACTCCAACTCAGTATGATTTAGCCTAGGTCAATTCTGTCCAATGTGCCAATCATCTAGATCTGATAAGACACTTGGGCAACAATCGGATGATAATCTTTTTAACAAAGTATCTTCACTGATGTTTGCAACGAAATCTATCTTCAAGTTTTTATGCTCACCTAATTAGTTTTCAAACCGATGATAGTATCAAATAAACGTTTCTCTCAAATAAAACACAAGTGTTAACATTAAACACAAGTGTTGACAGTTCATGTCACGTCTCCATGTGTTCATGTGCTTTGCTGCTGAGGTGTTTTTTTTCCCTTCCCACACTGCCCTACTGGGAAGCACAGTTCCCGAACGTGGGCTGTTTCTCTCCTCATGCATTCTATATTTCCTTATTTGCTTTCAACTTGTCTGTCCCCAAAGTGTGATAGTTTGTGTATGTATGGTCGAGGGTCCAAATTTCGCTGCATGTAACAGTGTATGTGACAACTAAAGGCTCATTCATTCATTCATTCATTCATCACAAATGTCAGCTGCAGTAGGTAAAATTGGGGAACACAGTAATAATGTTGTTAAATAACACTCACAAATCATGCAGCCTATGAATGAATGACATAATTCAAAAGATATTCTTAAATACATGCACTTTAGACTGATTCTAATTTAGGAAATGTGCAAGTGAACAGGGCTGATGGAAGTGAAAAATACCAAATCTCAAAAATGATTAAGTTATAAGAACCAATTTAATACTTTAATGACTTCAAAGATCCTGTAATTTAGGTGGTCATTTTGTTAAAATGTTTTACAGAGTGATGTTTAAAGTGATAAATGTTCTTTGTTCTTCCCAAACCTCATAATGGTCAAATTCTCAACTTTACTTTAAAGATGTGACTTAAGTCCAAATGTAAATAAAAACAGATATAAGTGAGTGATATTTCATTAGAACAAGACAGCACACACAGTGCACCACAACGAACAGGACTCTACATTTGACCCATCCGAAGGAGCAGTGGGCAAATTTGTAGCAGTGCCCGGAGCAAAGGTTTGCAGACGAACCTTGTTTTATGAGTACATCAGGTCCAGACCAGCAACCCCAAATCAGATGGGGCCAATCTTCTAATCGTTACACTACCAACTGAGGAGAAAATATTACAGCATTTCCATTTGAATAGGCTGCCAGTAAACATGTTTTGATTTTTATCTTTTTCATAGCCAAGTTCTCCAGTTACACCTATTTAAACTATGCTAAACGCCTGTGATTAGTAGAATGAATTAAAATCGACTCATCCTGGAACGCAGCTACACTCTGCTTTTAATAACGGGAAGAGTTTTAATTTATGTTGAATTCACATTCACATGCACAATACCATTGTAGTGGAGTTTTTGTCCATTATTCATATGGTATGCTTTAGAATACTTGTTTCATAACTGATTTTCACTTTTATAATAACTTATAATAATTTACTATAGAAAAATGAACGCAGGTATTATTCCTTTCGGGGTGTTTATGGCGGCTGTTTATAGTTACGAAGGCAAGATTATAGCTAGGAATAATTCGCTTATAAAAGATAACAATAAAACAGAGAAGTTATAACCGACAATCCAATAAATAAGAAATTACAATAAAATGAAATTTCCTTTATAGCTTTCTTCAGATAATTGATTATGTTTTTATTTTTTTATTTATTTCAGATTGAGCAGCAAAGTGAAGAGAAAGGACATTTGATGAAAGTCACTTTATTACAGATAACATTAGAGACATTGACGTTAATTCATTTCTAAATCGAATAACCAACATGTTCTTCAAAAATGAAAATAGACATACTTAAAACCGAGTAAGGACAAACGCCTCCTGTTCTTGGAAACTCTTGAACAAACATTATCAGGCCCATGTAACAACCTTGCACAAACTATTGGCAGTTTCATATTCCACTCATACTCTGGTACCAGTGGTTTGCATATATTTAAAACAGACTACAAAGTGCCTGGTCCTGGGAATTGTGACTAAAATGACTGGTTTAGTAGTAATATGTTTTGCATTACAGGTGACATTAGGAGGCCAAAAAGAGCAAAGGAAACCTGACAGTTGTCTGGTTGGCTTTGGCAAATGCATACGAATCAATCCCCATAGTAAATAAATACAGCAAATGTGGCACTACTCTCATATTCTCACCACATCAGGGGAATAATCACTAGTTACTTTGGAGGATTCAGCCATGGTTCACGGCTGCCTACTTTTACAACCTTGGTGGCAGGATCCTGAAAAGGTGACCGTTTGCACCATCTCCCCCATCTTTTTCATTGTGGGAATGAACCTACTTATAACACCAGCAGGGAAGGCATCCACGGGGCCACTAATGGAATCTGGCATTCACCAACCTAACAAGAAGCTTTTATGGATCACCCCACCATAACAATCTAATCTCATGCAGGCAAGAAGGATCTCAAGGTACTGGAGGACATGGCAACCTGGACCAAAATGAAGTTCAAGCCAAGGAAGTCAAGACACTTGGTGATCAAAGATGGGAAAGTAACCAGTGGCTTCTAAGTGCTCTAAATTCAGGGAGGCTATACCATCAATTGGAGAGAACCTGCAAAGTGCCTAGGAAGCAGGCGATTCTCTAATGGACAGAAGCTAAATGTAGCCAGGACGTGAGAAGCAGGGAGAGAGGGATGAGGAAATTAGAGGGTTCAGACCTACCAGGGAAATTCAAAGCATAGCTGTATCAACATGGCTTGTTGCCAAGGCTGATGTGGGTTACCGGTGATTTACAAACCCCGTGACTTCAGTGAAAGGACAGAGAAGGTGTGAATAAACATTTAGGAGATGGTTTAGAGAATTTTCACCAAAAGCTTGCGTCAGTAGGACTTCACATATGTCTGGAACAGCTGCAGTTCCCTTTATCTTCAGTCACTGAAGAGTTTGTTGCAAAGTAAATATGATGATGTACAAGCGAGTCCAGTGATGGAAGGATTAGAGGTGTGGGTGCCACAAAAGTACTTTTAGTTACTGATATCTACTGCATTTAGTTATTCAGCATTGACGCTCATTATAAAGTCTTAGTAGCAGAAAAGAGGAAAACTCATAACTATCTCAAGTTACATTTCCATGCCTTGATGTAGAAAAGGCTAGGAGGGGTCTAATGATGTTGGGGGCACAGTTACTAGTTACTTCCCATAGAAGTGTGACGTGTTTGAACACATATTTTCTGATGCTTTATCTTTTTGGACAGCAAATATGTTCTATGGGACAGAAATAAGGACAGCACTGTCCCAAACAACTTGAAACCTGTGGTAATGAAGGCTAAGTGTCAGAGCAGTGAGGTAATGCCAACTCTGTGTTATTTAGCCCAGAGTGCTTTTCCCGATGTAAATTAGAGATGTAACTGATCCGATATGGACTGCATTTATCCGATAACGGCCCAAACAGTTGGATCAGGTATCGCGGCATTGGGCCGCTTCTATGGAGTCGTTTAAATGCGGCACGCTTAATTGGTTGCACGGAAGCGCACGCGTAAAGTAGAGTTCAAACGATTGTTCCACTAAATCCACTAATTCTATTACAGAAATGGTCAAGGTAATTTTTCTAGAATCGAAGCTTTGTTTAATTCATTTACCGAGCAGAAGCAGCCCGCCATTTCATACACGACGCTAATAGTGACACACAACATTTTCAGTAAGTGATCAAGACAAGACCTGGTCTTGCAGATGTGAAAGTATTTGTGAGAGATGCTCTGCACTTAAAACAGAAGTAGTAAATGCATAAAAAAAATGCATATATTATATTTATCGCAATGTAAACGAAGGCGTTGTGTTAATGAGTGCCATTACCGCAAAACGCCTCCGCCCGGCCAAATGTCCCTTTATTACAGACACAAACCATATTTTAGCTGATAAATAACCACAATAACCAGCGTTCTACTCACAATTCTGCCGCGCCCAGCACTTCCACAGACGCTGCTCCAAGGTTTGAGAGTGATTGTGGGAAATGTAGTTTCCAGAAGCAGCTCATTTTATAACGCCATTATTTCATTAATTGATCAATTTTTTTTTCATTGTATAATGTTATAATGTAATCAATAAGAGTATGTTATTTATGTCTATGACAATTTTGGAGAATAATTTAGCAGTAAAATTGTCACATTGTTTTAGTTATAGTTTAAACAGTATTAAATCAAGCATTTTACATAACAATAATCTCAATATGGTCTGAGACATTTTAATGCATTAATTTATGATTAAAAAGACTGACTGTATCGGATTTAAATCGAGACGGCAGATATCCACCCTACAAAAATCAGATTGAAGGGTATCGCTCATCTCCCAGGTAAACCTGCCAAACCTACCCACAAAACATGTTTAAATATGACCTTAAAGTAAAGAAATGCTTTTCAAATATTAATAGGCATCTCCGGTTAAACAGGACTGCTGTGCAAACAAGAAACATGTTTGATTGCATCTTTTCATAGCCAGTTCTCCTTACACCTATGCAAAACTATGCTATAAAAGCCAGATTTTCAGAATAAATTAAATACCTCATCCTTAATCCTAGCTAAATTTGCTTTAATGAACGGGGTGAGTTTTGGACTTTATGGAATTCATATCACATTAAATACTACTGGTAATTTTTGTCCATTATTCATATGGTATAGCTTAGAATACTTGTTTTATAACTGATTTTCACTTATAATAATTATAATTATTTCATTTTAGAAAATGGGAACGCTAGGTATTATTCTTTCGGAGTGTTTATGTATGGCTGTTTTCAGAGGGTGCAAAGTAATGGCAAAAGGTACGATGATGTCTGATAACAAAAGCACACACTAAATATGAAGGCATCAAATCTGGGGTAAATTTTCCAAATCACCTAATATTACACCAGACATTATTTTGGTGGCACACGCTACAACTGGAATTTAACTGCTTTGGTGCTCTGGTTCTTCCAGCCATTAACTTGGCCTCTACTAAAAGCCACCCAGTCAGATTTGACGAGAAGTTCCCCGGTCAGACAATAACGGAAATGCTAACAACGCGATAGAGGAAACCCAGACCAGATTATCAAGACGATCCCGCACTCACAATTCGATGGGCAGAATGACCCCGGTGGAGTAGACCTAAGCGGATGAGTACACCACCGCATCATCATCACTAACAGGGCTGGATTGTTGCTCTGAAAGACTCATCGAGCTGAGATAATGATAGAAAACCTCTACAATAAATGAAATGACAATCAACGCAGTATTTTTAAAGAGTCATATAATCCTTTTCCTTAAAATGTTTAGCACACTCATCATACAATTCCCCCACTGTCTATTATTATTGACTAATGTCTTGAATACAACTGTTGTACTTACACACCAAATACAGTATTTCTGAAGCATTTTATACTCTTTTAGTGTACAACTGTACGTAACACAAGTGTTAGAAGTAGATCTGTCTAGTCTAAGGACACCTACATCTCTTTTTCTTTCCCATCAGGGCTGATGTCATCAAAAGCATTCTACTGGGAAATATACTCAAGTTCAGTTTTGATAAAGGATTCTCAGGTCGTTGTGTCAATGTGATAATACCTGGAGAAAACAAGTGCTTGACCCAAAGTAGTCGTGAGAGTCTGTAAGTATCCCAGTCCACAGGGTAAGAAGGAAATTGTTTACATTTCTCTTGTTGCTTTATATTATTATTATCATTATCGTATCAACAGTAAAAGGCCAGCCTGCTGTTTTGATACTGACAGACAACTTATACAAATGTGTGTATTGCACAGACTGTACATTTTCTTTTTAAACAGTAATCTATGGTTTCTCGTCCCACCAACACACAAACATTTCTCATTAAATTATGGTTTTCTTGTGCAGGAGAGAATGTGGCACTGAGAGGCGAGCCACCAGAACAGCCGCCCTATGGGTTTGGGTATGCATTTAATGCCATTATAAGCCACTGGACGTGTGTATGCACGATCCTGCCCACACCTATTATCCGGCCAATCCCCAAGTGGGAGACTTGGACCTACTGAGGCATTGACAGAGTAGCCCCATCACTGCTCATAACAGGCAGGAGACCAGAACTTGGTGTGAAATTAGGAATTGGTGACAGTCTAGGAAAATAATGGCAATAGTAACCTTATAAAAATCACTGTTGGTTTTATATAACAAAGATTTTATTTACAGGATTTCACAAAGATTTTTATTAAAAAAATTAACATCAATGATTTTAGCTGAAGTCTTTTTATTTTTATTTTTCTCTTTATCATCAGATGTATAAGATTCATCAGAATGGAGAATCTTCCAAATCCTTCCGTAATGGCGAGGACGGTACATCAACCTCAGGATTCCTAATAGGTCTGGAGTATCTCACCCTGTGTGGAAGTCCAGGTGTTTGGGAGTACCAATGATCTGAAGAAGCTCACTTTCCATGACACCTCCCACAACTTTCTGAATATAGATTAAGATGAATTACCTCAATCACATTTAATCATTTAACAAGTTTAACTGAAGACATATCATATCATTTCTTCATTTGATTTGGTATATGTTATTTTATTTGATTTAACTATGAGCTCACGTTTATCATCTACATCTTTTATGAATCTAGCGTTAGTATGGTATCTGATGATTTTAATAAAAATGTTGCAGCATCATATATGCGTGTTCCCTGTTGTTAACCAGATTGACTGACTGAGCCATGAAAACTATTTTAGATAAAGGCAAGAGGGAAAACACTTTACACATTTTCTGTTCCAGTTAGTTGTTGGCCATGAGTGACAGAAAATGAAATAATACTGATATCTCAAGAAAGGTTCCAATTTAGTACAATTTCAATGCTACTGCTGTAAAGAAATAAATGAAGGTCACGAAGTAAGTTGATCTTGCTAAGAAACTGCACATTCATTAAATTAACAAACTGACCTATTAGTGACTTGTGAACCATGTGAACTACACGAAGAACTATGAACTAGTGTTGCCAGTGTTCTAAAAAGTATCCCATTAATCATGGCAACAAGTTTAACATACTTGTTATATGCCTAAGTAACACAACTAAACGTGTGGTATAAGGAAATACACATTAAAGGGAAATAAAAAGCAGCTCATAATGAGAATCGATCACCCCCAAAACTTCTCTATTGGCACGCTTTAGTCCTATATTTATACATAAAGTTTAAAACAAAGGGATGAATAAAAATACCCTCTAAACCCTCAAATGTGTCTTTCAAAAACATAATATTTAGTATTTACAGTCATGGACACCTAAAGGGAAAAAAGTAGACGCTGGAGATAAGATATGGGCACAATAATTCTAGATGCTCTAATTTATAAGTGAAAAGAGAGTGTTTAAAATTGAAGGTGGAGAAGTTTTGCCTGAAGGATTATGCAGGTGTATTAAATAAATAGGGGAAGCCTGGGAGATCTCTGGAGAGTCTGGTTTGGTGAAGAGGAGGTTCTGTAATTAGGCAATCATAGGCGATTGCCTGGGACCCTAAACCCTAAACCCAAATCAGCCTCCCACCTTTTGAAACTTCTACCTTTTGAGACTCATTTAGCGAAAGTTGTTTATTAATTAGTTATAATTAATAAAACAATAATTAAGTTTTAATTTAACTTACAAAAACACATATACATACCTGGAAGAATTCCAATGATTTTACATTTATTCATCTGTATATGAAAATATATGTGAGTAATTTTGTGCACAAAAACCTACGTAATTGCATAAAAACCCATAAATTACATTATTCGAGATGTAAACACGCGTGTGGGTCACCATCACATGGTTGTCTCTCCAGAAAGGGCAAGGCAAAAGCAGCTCATTTTATAGGCCAAAATGAGACTAAATTGGCTCAAAATTAGTACTTTAGGAGAATTAAGAAATACTAAAGCTTTTTTTTCTTTTATTTTCAATTGATCTGATTTTTTTTTTTTCATTTTATAATGTCCAAGAGTAAAATAAATATAGAAAATTTTATTAATTTTTATCTTTTATTAATAATCCAGATGAATACCAAAATGGATAAAAGCATGTCCGCCTGGCACTCCTGACCTTTTTTTTTTCTTCACAGTTGTCATGACCCCCTGACTTTAGCCAAGCTGCACCACCAGATGCCATTGTGTGTTTTTCTGTTTTCTGCTGTATTGAGTTTCATGTCAATCACAGTCTGCGTCCCACCTTCCTTTGAAGTTCGATAGGTTGATCGTTGCGTATTAGTGCGTATTCACTGTTTTGCTTGTTTCAGCCAAGCCCCCTGTCTCTCATTGGTTGTCCTTCCTTGGTTTTCCTGATTATTTTCGATTGCTTTGATTGGTTCCACTTTATTTCATTGATCCAGCCTCGCTTTGTGCTTTTAGGATTTGCTTAGTTCTCCCAGTGCGTTTCTTGTTGGTCCACCCTCACACTACTCATGTTGTGTGCTGTAAGTGTTCTGTGCTCAAGCTCTAAGGTCTGGTGAATCCTGTGGAAAGTGTTTTGGCTTTATCAGGCCCTTGTGCTGGCTTTCTTAGTTTGTGTTTTGACCGCTTGTAAATAAATGGTTGCATCAGACCTCGCCGACATGTCAAGACAGACAACACAGTACTAAGGTTTACATTGTCAGTGAGTAAAAATTCAGCAAAGCAATGCAACAGAAACTGTTTTACTACTTAAGAAATATATTCACATCTTTCTTACACTCACAGAAGCTAAAAAAAAGTAAAGGCGCAGGGTTCATCAGAAATGTATGATTAAGACACAAGCTTACATGTCAAACTACATTAGTAGTAGAAAAGTAGGATGTCTGAATGCAACAACATATATGGCTTTTATTTATACACTTTTACTATAATAAATACACTTAACTAGTTTATAGACACTTACTATGCTTAATTCTTTTACTATAATAAATACATTTAATTATTTATAGACACTTACACACACCTCTTACTATAATAAATACACACTTAACTGTATTTATACACACAATATAATATTTAAAATATGTATGTATAGAAAAATGCCCCGAATATTCTTAGGTCTGTAAAGGCTGTTTTTTATATTGCCAGCAGTCAGACGCAAAGATTGAAACTTTCATTTTGAGTAAAACCATTGTGCATCTATTTTTGCTTTAATAGGCATCGGCCATTAGTGACTAGCTACGCTAATAGAGGAAGGCTTCACTCACTATTGTTTTGATTTAGGCCTCGTTATTTATTTACAGATGCCGTGATTCTGATGGCCCCAGGCAGTTTTAAAGAACTAATGTGGGGATGCCATATTCGTAACGTCTAGGGCTCCCAAAATTACAACCTGCCTCACAGAACCTGAGGATACTGGTGCTGTCAGCTAGTTTTAGGATTTATCATCAGGAGTGCAATTTTATTGTGGCTAATAAATGCTGGCCTGGAAGTAGTAATGTGTCTGCAATTTTGATTACTAATTACGGGTTTTGGTGTTTATGATGTAAGAGTTGATATACATAAAAGGTAGTGCAAAGTGGTGAAGGTGATTGTATGTGAGCAAGCTGGCCTGATCAAATTTCTTGTCAACTCAAGGAAGAGTAAACCATCACCTACATCATCACTAAACCGAATGACTGCTGAACTTGGAGAGGATCAGCGATGCTGAGACATGGCAACTTGTCAATTACGAAAATATAATATTTATTTCCTACACATAGTATACTATGGGGAAACATTAAAAGTAAATGTGCTCCAGGCATGCCTGCAAAACCTTGCATTTGCTCTTTTTCTTCCTCTTCAGGATGAAAGTCATCGTTATTATCATTCCATTTTGCAAGATACTTCAGGGTAAGTTGGCGTCAGTGTGACTGCCAGTGGTGAGAAGCAGGTTTTGACTCCTTTGTAAAGTCAAGGTCTATAAGTGCAGGTCTAGCATAATTGTGGCTCTTTTACAGCCTTTTAGTAACGTGTTACTTAAATAACAGGCACAGAGACTTGAGAAGTTCAACAATAGGTAAAATGGAACATTTACACAATTGGTTATTATTTTTAGAAAATGAATGTTGTATAGCATTTTTTATTGTCAGTCATAGGGTTTCTGATGTGTTTAGACACTGATTTCACAACAGTTGGTGTTTGAATGATTGAAGTCAAGCTGAAATGGAACACACCCTTTCCAGTGATACCACTGGAAGTTTGGGTCAAATTTGGCCATATGAATATTTTGTATTTATGAGATGCTAAAGTAATCCCAACCAATATGGACATACAAGTACAAGTCACTGATTTTCTTATAGCACAAAAAACATGTAAGCAAGAATAAAAAGGTTATATATTGTAAAACACATATGAACACGACATAATCTTGTGTTCTCCCAAAAACATTCTTTCTCATACAAAGCAGTGTCCCTTATATAAACAGTAGTAACCCAAAGTGAGGCTTGATTTAGTGAGCCTTGCTCAGGAATTGAAAAGTAATCTGTAGCTTTGTCTGCATTTGTTTGCCCTTAATGTACTTCAACTGTTTAACTTCATCTATTTAAATCAGCCTCTGTTTGGTCGATGTGGCTTCTGTTCACTCATTCAAGGTTTGTAGTTCTAAGTTGGGGAGAAAACTCCAATTATTTTTTCTCCTGTTTTTTTTCAGGCATCTATTTACTGTCAGTCTGTGTGGTACAACCAGAGTCACTTTCTCTGTACCTTAATGCAGGCACCAACAATGCACTGTTATAAGCCATTAAGGACTCTGTGAAGGCCACCACAGGAACAATGGTTTTCTGTCCTCTGCTATTTGAGAGAGACAGCTAACAGAATCAACAGGTTCCTCAGGAGTAAGCGAGGAGGCATCATTCAGAAGGGATCAGCTCCTGCAGGCAGTGTGTGTGTGTGGCTGATGTATTCTAAGCATGCTTGGTTGGGCAGTTTAAGGATGCCAGGCAAGTGACAATCGCCCGTGAATTGAGGGTGGTGCACCACGTTGTAACCACTAAAGCGGAGTCGCTCCATTAGGTCCAGATAGCGGCCCAGCAGCCGAGTCTTGTATGCCTTTTGGTTTTACCTTCCTGTTAGGAGGGCTGGAGGACACCTGCCCAAGAGATAAAATGCATATTGCTGGTGTTCGCTATTATTAAAGTGCATTACTTACAGGAAAGTAAAGTGAGTGGTTATTTATCATTGTGAACACACTATAACACATTTTAATCTCAACATATAATTGAACTTTTCCTAGTGCTTTTGTCTACTCTCGATCTGTGCAGTTCTTGATGTGTGGATTAAAAAACCTTGGGTATGAATTTAGCTCAACTCTGGTAGAAACTTGGCAAATGACTAGCACTACTAGCATTTCACCCTTATTAATCTTTTAAGATGTTATGGACAGTGAAACCATACAGTCTTTTTCATGTTCTGAAAAGACATATGAGAGGATCTCATGTCTAGTTGAAGACAACCTCCTGCCAACTGCTCCACATCTGTGTGTAAAATCATATAAAGTTTTTAAAAAATCTCTATGGCAAAGTCATTTTGGAAAGCGAAAGTATGACAGAGAAATAAGATGTTGAACACGGACAGAAACAGGTCCTCTGAATAACATGCCGGACATCTGAGCTACATTACCATTCTGTTGGATCACACGGCACGGCTTCTAAACAACTCAATTATTCACTTGTTATTTAAGTGTTTTCATGGCACTGATCTTTGCACAAAAAAGCCTTAATAATAAAAACTGAGGGCTCCTGAAAGGACATTGGCTCTGTAGATTTCCAAAGGACTTATTGCACATTTAGACTTCATTCTCATATACAACCAATTCTTTTTTAAAAAATACAGATTAATCAACAGTTCTTGCTAAAGAGTGTTGCATGCAGTCCTGCATAGAGGACCCAACCACCATGCAGGCTGCAGGTTTGCTGGGATTCCATATGGTGCCAGATTTTCTCCCGTAGTTTTAAGTGTTTTATCCTTGTTTCTTGTTTAAGAAAAGTAATAACGGCAAAACACCCTGATAATCCAACTGGCATATTGAGACACTCTGAGACAGAGTTCACCACCTTTACTGTCAGGTTGGGGAAGAAATTTTGTTATTAAAAGTAATCTGTGTCGGCGTGACTTCCAAATCTTCAAGGCACCGCTTAGGAGACCTATATACATTCGGGTTATTCGGAAAGACTTGAAATTCTGTTTCATCCACAGAATCTGCTCCACTGAACCCTTTTTCTTTCTGGATCAGAATTTGGCAAAAAATACAAGAAAATGGAGAGTAGATACTTGTTTGTTTGTTGGGGCGGGTGTTTGTACACATTCTAAGTAGGTGGATGTTGCTTAGTAAAGCATGGGTTGAAATATCGCATAGAAGATACTGTTTTGCAGTATACAGAAATAAGGTAGAAATATATTAGTGTATGTTGTAGAAATCAATTCTAGTCTATAGCTAACTAGTCCAGCTGGGCAAATGCAAGGTCAGAAGCTCAGTTTTGTATGTTAGCATTTTATACTATCCTCTGTAAAATCATGTAGAAAACCAAAGGATATTTCAAAACATGAGTGATATAAAGACTCAGAATTAGAATTGTCTAGTTTCTGCTTGAAATCAGTTCAGCTTTATTTAAAAAGAACTCTATAATGAAACCAAAGTAAAACAAATATCTTAATTTTTGGAGTGTCCATGTGTGTTTGAAAGTGAGTTAGTTTCTGAATTCTGACATTTTACAAACAGTTCGCCAATATTTTCAAAGAATGGACTAGAGCACCCTGAACAACTTTCCTCATTTTTTCTAGGTGCCAAATCGAAAGCTGATTAATATCTTCATTAACAACAACAGCGATTCCAAGATATTTAGTTGAAACGCTGAGGTTTTAGACGTTAAACGTCATCTAGTGTAATACTTTATCAATATGCTTGGAGAGAAGAGAAGTGCGTACGAACCGCATACACACTGACGTCAGTTTGTGGGAAAGCGGGAAAGTCGGGCGCCACCTTGCGCTGGGAAACAGAAACGCTTCTGCGGGCGTGTCATGATGACTACCTGCGCTTTTTATCACACTCTCATCGACATTTGGCGAAGAAAAATTGTTTAGTTTGGACTGTAGTTGATTGTTCTCTCGTTTAACATCAGCAATCTGCCGCCGCAGACTCTGGTTCTCGGTGCGCAATGAGTCCAGCGTCCACTTTAGATCCATCAAGACAAAACTTAACCAAAACCAACCAAAATCCGAAATCCGAGAAAAGGCCTACTAGCAACCGGTTTTTACATTACATTACATTTAAAAATAATACTCATTATGAACGAACGTTACGTCATGACGCCACAATGACGGCGCATCACACTCCTATTTAAACCCAGATTCTTATCGATAATGTGAAGTCAAGCACACAATTTATATTTCTATCAGCAATAAACATACTTTCTGTGGGAACCGTAACTGCAACGTCTGCAAACAGTTTTCTGCATAACTATTTTCAGCATTTCAAATTTTTTATGACAATATTAATCTAATCATTCTAATTACTCTATTACTAATAAAATGTTAGTATGTATGTTCTGACCCGGCGATTGACATAGGCAACCAAGGCGCACACACACACTGGAAGACCTAAAAACAATGAAAAATGAATAAATCATTTCAGCCTTATTATTATTATTATTATTAGTAGTAGTAGTAGTAGTAGTAGTAGTAGTAGTAGTAGTAGTAGTAGTACTGTTATTCCAGAGGTACAGCATAAATAAGAAAAGTACAAAGGAACCTGATGCTTTAGAACAACATTTTTTATTTGGTCGCGACAACTACATTTCCCAGAAGAACCGGGAGGAACCGGGGGTTGTCCGAATATACGCGACTGTTTACTTCCTGTATTCATTGAAGCGATTATTCAGGGTCGCAGTGCAGGCGTGAAGATGTTTTCTTATATTGACTTACAATACATGTAAGTAAGTAAGACGTATAATTTCATTTTTGGTTAACTAAATTAGTACTATATATACCTTTTTGGTGCACTTCATTAAGAAGCCGGCCATGTGCTACAATCCAGTCAGTTGCCTAGTTACAAGTCACATTGCACGATGATTGTATGTATTATTTTTGGCTAGATTGTTGTTTTTACTGCTCTTATTATTGTCGTGAGGTTTCTTTATTGCACGTTTAACATTTAAACACACCTGAAAATGAAGCAGGAATATCAGGACTTAGTTCTGCGAGCCACTAACGCGAAGGGTCTGCAGATCGGGGACAAAATTCAAACCCTGTGGAGCGGCTACGGCCAGATCGTTCGGGTTCATCTGCAAGGCTGCGACCGTCCGTCCGTGGTGCTCAAACACGTCATGTTCCCCCAAGAATCCCGGCGTTCGGACGGCCGGGAAACGGACGTCTCGCACCAACGCAAGGTCCGATCATACCAGGTGGAAACGCACTGGTACCAGAACTACCGCACCAACGAGCACTGCCGGATTCCAGAGTGTTTGGCCGCTGAGGCCTTTGGCGCCGAGCGACTGATCGTCCTGGAAGATCTGGACGCGTCTGGCTTCCCGGTTCGGAAGAGCGGCGTGCGGGACGGAGAGATAAAAGCGTGTTTGAGTTGGATCGCCAACTTACACGCCCTCTTCCTGGGCGTACCGCCCAGAGGCCTGTGGCCCGTGGGCACCTACTGGCACCTGGAGACCCGGCCGGACGAGCTGGAGGCCATGAGAGACTCGACCCTGAAAGCTGCAGCCGGTGAGATCGATTCAGCGCTGAACAGCTGCCGATTTCAAACCATCTTGCACGGAGATGCCAAGCTGGAGAACTTTTGCTTCTCGGAAAATGGCTCTCGCGTAGCAGCCGTGGACTTCCAGTATGTCGGGGGCGGATGTGGCATGAAGGACGTGATTTACTTCCTTGGCAGCTGCCTGAACGAGAGGGAGTGCGAGAAGAAGGTTCCGGCCTACTTGGACTACTACTTTTCGGAGTTGAGGGCGGCGGTGGTGGAGGTTGGGGAGAAGCATGTGGATTTCTCGGAGCTGGAGAAAGAGTGGCGGGGTTTGTTTGCCTTTGCTTGGACCGATTTCCACCGTTTCCTCCTAGGTTGGATGCCAGAACATCGAAAAATTAACAGGTACAGCAAGAGGCTGGCTGAAGAGGTTCTCAGCAAACTTGGGGGAGATAATGTGAAGCTGTGATCCACATTTTCATTTACATTAACAGCATTTTTAAAGCCTCTTATCCAGAGCAACGTCCATCTATTTACAAGGCCAGTAATCCCAGAGCAACCTGTGGTCAATGGCCTTGCTAATGAGCCAAGTAGTGGTAGTTTTGATGGCAGCTGAGTTGAGTGAGGACTACTAGTAAATCCATATATACTTGTTCCTGTTTGTGGTGATACCAAATTATCATGAATAAAAGCTGCTTAAAAGTTTTATGACAGGCCTTCTCAATGCTTTTTTTCCTCCCTCATTTACCAGTTGATTACCAATATTTATTATTATATTTGAGTTTTTGTGATTTGATATGAATGGAAGTTGTTGTGTTAAACCATAATCTAATTTTGTGTGTCATTTACATAGCAACCCTTTTTCTTTCAGGTAAAAAAAAACAGTCACTCCCTATTTTTCCCACAGCGGGGCATAACCATCGAGGAGAACTGTGCTGTTAATTTTGCTTGGGGTTATTGAACTTTAGCAGCATTTAACCATTCATCTTTCTGCCTCCCTTATACTCTTTTTATTCATCTATTTCCCTTCCAATTATCTTTAATTCAGTAGCTCATACTTTAAGTTAATTATGAGCAGAAACAGCTATAAAGAGGCTTTTAACCTTTGTCCTTTTTACGTTTTTCACCACTTGGTTAATTTCTAACAGCAGTCTCGCAATTTCCCCACAAATTGTCTGTCTATGTGTTCTTCTTCCCACTTTTTGCACTTTACTATCTCAGAAGTTAGTACTGGTCATAGCGTAAACAAGAAAAAGTTGTGGATAGCCCAACCGCATCCCTCTGCCTTTTCCATTTTCAGATGAGGTGTGGTTTTCAGAGAGGATGAAGTGTGGTCAAATTTTTCCATATAATATCATCCTGACTTTTCCATTAAATTACACTACGGGGAGTCAATGGGGAAATAGAATAACTCATTTTATGCAAGGCTTGAATAAACATTGTACAAACCTTGTGGATACATTGCAGGAATGTTCTCAGAAAAGTCCACAGAATGACCAAAAAACTGGACATTTTGAACAAGAAAGCTTTCATTCATTCATTCATTCATTATCCAAACTGCTTAAGGGACCAAAATCGGTAATATTCTAATAAACATTGTACAAGCCAAATTTGTGGCTGGTTTATTCCTTTTCATTTTTTCAACATGTGGCAATCACAGTTTTTCAACTAGTTTACTTATTTCTCTTTTTGGCCACTTCATCTCTTTCTACTTTTTAAAGCACATAGCAGTCACATAATGTCTCCAGTAAATGGGCCGTTTGCAGTTTTACCTCTTGGTGTCACTCTTGTCCAGGAAACTGAAGCGCTCGACCTGCTTTTGATTTCTCAGCACACGGAGATGAGTGATGATGGTGATGTTGGCAGAGTAATATCTCAGATGATGTCATGTCACAAATGGAGCGGTTTTCCTGCCCCTCTATTAAACACTTCAATGACGTTTCTGTATTCATCAGAACAGAGCCTGCTTAATAATTCACATTCCCATTCCAAATCAGCCTAATGCAGTCTGGATCGAACCCAGTCTGTTGCAGTACTATTTGTTTGCATTTCATTTTCATGACAAAAAGTACATGCCAAGAGGTTTCTGTGTAATAGTCATGTATCGTTTCTACCATTACGAGACATGACGAGTATTGGGCTTTTTGGCAAACTGAAAGTGTATTCACATGTGCAACGTTTATCAGACTCTTTCCCAAACGTCTTTCCTAATTACAGGAAGAGTTTCCCTGGATCAACTTGGGGTTAATTGTCTTGCTCAGGGACCCAATGGTGGTAAGTGCTGGAGACAGCCACAATTTTCATCTAAATCAAATGTGGAAATAAAAGCAAATGTACTAAACAATCGGAAGTAAAAGCCATTCGTGAATACGCCATCATTGAAATTTTCTCACGTGTAGAAGGCAGCAGAGAGTCAAGATGCTGTCCGTCAACACAGGGAGTCTAAAAAAACCCAGCTCCAAAATTGTTCACACAACGGGGGCGGGTAATATATTGATATAAATGTGAAAATGAAAGACGTGAAAATTCGCCAACATTAGCAAGAATTACTGGCAAGGCTACAGAACTACTGTTTCTTTCCACCAAATAACACCAGTTCCCGAAGGCCAGCCAACTGCTCCATCCGCATACCATTGGGTCCGGTCCAGACACTGTTGGATTTCCAGAGCGGATGAGTTCAATTCATGTGTTTGGGTTAGACAAATAGGCCCTTTCTGTGTAGCATATTTAATATTACTTCTTCTTCATTATCTTCTTCTTCTTGATTTGACATTAAACCTTCTTGAATCTTAAACTGTGTAGTTAAAATGTAGGACACAGTCTTACAGTCCAACTGCAACCTTCTTTTCCCCCGCTTCTTTTTTCCATAATAAATGTCAAATAATTTGTCATTCCCGGTTTTAGCCACAAGGGGTGCCTCCTTTAAGTCTGTCATTCCCTATTCCCTCCCATTAAGGAGAACATATCGCTTTCCGAGTGATTAGCCCGTTACAAACATGAACTTAACATTAATTCAGCAGCTTGTAGTTTCACATTCTGCTCAACTTGCATCAGCAGAAGCATCTATAAATAGCATTTATCATTTCTCCCCTTAACATTTTCACCCTGTTATCACTTTGAATGTTTTTGAGCACACAGTGTTGAGGAACTAACTAAAATTAGTAACACTGCTAACTTAATTACTTAAGTACTTAATTTTTTAATATAAAGGTGGAGGATGAAGTCCACCTTGGCCAAGATGGAAGCAATAATCAGTGTCTATGAAATAGCTTAGATACTGTATACAGTAGTAGTAGTAGTAGTAGTAGTAGTAGTAGTAGTAGTGTAGTTAACTACTGCAGTAAAACAGGAGCTTGGCTGTAGCTTAGCTACTTTTAATCGTAAGTAGAGTGTAGCTTGAAAAGATACAGTTTTAAAATAGCTTCCCAAGCCCTGCTATATTTGTCATTTCTTTAGAAATTGTTCTTCTAGCTTCCTTTTTTGTGCTATATTTGGGTTTTATTGTTGTACATACCTTTGAGGCTTCTTGTCTGGCGCTTTTTAAGTACACTTTACTGTACTTAAAAAGTACAGTAAAGTGTAAAACACTGTTTGGTTTTTAAAGCTGTTTAAGATTACAGCCAGGTGAGGTATTCTATCCAGACCTTTCTGGTCACATTCTAAGTGCCAGTACCTCTGGTCATCTGCTAATGTCCTAACTGATGAAAACTGCTGGACTGGTTTTCTCCACATTCGGTTTGATTTGGGGCCTGCAGCATGATTCATGACCGCCAGACCTTAAAAACTAAATACACTGCATGCCCATCTCCAACATCACGGCTTGCTGTGACGCTGAAAACATTGGCGCCAGTGTTAGCACAGCTTGTGACCACACCGTGAGCTTTGTTATTTCACCAAACACAGCAGAGATCTGGGCGATCTGAGGGCACAGCATCGGCCGTTAGCGATGGCATTGTGATCACGTCGAGCTGTCCTGCCTTGGATAGGAGTAAATGTAGATATTTTTCACTGGGGAATTCCACTAGAAAAATTCCAGTGGTGGGGATTTGTTCTGAAAATGTCAAAAATGTCAAAATGAAAGTTTAACTGGCCTGTTAATAATGGAGCATCTGATTGGGAAAGATTATGATAAGATAATTATATATGATATGAATTTTTTAAAAACAGAAATAATATGATAAATGCATGACCAGTAAAATACAAAACGCTCTATTAAAAATGTACATATTAGTTATGAACGAATTCATCTGTGTTTATTAATAGTGCATGTTTGTATAAAGACTTTTATCAATGGCATTTATTCTGCTAATTAAATTGAAAATTTCCCTTAAAATTATTAACACTTTTGACTATTTCATATTTGTACTAAAACCAATATTTATGTTACTTCTGCATATCCAAAAATATTACAGCATTTTCTGCACATTTGGAATTTCAACTATCATGTATGAAGTATGCAGCTTATCTTTCCCTTGATATTTCTCACTGAAACACTGTCATGGAACTCACAAATTTGTACATTTATAAATGTGTTATGTGATTTGACAAATTAATAATTAATAAGCATATTTTCAATAAGAAAAATGTATTACTCATGCATTTGCTTCTATTTTTTGCTTCTGTTTGGGGAAAATTAGTCATTTGTTTGTTATTCATTAACTAGTCATACTCTTTCCACCCCAGAGGCTACTTGATCTCAAAGTAACAAGCTAATAAAATGTGTGTATGCACAATTGTGGTGTGTGTGTGTGGTTGAGTAGGATAATAATTGTCCAGCTACTGGTTGTACAGTGTTGTGTGAGATGTTTATTACCAGTCAGGAACATACGTGCTGTCAGTGGTCACTTATTCTGGGGGTTGCAGTTCGATTGCCCCCACCATTACGTGCCCATTACTGCTGCCTGCCAACCAATTCAATCAGGAGCCTCCGGGGGAACAGAAACGCCATTTATCTCACCCGGCACAACATCAATCACAGCCACAGGCCCTCAGCTGTCACTGCCTAGCAGGAGGGGGGCTCTGAGTGTGTGGTAGTTTGAGGTCATCTGTACATGTCTTACACACTTACTTTGATATCTTGCATGATATTGACAGAATCTGTGTTACTAGGGGTGTCAAGTTTTGTCACAATTCGATATACAAGTTTTGACTGCAATCCAACATCTGCTAATATAACAAAGTCTGATACGATACAATTTCAAATATGATTCACTTTCCAAAAATGTGAGTTTGTACCATGTAGGATTGCCTTTTTATCAACTCTATTGACAGATGACTTAGAAGTGCACATTTTTGCCGTTTGAATATCAGGACGCAGCAGTGATGTCAGAAATCTTGCATCTACTTGTCCTATGTGTGTGTGGTGTGTGGAGTTGGATAATAATTATTAGGGGTGTAAATCACAAGTTTAGTCATGATACAATATTATATCAATCCAAAGGACAATGATTTGTCATCTGCTGTTTTCACAAAGTCAGCTACAATATGATTTCTGTTCAGTTCAACTCAGTATGAGACAATATCATATGCTGATTTAACGCAATCACTTCCATTCCAATTATATCACAAAAAACAACTAAAATATCCTTTAACATTTTTACTCCTAAGCCACGGCCCACAGTACCCTCTTAATAAATGTTGACAAAGGGTGACAAAACCAGCTGACATCTCCATGCTCACGTGGCGACTGACAATATCTATGATGTCTGATCGATATATTTTTTTCATTTTGGATTAGTTGATCCACCCCTATTGCTTAAACCCCTCTTGCTTACCTTTTCACTCAGTTTAAAAGAGGTAAATGTGAAACTGGAGAGGAGTTTGTAGGACAACACCTGCTCCTGCTCCTTAATCCCAGTGTGAGGGTCGGCTGCTTGATATCAGAAAACACCTGCTGCTCTCCCAGGTGACCAGAGATAGACAGATAACAGGTCTCTACTCTCTCTAACAACATGCTCTTCTTCTACTCAACCTCATACTTAATCCTTCCAGTTAACATGTTGTTATTGAGAGTGGAGACCCATTATCTGTCCATCTCTGCCCATATACATATATATATATATATATATGAGCGGAGATGGACAGATAATGAGTCTCCACTCTCAATAACAACATGTTAACTGGGAGGATTAAGTATGAGGTTGAGTATATGTATATAGTATATAGTCCCATCAAGACCTTGAAAAACTTATACATGCCTTTATCTCCTCCAGGGTTGATTACTACAATACTCTTCTTACTGGGGTCCCTAAAAAGTCCATTTGACAGCTCCAGCTCATTCAAAATGCAGCTGCCAGAGTTCTAACCAGAACTAATGCAGGTCCCTGCATTGGCTTCCAGTTCAGTACAGAATTGATTTCAAAGTACTGCTAATTCTGTACAAGTCACTAAACGGGTTGGGCCCTAGTTACATCTCTTGTATATAATTCTGGTAGGTCCCTAAGAGCTGCAGGATCAAGCCAGCTGGTGGTGAAAAGAACTGAGACTAAACACGGGGAAATGGCGTTTTGCCACTATGCTGCCCAATGCTGGAACCAACTGCCCATTAATATCAGATCTGCCCCAACTGCGACAAGTTTTAAATGGATGCTAAAAACGGCACTTTTCTGTTGCTTTTCCCACACTTGAGTGCTGAGATGTTGACTGTGCCTGATTTTAAAAATATTTTTAGAGCACTTTTAATCGTTTTCTTTTTTTAATCTTTATTTTTATTTCTTTTCTTATTACTTCTTTTATCTTTATTTTTAACATTTTAACATTGTTTCTGTAAAGCACATTGAATGACCCTTGTGTATGATAATGTGCTCTATAAATAAACTTGCCTTGCCTTTAAATGTCTTTGTATAAGGGGTGTGTGTATTATGAAACTGCAGTGTAGAATTGTGAAGTTATGGGTCAGTGTGAGCTGTAGCTGGAGTGCGTGGGTGTGTGTGAGAAAGAGGGGGAAGATGCGTTTAGGCCTGTGTGGATGGTGTGTTTCCTTTGGCACTGCGCTGCAATTTCCTGCCCTGTGATCTTCTCTTCCATATGATTAGAGCAATGTGCAGAGCATGCAGTCATATGATGAGATTACAACAGCAGTGGGCAAAGAGGGAGAGAGAGAGAGAGAGAGAGAGAGAGAGAGGGACAGGGGAGATGGAGAGAGGGTGAGGGGGTAAGAGATGGAAGGAGAGAAAACCAGAGATAGAGGAGAAAGAGAAATGGACAGAGACAGATGGACATACAGGCGCACAGAAAGAAAGACGGAGAGGCAGAAGAGAAAGGGCAGGGGGAGAAAGGAAGATGGGAAGCAAGAAACACAGAGAGAGAGAAAGAGAAGTGAATGGGAGAGCGAGGGAGGGAAGAAGAGATAGAGAGAGATAGACAGAGAGAGAAAGGGAGAGGGATCAAAAATAGACAGAGACAGAGAGAAAGCAGAGAAAAGGGAAAAAGAGAAGGAACAGGGTTTACTGGACATGTTAACATTGGCCTGATGCCCCAAAGGCTAAAATATTTCTCTCACCAACCTATGACTGTCTTATTTGTTCGTGTCGTAGAACTAGCCCTCACACATACACACACACACACACAGATGGAAAACCCAGCTGAGTTACTGGACTGTAATGCAATTACCCCAACACAATGACCTTTCTTTAGAGTGCAGCCCAAAATGCACAGTGCCGTACAAACATACACACTTACCGAGCTGCTCTCCTACCTACTTACCTACCTACCTACCTACTCTTTCACACACTCACACTCACAGGGCAGCAGGATTTGTGGAATGTTAATGTTACAGAGTACATGTTAACAAGTACTTTTAAGGTTTGCCAACTGTACTGTCCCAAACGTTATCTGGAACGTCCTGTATTTAGACTGAAATTGGCAGAGTGCTGGGTATGCACTGGGAGACAACACCAGCACCAGAATGCACTTGAAGAAGAAACCATGACAACTTAAGCCTTTATTTAAATCTTTATTTAGTACATTTTATATACTTGTGTATACTACATTTACATTTACAGCATTTAGCAGACACTCCTATCCAGAGCGCCGTCCATTTCAGAAACTTGGGGTTAAGGGTAGGTAGGGTAGTGCTGGAAATAGAATTACAACCCAAAACCTTTTGCTCCAGAGGCAAGTGTCCTGACCACTGCATTACCACCACTTTGATCTTTTTCCTTCCAGATATGTATTAGTTTTAGGGTTTGCTGTAAGAAGTACTTTCACACATGTAAGGATCAATAGAGGAAGCCTACGTACTTACTTCTAGGGTTAGGTACACATGTGAAGACCGATGTTTGGAAACCCAACATACTCAAATAATTAAGAAATTTATGTAATTTATGTCATTGGGGCCTGTGTCCACCAAGTGTTTTTTTCCACTGACAGCGTTGTTGCTAAGTAACGAAAAGCGCCATCAGGCACTTCCATGTTTGTTGCTATTTTAGCGTGTTTCTTTGAGATCGCTAGTTAAGCCAACAAGATGGAGAGAAATCACATCTTAACACTAGTGGCAGCGTTTGAAAGAAATTCTTATGTGTCTTCAAGATGAGATTGGGTGCATCTTGGCATCTTGGGTGCCCAAATCGTCTCCAGCTGCTCCAGATATGCTGCCATTTGTAGTGAGTTCTTGTGTTAGTATTAATTTATGTATTAATTTATGAATGTCTGCAATCATCTGCTTAAATGTTTAGATTTCTCCCCTTATTCTACATCACAGTAGGGGACATTTGAAAACTCCACCCTCCTATCTGAGAACTTCCACCCACCAGGTAGAATTGCTAGCGCTTCCTGATCCGCCATGTTTTCTTGCAAGCACTAGTGTAGGAATCGCAATGAAGAAGTCTACTGGCGGAGTGTTGTGTTAAACATGTATGGCTGTATGGTATGTTAGCAGCAGCCATGTCGATTATTTTCACTTGAGGCGTAGGCAGCAGCAGCTCATTTGCTTTTAGGAATACTAATAAGAAACAGCCTGTTCTGAATGGGACTGAAATAGAGGGGCAAAAAGCAGGTGAAAAAATGATTAATCTGAGAAGTATTTTCAGCAAACTACTTGTTTATAATATGAAACCTTTAATAATGCCTTAATGCATAAGTAAGTAACTTGGCTGCTGCTGCAATATTGGCACATATTATTGAATGCCTTACGTCACTAAAATTGTACATTTTCTTTTTCTACCTTTAGTTTAGAGTTTATATTTTGTCTATTTATACATACATATTCTATGTGCCTTCTTTGTTCTTTGTAATCTGTAAAAACTGCAGCCACGCCATCTCATCACTCTGTATACGTGTACATAGCTGAGGTGAAAATAAAGTTCACTTTGACTTTGGCTTTGAAAATAAATTGTTCAATCAGTCCCACATCAGTACATATGCTCAGCATGAAAGAATTAAGTATCAACTAGGTGGGGGGTAGTTGTAAATTTACCAACAGGTTTACATACTATTTATCTACAATCAGTTTTAAGAATCAGCCATTAACTAAAAGATCAATCTTAGTTTCAAGTTAACTCAGTTCAAGTACACGGTGTAATGACACTTTTAGGAGGCGTGTCCTGCCACATTCATGTTTTTTTCCCTTTCCCCCTCTTCCTCCTCCTCCTCCTCTTGCCCACTGTGCAGACCAACTAATTATGTGAAATATTTCTCCTAAGCTTCTTACTCAGATATACCTGATTGGCTATCGAGAGCAATCTCAAAGCCAATTACCGTAATGAGTGTGGAGGGGCCCGGGGCCAGGCGGCCCTCACGGCGTGTGACTGCTCCAGGCTGGCTTAAACACTTGAAGAGCTTCCCTGTCGCTTGTCAACACCCAAAATGGTTTAATCTTTGCTGCCTCTGCACATTTTAAAAGATTACCAGCTTTTTGCTCAGCCGGGAGGCCGACACTGCGGCGCTGAAGTTTTCAGGAGAAACTTTTAGGCCCTTGCATGTGAATGGGCAGGAGGACAAGCAGCTCTAACACTTCGGAGCTCTAATACAAGTTAGTGCAACTACAGAGAGCATTTAACAGTGGTATTATACAAAGTACACAGTATACACACAAGATTCACGAGAGCAACATACACAGGAATAAAGTGTTTTGTTTAGATATAAAGTACAGTTCAAAAGTCTCAAACCAGTCCACATTGATGAAACAACATGCAAACATACATGTAAATACTATTTCTAGGCACACAAGAAATTTTGGCTCTTTGGAAACAAAAGATAAAAAATTAAGGGAGTGTCTAGACTTTTGCACAGTACTACAGGTACATTAGTTTGAATTAAAGTCTGTGAAAAGGAACAACCCTGTACAGGCACCAACACACTGCAGTGCACACACAGGTACCTAATAGCTTGGTGTGCTGCTTTATGCCTGAAGTGAACGTATTAACAAGAGGTGAAATTAACCTTGTCTAGTGCAAATTAGTTCTAGGTTGCAAAAGGTTTTTGCTACAAATAAAGGTTTGTGTTCATTCTAGATGTAATTTATTCCTTAGGCCCAAGAGGGATGGATATTTTGTAAAAAATTATATAAACTTGCAAGTAATCATAATTAATTAGATGTTTAGCATGATTAATTTCTTCAAGATACCTATTAGTGTTAATGCCAAACTTGTTTGTATGACTACTTTGCTTAAAAAGTTATTGTGTTAAAGTTTCTAGAATAATTATTTGCCTTAACATGTTAAAAACTTCCAATTAATTGTGTGTTAGCATGTTGAATTTTCCAGATTAATCTGGTATGTTAACACATTAAAATCTCCAGTCCTAATATAATCATATGAACCAAATAACCAATCGAGAAGGTGAAAAATATTTTCCTTTGCATAAAGGTGATAACAGTGACAGTGTAAACTGGGTTTTGGCTATGACAAGCTCTTTTAATCAGAACCAGTCACAAATTCCCCAGCGTTCTCTCTCTTATTCATTATTATCTAGTTGCATGACAGATTTTGACCAATAAGGAACTAAAGAAACATTATGTTATTGGCTATACATGTTATTACAAAGCACCTGAGATTAAATTAGCATCCGCCTGAGCATGGCCCTGTTCGTTTCAGCGCAACACTTTTTCCTTTGCATGGCTCTTTGCAGCCCCGGGGCCTTAGGCGGCGGCGAGGCGAGAAGTCGAAAGAAGGCGTTTGTATTAACACTCCTCGCAGGTGGAGCGCGGGCGGCGTAATGGCCTCTTTCAGCACGTTAGCCGGCCGCTGGGCCGCAGTAATCTTTCAGCAGCTTGGCTCCCTGCTAACAGGGCTGCCCCGAGCACGCAGCTCAATTAGCAGTTTATTATGGAAGAGGGGCCCTCCCACACCCGCTGCTGATAGCCACATGCCAATACAGCCTCTCACACCTTGGGGCCCAGGCCGGACTCACCCGGGGGCAAGGGGGTGGGAGATGGGGGCCTTGGGGGCCAACCTCACCTCTCTCTCTCTCCCTTGCATGAGGTAGGGGCCCGCTGTTGACGGGGTAGTTAGGCACCGTGGGACCTGCTGGAAAATTCCCTTTCCAGGAGGACACTGCAGTTAGTGTTGTTTAATATCTGGAAAATAAACATTAAAAATGCTTGTAGATGTGTGTGTGTGTGTGTGTGTGTGTATGCGTGTGTGTATGTGCGGTGTGTCTGTGCATGCATACATGCATATGTGTGTACGTATCTGTGTGTGTGTGTGTGTGTTAGTCTGGAGGACAGACAGTGCTGCATAGTGCTGGACTGAATTTCCAGCAAACAATAAACTGTAGTGATATGATTCTAACTTCCCTCTCCAACCCCCTCTCTCCTAGTCTCTCTCTGATCTTTACACACACACACACACACACACACACACTGCCTGTCCCTCCCTATCTGGACCTTTAGGCTCCTATCTGCCAATGCGCTTGTAGAGATATTGTTAGCATTCCATTTGCCATTTACATTCTCCGCTCTTGACATAATTGAGGAATGGATGCTCTTATGAAAATTAAACTCGCGCTCCTCCCGGGTTACTGTAACCCTGTTAAAATGTAATGAGATTCTTTATGCGTCGTCTTGTGATTTTTTTTTATTAAATAGAATATGAGTAAGACTAATTCCCCGGCCCTAAATGTAGAGCGGGACGCGGCATTATTGATAGCGCAGTGCATAAGTGCTCTCCCGTCCCGGGCCTCTAATGGTCTAATAATGCATTATAGCGGCCGCGGCGGGCCAGTGGCGAGCAGTGCTTATTGTCCTTATTGAAAACACCTGGCCCGACCATTCATCAAGGTTAAATCAAGAGGCCCCATTTGTTCATTAGCCTGTCACTAAACATCTTTATGCAGTTTGGCCGCGGCGGGACGGCAGCGAGGAGGAGGAGGTGCGCCCCCACCGTCGCCCACTCCATTCCCCTCCACTAAACGGTGTCATTCTGGACGGATGGGATGAAGCGGCAGATTAGGGGCCCGTTCCCGGAACACCAGCTATTTCCCCTGTGCATGGATTCACCGCAAAACATTCGTCTGGGCTCAACTCTCGGTGACGCAGCCGTGTTCACCCTCCTCCTCCTCCTCTTTTGGGGCTTTGGACCCCACTGTGGAGAGAAAATGCAGGCCCGGACGGCTTCCAAAATTGGTTAATTGTCTGAAAATTACACTGATTTGTTAATGACTTTAATCCACAACTTAGAACCGTGTAATTAAATCAGGCTCTAACACACTTTCCCCGTTTTCACAAATGGACTTTTCCGCACCTGATTTTTTTCTTTTTCTTGTCTCACAAACAGCCCTGCTTTGGCTCTGATTACATTTAGTTTTGCATATTTCATATTTGCTGTTTTGCATATCAACTTAAACTAAGAATGAAATGTTCTGAGAAGATGTTTAAAATAGGATTGTGTCACTCTTACGTTATTGACGTCATATAATAAGGTTGAAGATTTCTTTATTGTGCAAATAAAGTATTGTGCAGCCTGTGCCAAAGTCTTGAGCCACTTCTCGTTTCTTCATATTTTGCTTCTAAAATGGCAGACTTTCTTGTGTTTTTAACATAGTCCTTAAAAATACTATTTGCACGTGTTTGCACATAAAATAAAATAAATCACTGCACCATATCATTTTCCTAGAATATAATGAAATAAGGGGTTCTCAAGATTCAATACTATGCTTATTCAAGCGCAGCATGCAGTGAAATGTGAACCTTGTTCACTCTTAAGGCTGTGCAGGAAATATAAGTTAAGCAAATAAGAACACAAACAAATAATTTAAGTACTTATAGTGCTATTTGTG
>JAVGVS010000004.1:7738528-7880838 GCA_032718565.1 Distichodus sexfasciatus
AGTGTATTCTGATACTGCACAGGCACGAAAACACTACATGTGTAATGTTCAGAGTTGATCTGACAAATGGGGGTTTCTGTAACTCTTCTTAGAGATGTGCTGCACATTGAACAGGCCAATTTGATTATAGTACAAAAGACCATCTTATAAAGGAAATCAAGGATTACATAAGGATGAACAAATTAAAAGACAAACACTGATCATTTCCCCCATTCTGTCATAAGTAAGGTAGAGAGAGAGGGTGAGAGAGAGAAAGAGAGGGATCAGGAGAAAATTATTTTCAATAGTCTGCATCACTCAGGCAGCTATGAATGAGCAGAAGTGATTCGATTATGTTGAGGCTAATGCTTTAAATCCATCTTCACAGCTACTCGCGCCGCTCAGACGCACACCATCCTCCTTGTCAGCAAATTCTTACAACTGAATGAGTCTTTGTTATTTCTCTGGTGATGACACTGCATTTTTCATACGACTCGGCTCATCCGCCCCGCCGAGAGAGACGGCCTGCACCGCAACATCTCTCCTTCTTTGCTTCATCTCTTTTTTATTTTCCCTCTTTTCATCTGTGATTTATTCAGCTGGAGATTGAAGAACTGTAGTATTTTATCGATCTATCTATCTATCTATCTATCTATCTATCTATCTATCTATCTATCTATCTATCTATCCTTCCATCCATCCATCCATCCATCCATCCATCCATCCATCTATCATCTATCTATCTATCTATCTATCTATCTATCTATCTATCTATCTATCTATCCATCCATCCATCCATTCATCCATCTATCCATTTTTAAAATGCTGAGATTATATATTATCCATCATTATTATTCATTATTATTGCACACTGACCAATTGTCTAATCCCACACCCTGATTTAAACTGCAAGAGGAGGCTCTCACAAATCTGTGTTAGTATTTGATTATGAACGAAAGCACATTGAAGTTGTAGGTCGATCTCTGCTGCTGCTGTATAATACCCAGAACTGAAATATGCGACATGAGAGGAGAAGGAGGAGAGCAGGAAGGAATAACAGATCTGTTTTATTAATCCCACAGCAAGAGCATGAGTGACACACAAGGCAGAGTGACGGAGGAATAAATGAGGAGGACAGAGCGCTTCGGCCAGATGCTGAAAGAGGAAGAGATGGTGGTTGTAAAACCTGCTACTTCCTGCTGCAGTGTCGGAAGGCCAAAGTAGAGGGAGGGGACAAATTGTGAGTGGCACGATAGAGGGATGGTGGCGTGGGGGAAGAGAGAGAGAAGCATTTCACCGCTCAGCTCGCAGAGTAGAAAGTCTGTTGGTGAGCGAAGCCTAATCACATTAGCCGGGAAAACTTTTACTTATGGCTAATGGAATTCGTTTAAAATTGAACCAGTGGGACGTAAGCAGATTTGCATCGATCCAAATATGTATAGAGCCCAAAGTCAGCTCCAATGTATTGTGGGGGAATTAAAAGTGGGTGGGGGATAAAGCCTATAGAGCCGACTGTATGATCCTTTCCACGAGATCACCCACCCCAAACACTCTCTACACGCCTTTCTGCTGATCTGTTTGAATGTGTGTCTGTGTGTATTTTGCCAGCAAATTCCTGCATTTGTGTGTGGGGAGAGTTGGCGGTGCGTGCGTACTATGTTGGTGGCAGGCTTTGCTAGTTTCTTTTGGGGGTATTTGACTTGCCTGTTAACACCACCAAATAAGCCTGAGCCATTGCTTTATTTAGTCTGACACTTGACATTCACATCGCCTGGAGAGAAGAGCGCCAGCAGAACGATCAAGTTCTTCAGAGAGAAAACCCCAGCCTCTGGAGTTGGTCACAAGCAAACTCACATGGCTACAGCAGATTTCAAAAATGTTAAACTAATTTAGTGTGTATTCCATAATTATATTATTATTATATATAAATACATATAGCATATATATATGTATAATGCATAAAGACATAAAACAGTTATATTTGCCCCTGTTTAATTTTTTCTGATTTATTGAACAGGATTAATGGGAAAGGTGGAAGACACACACACACATCATTCCTTAGCAGGACCATGCCCTTCCCCATTCACCTTCCAGTTCTCTCATCCTCCCTCAAGCAGATGAAGAGCAGGATTGAGTGCAAAAGGTACAGCACAAAGAGAACGCGGATGAGTAAGAAGCCCAAGATGAGATTATCCGGGCCGCCCACTCTGAGTGCTACTCGCTATAAAATGGGACCCTAAGAAGATAATAACTCTTATAATTGTTTCATTTGGATTGATTCTTTCTGTTACAAGACCATGACAGAATTATGTCCGGCCCCAGCGCCCAGCTGTCTACCCTGCCCTTCAAGCCAGCCTTTTTTTATTCCAAACTCCTTTAGAAACAGAGCAGCATGCAGGAGATAAAACGTCTTTAAAAGACGTGTGAATGTGGCTCAACCTGGTTCTGCATGATATTAAATATCCTGGTGAATGACCTCTGGGTTATGAAACATCCTGAAGGACAATGTGTTCATATGCAGAGAACTCACTAAATATAATCAGTCACACTGCTGCGCCTGTTTAATTAAGCTGAACTCCCCACAAACAAGATTCAAGATTCTTTATTTGTCACATACATACAGTTATACAAAACAAAACAACATACAGAGAAATACAGACTGCAAATTAAACAGAAATGAACAAACATTATGTGTGTGTATATGGTGTATATATATTTATATATTTATATATATATTTTTTTATATATTATTAAAACCTCCAGGACCAGAGTTCCCTACCCCTGCTATAAACTTTAATTATACATGTCCATAATATAGAATAACTGTGGATATATTCTATTTACAATAGAAATTAACCGAGTAAGTTAAAGAAAAGTTACACATTTTTACAATGTTATAAAATTTGGTTCCAAAAATGTTTCAAATATCTACTTTGTCTTTGTAGGCATGCTGCGATCATTTCTACAACATTTCATCAACGTTCCTACAATGTTCTTCTCAAATGTTACATTTGCATTTTTAGGGAGAGGGAATTCTACAGAGAACAGACTGCAGACTCTGGATCTCAAAGCAACATCAGTCATCACTCATCTCCCTGTTACCACCGAGGAGCCATGAGCGCTCATCTCAGGATTTCTCTATGGAAGAAGTATCCGCTGTTACTGGATCCCATCAGTGACCAGCGGAAACGTCTTGAGAAAGTCCTGGTGGAAGCGGAGATCGCACAGTCACCCCATCGGTTAATGGAGGCCTTATCGAACCATTTTAAGACTTAACACCTCACCATTCCTGCATCTGAATACGCTGGCCGGAAGACTGTAATCCTCTTACAGGATCATAGTTGGATGCCCTGAGGGAGGAGGTGGGACAGAGATGGAATCCACAATGCCTGGACAGGAGAAAGGTCCAGCAGAACCAGGCAAACTGCACATATCCCAACATTTGTTCCAGACCCATTGGGGATGTTATAGAGACTCAAGAAATTCCAAATATTGCTGTGCTGGTAAAATTGACTCAACGCTGAGTTTAATGGGATGAATTTGAGTTTGCACTGTCATAATTTCTTATTGCCTTGTTTATTTAGTAAATCCAAGTTGTCCAAGCTATACTGACTGTTTGTTTCTTTAATTAACCCTTCTGTTATGTTCATTTCTCAGGAACACCAATGATGTTCCTGGGTCAATATGACCTGGGGCATGTTTAATTATCCCAAAATATTGAATGGTTGCACATACAGTATGTGAAATGAAGCATTTTTATTGTATTTGTTGATTACCATTATTAAGCTAAGCAGAAGAATTTTCATACTGAAAAAATGCTTTAAACTATTTTTTTATTTTTTAAATTTAAAATGGGTCAATCTGACCCGCAACATAACAGGATGGTTAAGGACCATTTAAATTCTGCACCCACTCAGTGAAGAGGAGTTCAGGTGGCTACGTAAACTTAGGCCACACTACGGCCACAGGAGCCAAGGAATAGTGTGGGATTTGGAAATGAATATTGAAAAAAATATTTTTTTGGTTTTGGTCTTGGTTTTTGGTTTTAATTTGCAAAACAAATGACCAAGTGATACGGAATTATACAGACCCGAGAAGCTGTCCGGCCGCTTTGGCCCCATTGGCCCCGCAGCCCTCCTCAACAACAAACAATCAGCTGGAAACAAGCTGTCAGGGGTGGAAACACTATCCCAAACCTGATGATTGACGCCTGGGAAGGTTCCCACTCTCCCCCACCCCCAAATCCCATATTCCTCCAGCGCTGCAGCTTCCCTCACAATGCCAGGATGCCGAGCTGTTGCGAGAGAAAACAGAGCATGAATCACCCCAGAGGGGGGCAGTGGCAGGGTGGGTGCTGTGACGGCGGGATGGACCGTTGTCCCCGGGTTAGCTATTTTTAGACGTTTAGCACCCGGCTGGAGGAAGAAGCGGCTGTATTTCATTTCAAATGTGCCACTGAAGTGTGTTTGAGGAAGAGGAGGAGGAAATTAGTCTGGCAGGAAGCCACATGGGTCGAGTTCCCATTCACACACAACAGAGAGAGAGAGAAATTATAATATTATTATTATATATAAAAGCTGTAACCCTAAAATTGAACCGTGCTGTCCACAATGTGGTTTCCACAAAAATGATACACATACACACTTCATACATTTTGTCGGTGGTGATGTTCTAGTGGTTAAGATAGAGTTCATGGTTCAAGTCCCACCACCAGCGCTACCGTAATTGGATCCCTGAGCGAGACCCTTAATTTCCTAGGTAGACTGTCCCTAAAATTAGGAAAATGTACATCACATCTGCTAAATGCCCTGAAATCTTTTGATTAAAATATTGTGCACGTTTATTTCAGGTCGGCACAGTGGTGCAGAAGAAGTCTTACCAAAAACTTAACAGGGGCACAATTTTCTGTCCCCAAAAGTAGGCCAGTTCCCAGTTGTGTATGTGTATTCTTATGATAGCAGAGGCCATATCTGCTATATGTTCTATAATATATGTAATAAACCCTAAACTGATGCCTGGTCCCTACAGTGTGGACCATACAAATATGCCACATACACAGACTCTCTCACACACAAACACACACACACACACACATACAACTGTGAGTATATTTGTGATAGCAGAGGTCATATCATATATCCAGTATGTAAAAAAAATAAATATTGTAATTGTTCCCCAATATTTTTTATGAACCACGTTGTTGGTCCCCACTATGTGGTGCCTACAACATGACGCACACACGTGCACACGCACACACACACACACACACACACACACACTTGCCTGGAGCCATAGTTAATCTAATAACTGCTGCTTTTGTGTCCTTGATAAGAGAGTGGGATAGTGTAGATACATGCCTGAAACACACACACACACACACACACATACACACATGCTGTAGAAGAGTGAAATGTAGCCAGTCTAATCTCCTGCTTGGTTCCACAAACACAGTTTGGGTGACAAGCACCAGAGACCTACAGCACCAAAGGCAACTCACACACACATTCAAACACACTCTCCGTGACTCACTCCGGAAGGCCTCGTCTGATGACGTCGTCAGCAGTCGCTCTTGACTGTGGTTGGTGGAAGTGTGAGGGTGCAACTTTGGGTTAAACATTGGGGAGTTAAAATCTCTGCCTATTTATTTATTTATTTATTTATTTACACACTGTATCATTTACTTTTGTAAAAGGAGTAGGCTAAATTGACATTACTGTATTAGAAAAAAATGATGATACTGTGATACTATGATACTACTAGGGTATTTTATGCCACAACACAATGACACAATGACAGTAGTTACTTCCTATTATTATGTGTTAAGTGTTTAAGCATTAGTACCTATGCATTAGTACCTACATGTTATTCTCTCTCTCTCACTCTCTCCATGTTTTCAATCTTTCCCCCACTCTCTCTTTCCCTCTACACCTTCCACATTCTCTCCCCTCTATCTTTTTCTCTGTTTTTCTTTTCCCTTTCCTTCTCTCTGTCACTCTCTCACGCTCCCTTTTTCTCTCCATCTCTCTGTCTCTCCCCATCACTCTCTCCCTCTCTACCACTCTCTCTCCATCCCCCCCCCCCAGTTTCCAGTACAAGCTTTATGGGTGTTAAACATTGAGTTCTGAGAGACTCTAACCAACAGAACTCTCCAGCACACACACACTTCTCCTGTCATCCACAGGGTATTGACACAGCAATGTTTCCCTTCCTGAAATAAACACACACACGCACACACACATACACACACCACCATTAACTGAGGCTTGAGGAAATCTGATGTTGTTTATGACTGTATTGTGTTTCAGCATCAGTTTCAATCTTCACGACTCTTTCGGGGCTAAAATAACACCCCTCCGAACCATTAAAAAACAGCACAAATCCTCAACAACACACTTTACAACTCACCAAGGGTGTGACCCAAAACCTATAACAGCTACAGAAAGGACCTGTGGGGCTGGGTGTGTGTGTTTCTGACCAAAATTCATTTTGGGTGCTTATGTCAGATTTTACACCTGCCAATTGGGGACAGACCTTTGGGGATGAAAACTGCCTTGTTTAATTGTTGCTAATATACTTTTTGTATTAAAAAGAATGTTAAAAATCTGTTGTATGTTTACCCACAATTGTGGTTTAAAATTGTTTTTTGGGGCAGTTGGTAGCATTAAAGTTAAGGAGTTGGCCCCATCATCGGAAGGTCACCAGTTTAAGTCCAGCACCGGTAAAGGTAACATTGATGTACTCATGAGCAAGGTACCGTCCCCAACCGCTGTTCCTCATGTGCTGCTGAAAAGCGACCCCCTGCTCCTTCATGGATGGGTCAAATGAAGAGGTCACATTTTGTTGTGGTGCACTGTGTGCTGTGATGTGATGTATTCACAATGACAAATAATCATTCATTCATACTAAAAAGTACACTGAATCATACAACACTGTGCAGGGGGAAAATCACATATTTTTATATACATAATGATGAGTGGGGCGGCACGGCACAGTGGTTAGGTCTGTAGTCTCACAGCGAGTAGGTCCTGGGTTCGAACCTGGGTCAGCCATAAGGCCTTTTGTGTGAAGTTTGCATGCTCTCCCCATGTTTGCATGGGTTTTCTCCAGGGGTTCCAGTTTCCTCCCACAATCCAAAAGCATGCAATATAGGTTAATTGTCGACTTGAGTTGGCCCCGTAAGGTGTGAATGTGGATGTGAGTGTGCCCTGCGGTGTGTTGGTGCCTGCCCAGGGTTGTTCCCCGCCTTGTGCCTGTAGTTCCCAGGCGCCGGTCCCCCGTGACCCTAGTTGGAATTACGCAGGTTGGAGCTTGAATGAATGAATAATGATGAGTGACATGTACAGTTACTGTTTATGGTGTTTTTATATAAATCTTCACAGTTTTATCAACCAATCAGGATGCAGTTCACATAATATGTGATAAATAAAAATAAATAAGTCTATGTCTGTCCCAAAACCCTGACCCTAATTATAAGCTCAGTGGAGAAACATGAATGGTTCCTGCACTTTTCTCTTTTATATGAAAGATATCAAAGCGACAACCAAACTGCAGGTGTAGAGTTTGACATTTGTCCCCAAAAGTAGTCTTGGTCAGAAACGCACACACACGCACACACCCGCACACACCCACACACACCCACACAAAGTGAGCTGAGGGTAATTACTTTCAGTTACAGGCCCGATAAGCATCAGCTCATCAGAGAAAGAGGGGAAAGAGATCTTCTTCTCTAATCACTTATCACAGGGGGCCAATCAAGACTCTGTGTGTGTGTGTGTGTGTGTGTTTGCTCTGAGTGTATCTGCCCATTTCATCTTATGAAGGTGGCTCAGAGTAAACCCAGATGTTATGATGGTGGGGGATTTACTAACACGATCATCTCCACACATTCTTTTGATCTTCATTAAAGCTGAACAGATACATAGTTTTTAAGACCAATTACTGATTTGTTATCATTTGAGATTCTTTATAAGTCACATACACAGTTATACAAGAATAGCATGTAGTGTAATGTGTTCTGAATCAACCATCAGACTGTGCAATAACAATAACATATATTCTTTATAAACCTTACACGTACAAACAAGAACAGTGTGCAAATTGTATTGAACAGCGTAATATAAAAATCAGATAATTATATTTCAGCCAATATTCATTTATTTGCAGAAGCACAGATTTTTTTACTTAATATACAGAGATTATGTTATGTTCATTATGTTCATTTTGTATATATACATATACAGTATACATAACGAGAACATCTCTATATGTGTAGTGCACGGTTGAATAGCTGTATGTGTGTGTTTGGACATGGCATCTCAAGAAGAAGTCAGTGGATCACCAGCAGCTTCTCTTCTGCTCACACCAGCCTCTTATTCCTGAAGACGTCCCAAATCCTGCTGAACTGTAAAACTCTAATCCCAACCTAATCCCTCCAGCAGACCTGAAGCACATCAGACAGCCCCATCGGCCAATCAGAGGCAGGGAATCGTGGGAATGCTGCAGAGGATTGTGGGATGCAGCGAGGAGAGCCGGCATTCCAGCTAAGCAGTGCCATCCGTCACACACACATACACCACTGCAGACGGGCATCTCTGCTCAGTGTCACTAAGGGGTTAAAAGGGTGGAGGGCTCACTTATAAACACAGATACATATATGCCTACTCACATGCCCACACACATACACACATGCAAATACAGCCCAAACCAGCATCTCCACACCCATACATACAAACACACACACACACGCACCCACACTTACAAGAACACACACACACACACATGCATGAACACACACATACACATATTCACACATGCACACTCACACACAGATATGCATACACACACTCACATCCACTCACACATATACGGACACCTACATGCAAACACGCAAGCACACACAAAAACACAACCACATACACACACATGCATACACAAAGACACACATACAGGAAAAAAAATTATTCTGTCATTCCAAGTCCCTGTCGCCTAACCTCTGGAGACCACACACACATACACACTTTCTGATGTGCAAAGCAGCAGGTGAAGACTCACACTCAGCTTCTCACTCCCCACTAAACCCTCAGTAGGGAGGATTCCACCTTCTGGTACGCGGGACGTGTTTACACTTTGCACTAAAGCCCCTCCGTATTTATTGCTCGGGCCGCAATCCCAACTACTTACACAGAGAAAGCAGATCCGACTCTCCGGCCTCGCCCCTAATCCCCTCGGCACCCGTACAGGAGGCACACACCTCCACCCATGTATCAATCAATCAATCTATCATTTGTATTTCAAATTAAAACCCAAAATTTTAAAAACACGTTTTTCCCCAAAATTTATTCCAAAACCAAATTTAAAAAGAACAAACACCAAGCTGTTTTCCAATTTGACATTTTGTGTTTTGGTGACAAATATGGAAAGATGAGTTTTGAGTTTTGTTTTAATATGAAAAAGAAAGGAATTACTGATTCATGGAGGTTTATTAAAAAAAAAAAAATTCTGTAACCCTGCAAACAAAAGAGAGAGAGAGTGGGATAAAAATAAGTGATGTGGGATTAGGTCGTCCTGAGTCTGTCTGACAGCCTTTGGAGTGACAGCTGCTGAAGTGTGTATCAAAAGCAGAACTGCTCACTCATACACACACACACACACACTTTTAACAACAAGGGGGCGCTCTCTCCATACCAGGGCAGGATCCATAATGAATAAGAACAATAATTCAAAAAGAGTTTTCTCTTCAAAAAAATGTCTGAAGGGCCACCGTTACCCCAGGGTCCTCATTTGGTGTTTTAGAATTCAAAAAGGAAGGCTGCACATTCTACACAAAATATGGAGCATTCCCATTATGTGTGAAACGCTCACACACACAGTGCAAGGATAAGGGTGGCAGTAGGGAGGTGAGTAATGAGGAATCTGACAGGAGCAAGTGTGAAAATAGAGATAGAGAGCGCTATTCCTGCATGTTCCCACACATGCATATACACACACAAACACGCACACACATGCATGCAATGCACACCCCACACGTACACATTGGCACGCACACACACACACACACACATATGCATGTATACACAAACACACACCCATGCATACAGATGCACTCTGGAGCCATAATTCATCAAAATCTTAGTGTATGTTATATATGTATTATGAAAATGTATTTCATCTCATTGATATAAAACATTATCATTGTAAAAGAAATTTATTATCCATTCTTCAACACATTTTTGGTCACACCCAGAGTAATTATGTCATGATAATGTTCTTTACAACAGGAGTCCCCAACCGCCGGGCCGTGGAGCATTTTGTGTCGGGCTGCACAGAAAGTATAAAAATAGTTGACTATCACAGTCTATAGGGTGTTTATCTTGAAAAACACTTTCATCTGTGGCTCTTAGGTGGTGGTGCTAAGGCAACTCACTGGGTGAATAGGTTAAACATTATACAATTTATTGTGTTGTGTTGCACGTCTCAAGCCTGTGGAAAATATTTCTGAAATGAAACTGGTCTTTGGTGCCAAAAAGGTTGGGAAACAATGTTATATAGCATGACATCTCTCCTCTGCACAGGGTACTGGAACCCTTTCACTCATATCAAGCAGCAAAGTACCGTACTGTTCTAAGCATTGGGAAAGTGCCTCAGGTGCCCCCCAACTTATCAAACCTAGTAAATCCTCACCCTTCTCCCGGCCATGACAGCTTTGAGCAGGACCATTCCTGCACTCCATCACTGCTGTCCACGGCGGGCCGTTTTTCTCCTCACTGTTCGGCATCTTTTTTTGAGCCACTGCCAGGCTGAGGGCAAATGCGACCTGACGTGTTTTGTCCGCTGTTGAATCGGCAGCGGGACTAACAGAGGGAGTGGTCACGGCGGCGAGGAGTTAAGTGGCATTTCTCCGGTCGCCCTGTTTACTTCCCACCACGTTTCCTCACTCGGGATGCCGGCCTCGCCGACAGCGCCGGCCTGCAAACAAAACATTGTCACCCATCACAATCGACTGGCCTCGTCTGCGCCTGTACAGATGGGACAGCATTGCCACAAGCCCCCCTCTCCCCGAATCTCCCCCATGCCACAGCGCGCCGCTGACAGGTCCTCCCTTTGTGCATCGTTCAGACGGCCTCGACAACCGCAGAAAGAGAGCAAGAAAGAGAGATGGAGGCAAAGAGAGATGCAGAATCCTCCTCCCCCCCGAACCTCAGTCTAATCCAATTACTGGCCTCCAAATTTGATTGGGGTTCTGTGAGTGCCATCAGCTGTCTGTCATTAGTGCGTGCTGAATGGGGCCTGCACCCCAGCGCTGAAAAGGAGCCATCTGAAAAGCCAAAGGAAGGTGCAACCGCTTTCCTTCTAAAGAAACAGAAATTTTAAAGAAAGAGATGCAATCAAGACATGGCAGTTATATTTATGTAGCACTTTATGGACAACATGCAAAGGATGAAAATACAAATGTTCAAGAGACACAACATGTATACAACACAAAACCCACTCTAAAGAGCTAAAGTAAGCTCTTCATTTAACTGGGTCAAATGGCAGGGAATAAAAGTGGCTTGTTTCAGCCTTGTTTTTAGCAGTATACAAACTGAACTGAGTATCAGAACTTTGCTCAAACTGAGCAGCAAGGTACCATACCTCAATGGGCAGTAGGCAGAGTGTGGGTGTAGTGTTAAAATAGTGGGTTAGAGTTATGATAGTGATATTGTGTGGTCGAACACTTCATTGTGACAAAACAATACAATTATGTTTCTCCCTTTACAAAGTATTTTCAACTAGCAGCTGATTGCTTTTGAATTATCAGGTGGCATCTGATAGGCTCACTATCCCACACAGTGCAGGCTCACTGCATCACAATGGAGTTGGAGGATGGTCCACCTTGGCCAAGTTAGAAGCAAGAATCCATGGCCGTCGTTATCAAAATGTCCCCCTCTGAAAGGTTAAACCGACAGAACTTACGTATTTCAGAGTAAGCTGAAAAGTTTAGCTTGTAGTGCAGCTAGCTGCTATCTTAAAAACTTAGCTAGGTAATTCGAAGGAGCCAGTAGCTTTCAAGGCTGTTGTTTAAAAGCAGCCTCCCCAACACTGTTAAATACAGTTTGTGAGCAGGAAGAGGAGCAGTGATGTCTGTCTTTTGTCTTGTGGTCAGCTGTTTGCTGTCTAAAGTGACAATAGTCTGAGATTCTGACCATATGTGAGCAAGTGTCTGTTGCGTGAGTGTGTGTGATCTTGTTGTCGAGCTCATTGTGTAATTACAGTGTGAGTGCCGTATTAGCGTGATGGCTGTCACAGGGCTGTCGGCGAGCTCATGGGGGCGGCTAATGGATGTAGTTACAATGCCTGCTAAACACATTGGGCGCAGATCCATAAAGCAGAGAGAGAAAAATTAGTCAAGAAATCTACAAGAATGGCAGTGGGTTTGAAAACCCCCACAGTAAAAAGCAAAAAATGGCCTTTCTGTTTATAGTATGAATTGCTATTTTGGAAACAGATATATATGTCAAGTGATACATGTCAATTTCTAATTTTTCATTTCTAATTTAATTTGCAGTGTTATGTCACAACATGTTATACTTGTATAAATATGTATGTGACAGGCAGTATATATGGATCTGAGAGTTGTTTACAAAAAAATATATAAAATTTCTACTGTTAAAATTGCAATTTTGAATAGTGTGAGGCCAATGTGTAATTCTCTGTTTTTGTACAGCCACACACAAACTACTCAAACTCAATTTTTTTTCTGATATGAGGTTTAGATCAATAGCAGCATGTACAGTCAATGTGATATTTTAATGTGTAACTAAATTGGATTTGTAGACAGCCAGTGCGTGTGTGTGTGTGTGTGTGTCCATGTATTTATCGCATTGTGGGGACCTTTTTGTCCCCTAAAATCACATTGATCTGTTTTTTGGGGTTTTGTGGGGACATTTGAGAGGTCCCCATGAGGAAAAATGACTTTATAGAAAATGTACTTGTTTTATTTGAGAAACTAAAAGAGGTAAAAGATGTGCATTTGGTTACTGAGGTTAAGGTTAGGGTTAGGATTAGGTGTAGGTATAAAATTATATACATCTAGTCATTATGGGAGTCTATGGAAGGACCTCACAAAGATAGTAATACAAGACTGTGTGTGTGTGTGTGTGTGTGTGTGTGTGACCTCATCTAAAGAGATCTCACACCTAATATGTTCCTATAAGTATAATAAACATACTGTATTTCACATAATCTATTAACAAACTGTATGATCAGTTTGATCAGATGCATGGTGGTCAGCTTCTCAGTGCAGCTTTCTATCTTGCCAGGAGTTTTAAGGAAATCTCCCCAAAAAACTCAAGCTTACTCCGCACCAATACCCTATTTTCTCCTAGTTTTATTAGCAGGTTTTACCCTGGTCTGTTCATACAGTGTAAGCAGTATGATTCCTCCACAGAATCTCACCACCAGAAAACAAAACAAAAACAAGAAATCACCAAAATACTTTACCTGCTTTTATTGCTCTACATATGTGACCCGATCTGTCGTAATGAGTCGGAAGTCGGCGTTCTATTTATTTAGATACGGGCCGATTATGTTGACAAACATCAAAAATATCGATTTTTCTTTTTTGGTCTTATATGAAAGAAAAGGTCTTCAAAATTATGCTGGTCTCCAAAAAAGAAAAATCACTATTTTTGTGATGTTTTTCAACATAATCGGCCCGTATCTAAATACTCATTACCGACTCATTACGGCAGATCGGGTCACATATTTACATTTTGTGAATTACATGTTGTCTAATGTTGTATATATTTATATTATTAAATGTAATAGTCGTGGGACAAAGTGTTTGCCATTTTCTGCTTGGTGTCAGATTATTTTTTTTTATCATAACGGTGATGAGAATTTTTTGCCTATGGCCGCAATGACCAGAACCACCACTGTTCATAGAGCTATGGATCAATACAGACCTGCGATCCCCCTGTTGGCCACCATCGTGTCCGGGCTCCCCTGTCATTGTTTGCCTGATGGTTCTGATGTGTTTAATCTGTCCATGGCTTCTTCATTTAGTTTGCTTTAAGACGATTTTTTTAGACCCTCGCACCTATTTCTGCCGTATTTGATTTTTCGATAATTTGCATAAAATGAAATCCCATCTTTTTTGAACTCGTCCCTGGATTTTTGTCCAATCTGCATGCAACTGGTATCATTTGAATCCCAAGACACTCTTCTTTAATTATTATTGAGCACATTTTTAATTTAGGTCTTCATTTGGCTGTAATATGCAAATAAATGGGCTCGGCTTGGCGTAGGACTGCAAACCCATACACCGAGTGTCATAGAAATTCGGCTCTGGGTGGGCGACAGCTTTGAAATTTGGCAGGTAGGTCCTTGACTCTACCCAATACTGAGGAAAAAAAATTGCGCCACTTTGCCCATATTTCAACAGTTTAAACCTCACGTACTATTCAGGCAAAACAAATGCACCACTCTACCACTTGGTGGCGCTAATAAGCATTTTTGCGTTTTCCGTAATAACTTTTGAATCGTAGCTCCGATTCTTAAAAATCTTATACCATCTTATTTCTTAGGTCAAGACGAATCTTAATAAACCCTCGTATCTATTTTTCCCATATTGGATTTTTCTTTAATTGGCATAACTAGTCAACTAGATCCTCGATTTTTATCCAATCTGCATGTAACTGCTATTATTTGAATCCCAAGACATTTCTTTTTAATTATTATCGAGTATATTTTTAATTTAGGTTTTCATTTGGCAGTATTTTTTTAAATAAATGTGCTCGACTTCGTATAGTAATGCAATGCCACACACTGAATATCATAGAAATCTAGCTCTGAGTGAGCTACCGCTAATTTTCATAATGTGAAATCGTATTATTTAAATCTCAGCATATTCTTCTTTAATAGTTATTGAGCACAGTTTTCATTTACCTATTCATAATAAACTATTTTAAAGTTAGCCTAATAAGTTTTGAACCGTAAATACGTAGAAAAAAGATGAAAGATATCAAATCTCAACATATATGTACTTCAATTCGTAAAAAACTGATACAGCTGCAAACTGCATGGCCCCCGTAATCACTGCTTGCAGTTATATTTTGAGTTTGTTCTTAGGTAAGAGCAGAATTTAAAATGATGAAAAGCACTCATGTATTTTACTGAAACCTTGTGCTAAACATTTGAATATTGGGTTTCTTCAATTCCACAGTTGTATAATGTTACGCTATCTAGGTGACTTAATTTCTTAAGAACAAATTTACCTAAAAGACTTGGTGAAAATGTTGGTGAATGAGATCCAGTATTAGAATATTAGAATCCTCCCATTCAAAATTTAACAAACATGACATGTAAAAAAAAAAGTCATTCGTTGTCGCTACATGAGAATTTAGTGTGCTATTACACTGATGAAAAACAGATCAGGGTTCAGGAGTGTTGTCTACATGAGTGAGCAAGACCATAAAAATGAACGCTTTGTGATGGAGGAGGGGGGCTTGTCAGCGCACATAAACTGGCCTTAAAGATAGCAGAGGTCACCCTGATAGCAGTGGGGTTAAAGTGGTTCAAATCCAGCTCGATTCTACTGCCAGCACTACCACCACTAGGGCCCTGAGCAAGGCCCTTAACCCCCAGGTTGCCTCAAGGAGCATATTAAAAAAAGTAGAAATGAGTATAATATCTTATAATAATCTAATTTTTTGTGTACTTAACACACAGTCTTTTACTGAAGTATACTTAACTTACACTAATTTCCATTCCAAGAAATATGAAAACAGTACACTTACTGTACAAGTGGGGGTGTAACTCACAAGGATTATCACGATACAATATTATGTTGATTTAACAGACAATGATTTGACATCTTCCAATACCTGCAACGATACACTTTCCATTCAACTCATTTCAGGAGCCAGCAAATGATTATTAGACAGTATCATATGCTGATTTAACACCACCATTCATATCACATCACAAAATCCAGATAAAATATCATTTGACATTTTCATTCCTAAGGTCAATCAGACATTTAAATTGAAAATAATCTGCTCTGTTAATAAAGACTTCCTGTTCAATATATAGTGGTGTTACAGTATGTAGGATGCCTGACCGATGTTTTCATTTTAGATCGATGCTATGGGCTCATTGATCACTGAATCAATGTATTGATGTAAATCAATGCATTTGATGGACACTACTACTCCATTTTTCTATCTGGTGTGGTAATGAGATGAGAACTGACAGCACTCATAGATGGTCTGCAGTGCTGGCGTCTCACTGGCTAATAAACCCTTGTAAAGAGGAAGAAAAAAAGAAAACACATTAGGCAAGGGCACTGCTGTTTGTGGTGACTGTGGATAGCTCAAAGGCAAGACAAAAACATACACAATAACACACACAATTCAGAGTATTAACAGTAGAATCCGGGAAGCTTTGCTAATGTTTTGAGTTAACTTCTTTAACTGGGTATCTGTAAAACTAGAGTTGCAAGATAAAAGCTCCATTAAGTAAGCGGGAACAGGCAGCTGATTTCACATTTGAGTCAGACTCTCTCACTCACTTTACTTCCATCTCCTGTTTCCTCAGCCCCAGCTGTCAAAGCAATAAAACTTAGATATTTACTTACAGATAAAGAGTCCTTTTATGTTATTTGCTCTATTATAGGGGTCAGCATATTTATTAATCCTAGAATGCTGTGCTGGTGTGGAGAAATGTGAGGAAGGGACTAGAGGTGTAACTGTTGTTCATACCTCATTTTTATCTTTTCATTCTTTTTTGGGAGGAGGGGTCTAATAAGAAAAAATGCTGAAGATACAACAATCAGCAATAACATTATGTAGGTGTATAAGGTATATCATATGCATTATACAATATTATATAATATTGTTGTATAGAGCTTGGCCTATCTGTGTTATAGTGTACTCTGTGCAATTGAAAATGACTTGAAAGTGACTTGTTACTCGGGATAGTGTGTTGGGGCAGAATTAAGGTGGGGGCGTGCCTTAACAAGGTTCCATCTTTCTAAACCACAGTCTAAGCCATTCGTATCATGATTTTCCTGTTTGGTTTCAGAATCATTGCACCCCTTGAAGGGACGGTGTGACCACAGGCCAGTAAAAAGTGTGTCCCAGCCCATATTTGGCCCATGGGCAATAGCTTGCTCACCCCGATTCAGGAGTTCTTGGAATCTCTCTCTCTCTCTCTCTTGCTGGTTTGCGTTATCAGTATTTTTTTGGGATATGAGGCCTGGTACAGGGACCCTTACTCCCTCACCCCTCCAGCTTGGAGCCGTTGGGGCTGATAAGCCCAGTTGCAGGCCAGTTCTGGAGCCAGTCCTATCAGAGCTGTGTGAGTAACAGGGCGACACGTTCCAACGTGGCCTGAAAAGACAGACAGACGGACACAAAGGCAGAAATGCCAGGGGTGTCTGGTGGAAGGGCAGACTGATGCGGATGGAGGTCACTTTAAGATACAAACACACCTACGGTCAAGAGCTTGGCCTTTTCATAGAAAGCTGACATCAGTTCAGTTTGACACTCACCAGCAATTCCCGCACAACTGTGATGCCAAACTTTTAATCATAAGCAAAATTTTGAAATCCATGCATCATTTTTTCATATATTTTCAAATTTTTTCAATATTAATGTTCCATTTCAAAATTGGAAAAAACAGGCTTGTGAGGTTTTGGATATTGATTTTAATGTGGAACACTATTGAACAAAAGATTCTTGGATATTTTTGGTCACACTGGGTCTTGTCTTGATAACGAAACACCTGTCTCATTGTGAGGTTGGAGTGTGTGGAAGTTCTCTGCTCATCAGGTTGTTCCTCACTTGCCTAATGGCTCTCACACACTCACATTGACATTCACACACTCACACTGACATAGGACAGAAAGACGACAGCCGAATATTCTTGCCTGACAAAATACATGGTGGACCAAATCTGCTGAGTAAGCAGCTTTTTTGGGGGGGAAAACAGTGCAGCACGTTTTTTTTAGAACAAGAACACTGACTAAATATCTCTGTAGTTACTGTGATTTTGGTTTTTGTAGCGCCTTGATCCGTAAATCTATGTTTAAAATCAACAACTGTCATTAAAACCAAGTTACCACCAAGTTATTTACCTTTACAAAAAAACGTGTTAGGGAAAAATGAAAATCCACAGACAACCATGCATGTAAATGTTTTCTTGTTAGTTTTAATTTTTAGGGGAAAAAATGTAAACAGTAAATATGAGGGATGGTTAGTCCCCTAGATACTCCTTGAAGAGATGTGTCTCCTTGAAGAGAGTTCGTTCCACCACTGAGGAGCCAGGACAGCAAAGCGTCTTGATGCATGTACATAACGGTACAGTTACATGACATCACAGCTATGGTGACATAACATGACAGTTCAGTTACTTGACACAGTTCCATGACATCAAAGTTAAAGTTTCATAACATGACACTACAGTTATGGGACACAGTTACACAACAAGAAGGCTGTAGTTATATGGCAATACAGTACAGCTACAGGACATAGTTACATGACATCACAATTAGAGTTACATAACATGACCATACAGTTACATGACATGACAGTTACAGTTATGTGACAAGAGAGTACAGTTTAATAACATGACAGTTATAGTCACATGATATGAACATTACAGTTATGTGACACGACAGTATAGCATGCCTTTACACAGACACATGACATTACAGTTGCAGTTACATATCATCATACAGTTACATGGCATGAAAGTACCGTTATATGACAGTACAGTTACAGCCATGTGATGTTACAATACAGTTACTCTAGCTCTCTAGTTTTACTCTCTCTTTCTCTTGGCATCGAGATGCTGAGTAGTGACGCCACACTGCTTTGCGTACTGATAGCGTGTTGGCTGAGAGCGGGTGAGAGAAGAAACAAGGGAAAGGCAAAAAGATACAAAGTGCGAAGTAGAGAAGGGTGGAAAATTGGAGAAACAGGGGAGAGAGGGACAGAGAGTGAAAGAGAGAGGGGGTTGAAGGGGAGGGATGCAGTGAGTGAGTGAGTGTGTGGTAGGAACTGGCCCTGATAGGCCCCAGCAGGGGGAGGAGGGTGATAAGAGGGGAGCCAGCCAGGCTGGAGAGGGAAACGGCGGCGCTGATAGCAGGAAACTTCCCTTCATCACACACTCGCCCTTTAAAGCACTGACTCCACATACTCCCCACAGGTCATAACGTATAACAATCCCTTTGTCATTCGCTCATTCATTTTTACATGAAAATTGAAACCTAAAAACATGTGAAACTCTCAGCTGAAGAAGAGCAACCCTCTTACTGGAACAATAAAACATGAAAATTCCATCAAAACAGCAAAGCGATATAAGTGAAACAGTGACTATTTTACATTCCATGTAGCAAACTCAAAGAAGAACCATTCTCCCATCCCGTGGGAGGCAGTGCTGAGCCAGAACCCCATCTCCTTTCCACAAATTCTGTTTATTATTAAAGAGCTGTCAGAACCAATGAGCTCAAACCAGGATGAAGACTGGCCTGGTGGGTGTGGCTGAGCTGGAGGCGGAGTCATAATTAAGGGGGTTGAACAACCACAGCAGTGTTAAATAAAGTTAATGAAGTCAATTTTGCAGATTTATGTTTGGGCCCCAAGCGTTTGACGGTCATCACTCCTCCTCCTCCTCCTCCTCCTCCTCTTCCCACTCTCTCGCTTGACTTTACTGGCAACGTGCTTTTTAAAACACACCTCTTACCCTTTATCAGACTCAAATTCGCATGCTGCTACCGTCTGCTAGCTTTCTTCTATGTCAGTTCACACCAGCAGTGAAAAAGATCAACTTAGAATATAGATGTACTTTCCACTCCCAATACCGATCGATTGCTAAGGTACTGTGGGTAGATTGCATGGCTTAAAAAAATAGATCTCCTTTTATCTAACACAAGGGTCACTACGTATCCGCTGTAAACTGTGCACGCTACTGTGTAAGCTAAAGCAAGCTGATTACCTATTTAACCTTCCAATAGACACGTGCACAACTTGAGATTGCACACTAGCAGAGCAGATTGACAATTGCGTCAGAGTTCGACAAACGCTTTCAAGACTTTGCTTTACTTGAGCCAGGTGCTACCTTTATGTGCTGCCCATTTTAGGAGATGCTGAGGTTGACTCATTCACATCAGAATTGCAACGCTGTTTCACCTGAACTCGTCTACAGAGGAGAATGAGATTTTGACATTACAAGTTGCCATTGAGCTGAAGTCTAGAGCTCATGCAGTTATGCAATGTACACTAAACTATAATGTATATATAAAGTATACTCAGTATATGTTAAAAAAAAATGTATGTTTAGCATTTATAATGTAGGTTGACCATTTTGACTTGGGCCTTTTAAAAAGAGCTTGAAAACTGAAAATGTGGGCACCTCTGACTTAAAGCATTCTATATTCTAAGAGATGCAAATGTGGCTAAAAATATATGACAGCTAGTGTGAACTATCCAACTCACTCTTGGTGGTGTGGCATATTTGTGGTATACATTGGAAGAAAGTCTGTTTTCAGACCTCTAAAATGAATATGAAACTCGCAAGAGGAATCTGTGGTTTACTTTCATTCTAAATTCATACAATGCCAGTCAAAAGGTTTTGCATACAGTGGAATTTATTATGATTTAATAAAATGTAAATGAAAACAGAATGCCAAGATTTTGCAAAATGTATAAATCCATATTTAATTCCCAATAAAAGTACGGTTTTAAGAGAAGAATAAGCATGTAAAAACTTATCCAAAAACAGCTGGAGGAACATTTTCCAAATAACTAGGCTAATTGGTCAGTAAGAAGATTAGGTATAAAAAGAGCGTCTTAGAGAACAGAGGGTCCCAGAAGTAAAAATGGGCAGAGGTTTGCCAATCTCCAAACACTGCATCTACAAATTGTGGACCATTTTGCCCTAACCTTTTTGGAAATGTGGTTGCAAATTTACAGTATTTGAGTACAGTATATTTACAATGTGACTATGGCATCATCAGACAAAATCTGTTGTGTATATTTATTATAGTTGTTCAGTCAACAACATTTCCATGCTTAATGTGAATAAAAATACTCATTCACGTCGCCCACCACTACCTCTGACTGGGTTTTACTTAATTAACTTTTTTACCGCTCTAATTACACTAACAAGAGTGCTGCCTCACGCTGGCCTTGAGACTAATTTCTCCCAGCAGATAAACGATAAAGTAAATGTAATCATGTGTGTTCTGCTGAATGTGGCCGGGCTGCTGTGTGATCAAGGACAGTGGCTCTATATTGTGCATGGCCTTCTGATGTGATCTCTTATCTCTCCTGTTGTGTCAGTTTTGCTAATTAGCGGACATTTAAATGGTAGGCCCAGACCTGTGACGCACGGACAGCTGGAGGTCAAGAGGTCGGGCTCTAGTGTGTGTACAGGTCCAGAAGAAGGTGACAAACAGGGATGCAGTGACTGTTGGGGAAGCTGTTCACAGGTGGGTCCATGCTATGAGCAAACATGTTCTGTTGGTGAATGGTAGTTATGGGCAGAAGTGTGGTGTATTTGCACTTCTGGTACTGTACAACACACTACAGTATGAGTAGAAAAGTTTTAGTTCTTTGCCGTTTTCTATTTAAAATTTGGTCATGGTCTACTGACAAAGCATGACGCTGTCATACAAGATGAAAAAGACTACTCCATTAGAGCTTAGATACCAATGGAAAACGTTAATTGACTAAGCTGGCCTGAATAATTACTTTAGCTAGTTGTGATTGCTGTGTTTTTTTCCCACTATTTATTAGGGGTATAAGCACATCTTTCCTCTCAGATAAGGTCACAGAGTGTGGTCAGATTTTTCCCCCTAAATTCTAATAGGTACATCTTGACATGATGTGACAGCATCCTGAGCCTTTCGTCTGCAGGCTTCTGGCTCTGACGGTCAGTTTCTACTCAATATGCTTTGTGCCCCTAAAGCAAGGGAATCAAAAACCATACAGCTACCCCAGTTACGAGACGGTACATTTTGCATTGAAAAAAAAAAGCTTCGTTCTTTCTGGATTTGGCAGGAATGGGTCACGATGGTTTTTCAACTGTACCATTGCAAATTGGGAACCAGTCAGAACCAGCCTGCAATTTCACTGATTTAGGAGCCCAGTGGGTCTTGCTTCCAACACACCAGCAAATTCATAGTGCCAGATATTGAGAGTCAATTCTGTGGTAAAATGTATCAACAGTTCCAAATTGGGAACTGGCACCACCACCAATGCAAGTGGAAACAGGGCCTGGGTGAAGTCGGGGTACAGACAGTTCCTAAGGACAGCACATGATTAGCATAACTCCTTAGACAGTTTTAGGTACTTAGGGGTAGGAGCTGGTGCTACTGGGTGGTTTTTGGACATGTGTTGTTTATGCGTAGGATGAGGGGAGTAAGTGATGAGTAGCTCTTCACTGCTTTGAGAGTGTGTCTGTCATATGTCAGGGAGAGACAGAAGGAGGGAGCACTGGAGGAAGGGAGGGTGTGTGTTAGAATAGAGTGTTAGCTTCTTCATCTCCTGGAGCGGTTGGTCGGTCCGTTGGTCCAGCCTTGTCTGTGCAGGAGAGGCTGATGAGAGCGGGGGGATTACTGTTGGCTCCCGGCTGGCTGGGGCAGCGCCGCCCCGGGTCACTGACTGCCCGGACGAGCCCAAACGTCTGCTCTCCACACACAGCTCTCTCACATGCTAATGCTCACATTATACGACCATGTCCGAATGAAAAACTTCGGCAATTTGGTGCATGCCTAGGGGATAAAGCAACAGTAACACCACACATTCTGTCTTCGTGTTCAGTTCAGGAAGCTGTTTTGAACGCAGCAAATCTCAAGAATCAAGATTCAAGAAAGTTTATTATCAGTCCGGCTGTATGCAAAGTACACAGAGAGCTGAAATGGTGTTTTCTGCAGCAAATATAGTACCACCTTTAACATCACAAGACAAGACATAAAGTACAGATGAGAAATGACAGTGCAGAATTAGGCAAGATAATACAAGAAGGCAAAAATTGTAGCGAATTCTCAAAGTACAGAAACACAATATGAATTGTGAAAAACAATATGAACAGTGTGAAAACAGTATGAAAGTGTCATTCAATCACTGATTAAGAAGAGTAACAAAAGATAGATGTAATGCTCGCTTCCTGATCATGCACACCCTGTGTGCGTGCATGCGTGTGTGTGTGTGGACACGTATTTATTGCATTGTGGGGACCTTTTGTCCCTTAAAATAACTTTTATCTGGTTTTTTGGGCTTTGTGAGGACATTTGAGAGGTCCCCATGAGGAGAAATGACTTTATAGAAAATGTGCTTGTTTTATTTGAGAAACTAAAAGAGGTAAAAGATGTGCTTTTGGTTACTGAGGTTAAGGTTAGGGTTAGGATTAGGTGTAGGTGTAAAATTATGTACTTTAGTTATTATGGGAGTCTATAGAAGGACCTCACAAAGATAGTAATACAAGACTGTGTGTGTGTGTTTGTGCATGTGTTTGTGAGCGTGTTTTCTGACCTAAACCTGTTTTGGGGAACAAGTCTGGGTTTCGAAAGAAAAATTCCCCCCAGTTGTTTCTTTCAAAATCGCTCGATTAAAGGGATGTTGTGCCAAAAATTCTAACAGAGGTGCTAATATTCCTAAATAGTTAACGTAAGCTTGTAGCAAATTTTAAGAAATCGGAATCGGAAATTGGAAAACATCTCATTTGTTTTTTATTTTGGTCGCAGAATGACTTTTTTGGGATTTTGGTTTTTGTTTTTTGGTTTTAATTTGAAAAATGAATGAATGAATGAAACACGGATTCCGACCTGACCATATGTGCTGAGCTAAATACCGGATTGGGATAAACGCTTCCACATTGACTTAATTTGTGGAAGAAGCTTTCAGGTCCTGAAGACTCCTTCAGACTGCCGCTCAGCCGTCAGATCAAACATGAAACCAGGCTCCTGATGTATGTGAGAGCAGGACAGGCCCTAATCCCCCCGACTATCCCCCCTTGTCCCTGCAGTGTGTGCTAGGCCCAGCGACCACTGCAGAGGAGGAGGAGGAGGGAAAATGGAAAAAGGCTCTGTTTTCCCAGACTGACCGATAGAGTTATCAGTGCTGGGGCGTCCAGGCGGGCAGCTCACGCCCTCTCCTCTCCTCACAAGCGGCCAGCCAATAAAAGATAAATCCAGGAGGAGCCAGCCAATAAAAGATAAGAACCCCAGCATGTCTGCCGACTTCCTTAGTGGATAGCGCACAGATCTCGCTTCTGAACATACTCCAAAATCCCAGATAGCCATGGCGTCTCCTCGGGACTCAAGCTAGTACCAAAGCTATACTAGTAGCACGGCGAAAAGCTGTTGCTCTGAGGTATTTTAAAATGTACATTTAGCAGACGCTCTTATACAGAGTTACTTCCACCCACTTACCTAAAAACAATTCAATTCAATGTTATATTGATTCACTGATCAATTAGGCCAGAGTATTAATTCAAAATGAAAGCATCAATCAGATATCATACATATTATAACATCACATTGAACTGGAGATCTTTTTGTGATTTGATATGAATGGGAGTGATTGTGTTAAATCAGTATATGATATTGTCTCATATTGATTGCTGGCTTCTGAATTGAGTGAATCATAATCAATCGCATTGTAGCATAGTTTGTGATATTGGCAGAAATTGAATCATTTACTTCTTGGGAGTAAACTGGCCCACTTTCTTAGTTGGTAAAAGTGCACTTTTAAGTGTCAAAGTAGTAAACTTTGAGGATCTTTAAGGATATATTTTGGATTGCAAATAAATTATAAACTATACGATTAATGAACTCATAAGTGCTAGTTAAAACACATTTAAGCCTACTTTTTGCATTTGAAAGTATATTCTGAAGACTACCACTTATTATAAACCATAAATACTTCTAGCCCCATTTTCATTTATGATAACATTTGTATTTATACTCTCAGTAATATTTTTGTTGATAATTACTATTTATTATAATTTAATATAATTATTACACAGTTTTCTTTAAGTGAACTTAACATCATCCTTGACATTTACTTCAAATCTTCTTACCATGTTTCAGTTTCAGCATTATTTTTGTTCTTGAAATATGCCTTTAACTCTACTTGATGTTTTGTGGTGCTACATCAGCTAGTGATATTGTCTCATATCGATAACTGATTCCTGAATTGATCAGAATGGAAATCGTATTGTAGCAGGCTTTCTGATATCAGCAGATATCGAATCATTCTCCATTGGATTGTCTGGGGTTCCCGGCCAGTGCTCAGAAGTGTGAAGATCAGTCCATTAGAGCATCCATCTGTCCACCCGATGCCTGTCTTAGATCTGACGACGCTCCCTCTCACAAATACATACACACACACACACACACACACACACACACACACACAGACAGGCTCCACATAGCCCTGTGGCAATCTCTCTCTCTGTATCACACACAGCCAGCTCACCTCTTATCTGTTTTCCTGGCAACATCTTCAGATGCTAAATGTCTGCAAATATGACGATTCAAGGGAGTGTCAACACCATTGCTGGAGGACCCATGACACAGGGCTGGCCTGATTTTCTCAATCCCTCCATCCCTCCTCACTCCCTCGCTTCTGCACATGAGAAAACCCAGCCTGGATTTTAGCAGAAGAGCTATAACACATGCCAGATAAAACATAAACCCTTTAAAGATACAGCTCAGTCCCACCTGCACCCCTCCTCCTTCACATCACTGGGAAAGTTCTGTTAGAGCAGTGTTGGGGAAGCTACCTTTAAACAACAGCTTTTCAAGCTACAAGCTACTTCTGATAAAAAAAAGCTTAGTTAGGGTTAATCTAGCTGTTTTAATAATGCAGTTAGCTACACTACAAGATACAGAGGAAAAGTAGCTAACTACATCCAAGACATTTAATCCAGAAATACTTAATATTTGTGCTGTAGGATACTCTTAAACAAGCATGAAGCATGTTTTTACAGTGTAATGTCAAATCACAATAAGATTTCAGTGAGGTTTTGGAAGCAGAGGTTTTGACTTGTGTAAGTTAAACTCAAATGTATAAGTTCTGTCCATTTCAACTTTCACAGTCATACATTGTAACACAGATTCTTGCATCCATCTTGGACAAGATGCACTCCATCGTCTGACTCCATCTGGCAGCTGCCAAAAACACACTGCGATACAATGAGTGTGTGCCACATGGACTCGGTGGTGGCCTATCAGATGCCACTTCTACATATTTAGCACCAATCACAAAAATCTCCTGGTTGAAAATCTTTATAAAGAGAGAAAAATAATAGTACTTTTTTGGTAGCAGGGTATTTTTTGCTATGTTGTATCACTATTTATAGAAAAAATAGAATTCATATTGCACTGCTAGATTTTTTTGTATGTTGTCTTTGTTTTATATATTTACTTTTGCCAACAATTTTTGCAGTATTTGCTATTACATATGACAAAGAATGTTCAAATTGTCTCCCTTTCACACAGACATGGCCACCAAGTTATCAACACCACTGCTCCATCTCTTTGTTTATGGTGTTTGCTCCAGACCATTAAAAATACTGGGGGGCTTTGCAAGGTATTGTAGCTACAGATGGAACAATATGTCATTCTACATCAATACATTGTTTGAAATAAAGCATTGATCAGACATCATGGTAACAGCAGATTGTTTTTCATTTTAATGTCTGGTGGAGCTCAGGAATAAGCATGTCAAATCCTATTTTAGTTGCTTTTTGTGATTTGATATGAATGGAAATGATGGTGTTAAGCACATGATATTGTCTCATCTTGATCACAGGCCCCTTTACTGAATCTAATGGAAATAGGACTTTGTGATATTGACAGATGCTGGATCATTATCCTCTGAATCGAAGTAATATCCTACCACTGCAAGAAGGAAGACATGGACAACTCAGATAAACAAGCAACTGTGTGAGTAGAGTGAGAGAGAAAGCAGCAGGTCTGAGAGACATCAGTCCAGCTGACAGATACTCTATCAGCCCAGCACCAAACCTGCTTCCCACTGGTTAGAGGAAGCACCCGGCAGGCACCGGGGGTACGGTACAGTAAGAGACAGGAACTTGAGGAGGTATGGGAGGAGGTTGGACTGTGGGTAGAACCCATAAACAGGCACAAGTAGCAGTTATCTGGGTCCAATCAACACACTATATAAAAATAAAAAGAACATTACATAAAACTAATGGAGTGTAGAAGAACAGGGCATGAGCTTTGCTGACGTGGTATGCAGGGATTTGGGGTGTTAACATCCAACACATGCAGAGTGATGCTTTCAGCCTGGAGACTCAAACCAGTTAAAAATCTCCAACTGATCACGGCCTCTCTGAGGAATAGTCTGTCTGCCTCCGTCTTCCTTTGTCTTTCTCTCTTTCTCTCTCTGTCTCACACACACATACTCTAGTGACAGGAGAGCAGTAAGGCTTTAGTGGATTTGTGGAAGGTTTGCTGGACTTCTTAGTAACTGAAGTGGGATTAGTAATAACACTAAAATAATAATGCTGGTTGACACTGGGTCAAATGGCCCAAGAAAAGAGCCATTGTTATACAGGACGAGGGGCTGAGTTCCCACATGGGTGAGGTGGAGTGAAAAACAGTTCTGCTTTTCAGTTTCACTTTTACAAACCGAGTCTCGCAATTCCTAGGACATAAATTATGATCAATGGAACAACTCCACCAAATGCATGCTATAGTTTCTAACAAGACTTCCTGTGTAACCAGTTTCGAAAAGGGGTTACTTTACTTTACTGCTATGCTTTATTTTACTATGTTTGTGTGTATGTTGTGTGTGCTGTGTTTGTGCTGGTGATGGAGAGGTGTGTTGTGCTGATGTGTTAAGATATTTATCTCTGGCCTACCAACCCATTAGGGTGAAGATGGACCTGGGTGATGGGGTAAATGAGCATGTGTGTGTGTGTGTCTCATTAGGAGCTTTCAGACCTGCTTTCCTCACATTCCCCTGGTGAGAGCTCAAACACTGTCTGATTAGGAAGTGATCTGGCTGCTCAGGAGGAGCAAGGGGGCAAAACCTGGCCAGGGTGGGAGAGAGGGAGCGAGGGAGGGAGGTGTTGTTGAGTGTGGAGAGATTTTAGGCTAGAAGGGGGAAAGAGGGGTCGAGGAGGGCTTCCTCGTGCCTCCGCTGGTGCGGAAAATCTCTCAGAAATTAGTTACCACAACGGCGGCCTTCGGGAGCTTTCATCCAGCTTAGCAGGAGGCCGGCGAGGAGTCAACGTCCCCCCCTCAACCTACCCCCATCTTAACCCCCCCAGTGCTCCATTACCGCCGACGCTTATCAGGCAGGTGGCACCACCGCGCCTGCCATCCCACCGAGACCCCACAACCACATGTTTAGGTGTTAAACACGGCGACTGCATTAGCACGCCACTGAAGGCGCTACAGTAAAATGATCCAGTATTGAACGTCAAGCCCTGGGGTCTCATCCTCCCCGCTGCATGCCAAATAACGCAACATTGGCGAGGATTTAGCTCATACTGCCCTGTCCCAGAGTCAGTTCAGTCTTGAAGACTTTCGTCCTGTTGTGATTATTAAAATGTGTTTGACTGCGTAGTTGCATATTGTTTTGTATAGTGCTCATTGTACATTATATATTGTTCTGCTTCATTGTATTTATACTGTTTCATTGAACACTAAGAAAGACACTGAAGATTCAACACAATTTTCTTGTATATGTTCTAACCGACTTGGCAAATAAGGCAAATTCTGATTCAGATTCTAAAATCTGAGCTATATTTTAAATCTTCTTTTTTTTGCTTCATATGACCTACCCTGAAATAAAAGAGGCTCATTTATTAACTACACAAGTGAAGAAAGCGCACAATTAAGTGGTAAAACTGTAAAAATGAAAAATAAAAGGAAAAAGGTGGAAATGAGAACCAAAGTTAACTAGCTGGTAAAATTGAAGGGGTTAAAATCCAAAAACTGTGTGGGGATGAAAAGGGCAAACAGGAGAAATGAAGTCAGCTGTTATTATAAATTATAAATTATATATATTATATATAAATTATAAACCAAAACATTACAGTGTAGCAGCATTTTAAGATTTCCCTATTGAAGAAATAGATCATTGTTTTTTAAAGGACAGATAAAGTGGTTTAGTGTGATGTAACAGAATGTAAACATTTGCTCATAGAAGTTTATGGGGAAAATCTGACTACTCTTTCCAAGTTGGGCTGTTCATTATAAGCAGGACACTGTAAGCTGTCAATGCTGTCTACAACCCAAATGGTGGAATGAGTTAAGTGCTAAAAATGGGACAGCAACACAAATAACTAATAGAATAATCTGTTCTGTTCTACTCAAACCTTCCACAATGTCTTAAACAATCCAAACTAAATACATTCAGCAGTTCCGGTGATGCAAATGCATAGGTGTAAATCAAGTGTTTTCATAGTGCAATACTTTATATATTCAAAGTCAAAGTCAAAGTAAACTTTATTGTCATCTCTGCTATATACTATACAGGTATATCAATGGATAACGTTTCAATGGATAACTTTTCAACATCTGCCAATATCATAAAATCTACTACAATACAATTTCACTTCAGGAATCAGCAATTGATTTAACACAATGACTTCCTTTCATACCAAATCACAAGAAGCAACTCAAATATCATGTGACAATTTTATTTCTGAGCTCAACCAAATATTTAATGGCATCTGATTTAAATCTCATCTTTTTAATAAAATAGACTTCCTGTTCTATATAAAGGGATGTTACAATATGTCTGATCAATGTTTTCATTTTGTATTAATGATATGGGCTCGTTGATCATTGAATCGATGTATTGAAGTAGATCGGTGTATCGTCAACCCTAGCAAATGGGTCTCAAGATATGTGCAAGTGAAAATCTGTCAAAGTTTTTGGCTTGGCGGCTCTGAGACAGAGGTCAAAGTAATAAAAGGACAGAGTGGAGGAAAAAGCCCACAGTTTAGCAAAACACTCCAGCCGGCTTGCTCGCTTGTGATCACAGTTGGGGTTGAGGGCCTGTGGGACCCATGCACAATCAAAGTGCTCCTTGAAGACACCTCACCACGCCGTGCCATAGCCCGTGCCGGTCTCGAGCTCGCTGCCTGGCTTTTAGCACCGCAGCATTTCAGCTGCTGCTAAAAACCACCGTCGGGCTGCAAAGAGCCTTTCGGAGTCTCTGAGCTGCTTTTCCCCGCAGTGCCGTCTGTCACACTGCCCTCCCGATGGGGGAGAGGCCTTGCTGAATCCTACTGCCCCCACCCCCAACACATCATTACAGTTTTAAACCCACTGCCTCCTCTATTATTCATGATGGTGGCAAAGTCAAACATTCCCATTTTAGAGATTTTACACTTGTTTGAACAGGAGCATGTCCAATAGACATGTAGAGACTGACGAGAGGAGAGAAAAGGGGAGGGGAGAGGTGGGTAGGGATGACGTCCGAAAGAGTGTCAGAGAGAGCTGTGAGAGTGAGAGAGAGTGAAGTCTCTGATGAGGACTTTTGAAGGTTGGCACTTGGTTCAGCAAGGGCAGCGTGACCTATAGGACCAACAGTGAGATGCCAATGACAAGTTTATCTTTTACTGTCTCTTCACTTCATCCCACTTCCTTCAACCGCTCTGTTTCTCTATTGTTTGAACGTGACAACGTCACAGTGTTTGGCTCTGCCTGGATGATTCTCCGGCAGGTATTCTGCACCAGCAATCTATTTAGTTAAAATGTTAGAATGGCTTATTTCATATCAGAAACATTTGTTTTCAATTGTCAAATAATAGTAAGCACAATGGGCCTTCACCAACTGTCTACAGTCTTAACTGTAGAACTGTTCACAAACTGATTTGAAACAGATTAAAAGAAAACCCAATAAGGTAACATTTTGCACAGACAAACATGCAGTAAAAATTGCATTAGAGTGCTCTTCAGCTTTCATGGATTCTTCCCTTAACGAAGAACAAGACTTCAACAAGAAAACATTGGTCATCCAAATTCTTGTTTAAAAAATTCTTCTCTAGAAAAGTTGGTGAATGAGGCCCAAAGTCAGTTTAGACCTCTAGAGTAGTGACTGAGCTGGCATGGTAAAAAAAATGGGTCTCAGTGCAAACCACTGGCCTATGAAGAACACTTATTTTGCACTGCTGTTAAATAGCGATGCACCAACAATGTGACCGACTCCGCCTCATTTGTCGTTTTTATCCTCTCTGCACAGCTAAAGCTCCTCTAATGTGTGTCTGAGGCTTACTGACAGAACCAAGAGCCTGACGATTTAACATCGGGGCATTAGAGCCAGGGAAGGTCAAAGGTCGGCAGTCAGCGGCCGCCAAAGCAAACCTCATCCATCAGCGATAGTGCCGTGTGTTAACCAGGACCGGCTGGCTTCACTCTCTGACACATTCTCACTCTTCACCAAAGACTCAATCCACCCCACTCTCAATCTAAAAAACCCTGGCATGGCTCTCCCAACACCCCAAAACTTTCAACACCCCAAATGACCCCCATATATTCTCCCCACACCATGTTGGAGAGACTGCTTTCAAACAGTAAGTCTGCTTAGATGAATAGTGGCTAAGACTCACTACTACTGTTAAATATATACCAGTGCATGAATAATATAAGAGAGTGTTTTTGGACCGTATGACTATTTCTGTGCTTTTTTCCAACTCCAAGATATATAAACTTAAATGCTTATTGGATGTAAGCATTCTCAGATTATATGTATTTGTGTAATTAATGAAGACGTTGCCTAAAGTGAGTAACTCTATGAAGGTGTGCATAATTATTAGGCAGCTTCTTTACCTTAGGCAAAATGGTCCAAAACAGAAATTTAACTGACTCTGAAAAGTTCAAATTTATATTCCTTTCAGAAGAATGCAACACTTGAAATAGGGTATGCGATGTTGAGCCATGATCAATTTTAACAACAATCAAACATTTTGTTGCAAAGTCAACACGGTCATAAAACATGGTGGAGAAGATATAATGGAAGTTATCTACATTATAAGCTGCAGAGAAAATGGGAATAATTACATCCAAACAATTCTCTAGTAATAGCCAATATTTGTGCTTTTGGATACTCAAGGCAAAAAATACTTGTAAAAAATGAATACAGCCACGATTCTTGCCTCCATCTTGGCCAAAGCACACTCCTCTGACTCCATCTTGCAGCTGTGTGTTGTGATGCAATGAGTGTAATGAGTGTGTGGCATGTGGGCATGGTAGTCTATTAAATGCCCACATCAAATGTGTAATATGATACATTGCTATTTTGTAATAAAATAAATAAATAAATAAAATATATAAACTTTGGTACTAGAAAACCTACTGCATTATAGAAATGTGTCTTTTATAGGGTGATAGGCTACAAGAAAAAAGTACTGAAAGTACCTAGTATGATCTATTTTAGTTATTACTCCCCAACACTGAGAACAAACCACCACAAAGTCAGTCAGGAATCTGGATAATGTAACAATGTAGTGTTTTGCCACTATTTGTAAAAATAAAGAATTAGTTATCAGAAACGCTACAGTGGGTCGAAAAGTGAAGCTTCACTACTGGTAAGCTTACCGAGAAAGCACTATGCTAGTAGCGCCACTAAATATAGCATCAACACTGTTCCCCTCACATTAACCCTCGTATCTCACACCCAAAACCACCATCGACCTCTATCCTCTAACTTAGCCCTTCTCATCCACCCTCCCTCCGCTTATAATGTGCCCGCCTGCCCGCCGCACTGCAGCAGGGTGTGAGGGAGGAAACGCAGGGGAAGGGGGGGAGCCACAAGATTTGAATCCTGCCCTGGTTGTGCCCCCAGGACCTGACGCAAGTACCACCAGGGATCAGTTTGAAAGGAGCAGCGAGGCTAGCTTGTCTAATTAGTCATATGAACAGAGGCTGCGTCAGCCACCAGGCCTGCTGGTCGCTTCCCCTGCCAGTCTGGTGGAGGGGGGGGTGGTGGAGGATGAGGGAAGCACGGTGCTGCTGCTGCCTGCTGTCCTGCGTTTGCAACAGGCATTTGACAGATTTCATATAATGTGATAAACTAATTATGATTTTACATGATTTGACATGAAGTGCTAAACTAGCTAGCACATTAGAATTTAGAATATAGTACAAATATATATATATATATCTTTTTACATCAGTATTTGTTGTAGTTTGCACCAAATAAGGGATTATAATGAATACAAATGTGGCCAACCCTGGAATCTCACACAAAGGTGTCAAAATTAAGCACCATTGATTAAACAAAAGTAGAAATGAAAGTATATACAAGTAACTAAATAAACTGGCCATTATTTTAATGAAAAATTAAATCAGATCAGAAGTATTAAAATTCTACAAGTTATAACCATGCATGACCTCTTATTTTTATTTGACCCCTAAATTCTCTGCTGTTCTGGGAAGTTATGACTGAATTCTGACTGGCTCTGATTCCAGAAATAACTTTTTTTTAAACATCTATTTATGAATAAAAGTGTTTGTGTCAGTAAAATGTAGCCAGTAACAGGAATTTGTATGCATCTTTTGGACTGTATAGGAAATCGGCTTAAAATCAGTCTAATCTCTTTATAGAAAACTGATCAGGTTTCAGTTCTGTTTGAGAGAAAGTCAAACTTGTGCATGTTTGTGTGCATTTTGCTGGTTCTGATTCGCTCAGAAAAAAGAGGAAAGAAAGTGATTACATAAAGATGGGTGGAAAGTGATTCAGAGAGTGCATGAAAAGTGGGGCTGCCAGAGATAAAAAAGAAATAATAATTGAGCTGGAGGGGAAAGTTATATTCTTGAGAAATTAAATGGTTAATTTACGAAAACCGGTGGCCTTTTTGACATTGTAAAGTTTCACATTTCCGAGTTTAAAGTCACAAATTTACGTAGTAATGGATATTGATTTATGACTTTACAATGTGTTCGATGTTTCGCAAATTCAATGACTCTTTAATTTCGAACTTTGGCTTTTTTCAGAAATGGTCTCCTCGGCTCCAGTTATTTTTAGAGTATCTACAGCAGCCCTGCTACGGCGTCCTAGAATTGCAGGTCAAACTCACCTTTTAAACTGCACTGCAAATTGGGGCTAATAATTAGTTCACAATTTTACAAGTAGAATTAAACCTGATTTGATAATGACTTGCCGAGACCACTCTAAACCTAACAGAATATCTTAATGGATTAAACGAGCTGACGTTACTAATTTTTTAATGTGGTCACTCATTCTCATATATTAACTTAACAAAAAAATACATTTTTGAAGGGACAGCTAAATAGATTTGAGCGCGCAATTAGTTTGAAGTAAATGTAATGGAAGGCTGAGCTCACTACCTTTTAAATAGGTTTAAAGTAAAAGGATACATATGAGTGCAAAATACTGAAAAGTCTGAGTTTAAATGATCGAATGGATGGTATAATGAGTACATGACTTGTACTTACATTTATGTACTCAAAAATGTTTCAGTTGGAATAAGTTTATACATTTAAAAATGGTTTAACGCAATATGTTTCCCTCAGACTAACCTCATATCGAAGTTGTACACTGCAGATTCTAACATCTCTGTGTAACTGTCACCACATAAAACACCTGTCTTCAGGTGAGAAGCGGCTGCAATGACGGGACCAAGCCTGCAGGTGAGCTTCTCCTCGTGTCTCACTTCCCATAGCGTTGCAGACCTCACTTCCCCACCCCCACCCCCCTGCGTCAATCACTCAGAGGGCGGAGTCGGCGAGGGGAGAAGCTTTTTAGCAATATCCAGCTGCTGATTCATCAGTTCTGATCTGCATCCGCGTAAAAGCTTCTGGTCGGCTTAAAGTGCTGGACACCGGGAGCCGGGCGCGCACGAGGTCAACCGACACCCGGTGCCGTTATAACGGTGTTTTGCGCTTCCAGCAAAGTGACTTTGCAGATTTCACTAATGTGCCACGTTATTTTGTAAGAATGGTCATTTCAGCGACGCGCTATTACACTGTAAGAGAAGCTAAATGTAAAAAATACAATAAAATAAAATAATAGAATATACTTATATACGGCGAGCAGACGGACAGGGAGAAAATAAGCACTTGAAAAAAGGCGAGTTTATTTCCGCAGAGGTGGAAATAATTTATTTTTATATAAAATAGGTTAACGAATTTGTAATCTGATGTCTACGCATACATGTGTAATAGTATCACTTTTCGCGTATTATTATATTGCCTTATCAAAGAATTGAGAGAGCTGTAGAGCTCGTTAAAAGATTATGTATTAATGTTAAAATATTTTCACAATTATCAGTATTACCGCTTTTCGTTTTGCTGCTGGTTAATAATGAATAGCTTTTGTATTTTATTTTTCATTATTGATGAATATTCATTTTTATCATATTCTTTTTTACTTCTCTTTCTTTTTTACTGCTCATTATAATATTCTTTATTATACTCATTATAATTTCATTGTTTTATCGTTCATTGTAATGTAACAATATTTATTCTCTTTTTTCAGACTCTATTTTTCTTTCATTCTGCTGTGCTGGTCCCTGGTAGGCTCAGAGACAGGCCTGGTCACAGCAGTGTCTGTGTGTCTATACATTTCTAGATAAGAAGGGTGACGAGTGCTCACGGTTCAGGAGACGCGTGGCCTTAATTTGGGCACTTTCTACCTGATATAGCCTAAATTAGTCAGAACACACGCGCGCAACAGCAGTTAGAAATACCCTGTAACACTTTGATTTAGAGTGGGCAAACGGAAAGGTCGTATACAAAACAAGTGAGAGAACAAGTCAGAAATCTGTGAATAGAATAAGATTTGAAGGTGTAGAATAAAAAACGGCTGATTTATGGTTTATAAGTAAAATATATAAAAAATAATTAATTATTTTACATTTTCATATATTCTGTTCGTAATATAGTAATTCATATTTATATTATTTCATTTTATAATATAATGTAATGAAATCACATTATGTATAATGTGCTATATTATATGTCTTATAATTCATTTTTCATGCTATATGCAATATATACAAAATAATCTTATATATAGCATATATAACTGCGCAAAAATATTGTAGATTTTATAAGGGTTTTATACCTATGGTAGTGCCTTATTTAGAGTACACTGATAAATAAAAAATATATAGCCATAAACCCAAAATAAAAGCTGGAACAGTTTTGTGAATTTATTTATACTATATGCATAATAAATAGTGCGTATATATTATATATTAAATATTTTCAATTGTACTCTATATTGTAAATAAAGAACATATTTAATATACGCTATGTAGATAATAGTACAGTACAACAATATACATAATATATAGGTTGATTATTTATTTATTTGTTTATTTGTTTATTTATTTATTTATTTATTTGCCTTTTAACTAAATAAAACGAGTCCCTAAACTGTGTGGACAGATATGAAGTGTGAAATTGAAATTAAGTTCTTTTTTCTGCAGATTTTTTTTCTTTCAGAAAGACTCGGTACTTATTTAATTGACGTCGGCGTGGCGTGACGTAAACGCAGCCCGCTGATTGGTAGACGTTGGAGGGTCTGGCGAAGTTAAGGGCAGAGCAAAGAGTCCGTAGTTTTACAACGACCACGCAGTGCTGAAGAAACAAGAAAACTACAGTCGAGTGGCTGGAAATGCGGACTCGGACACCTAATAACGCATCATAACTCTCAATCCCGGCCCGGGACCGAGTGAGGACGGAGTGTGTGCGAGGAAGGAGGGTGTTTGTGTGAGGACGTCGTTATTTAGAGACTCTCAGCTGTGGTGTCATGGAGTTTACATCTTCCTCTTCAAACCGGCAGCCTTCTCCAGGGCCAACGCCCTTCTCCATCGCCGCACCGATGTCCGGAAGCGGCAAACCTGGCGCGACAAGGCGAGGCAGGAGAGCACCATCGCTTCCCGTAACACACACACACGCATTCATCACGCTTAGACCCAAACACTCGATCCGGGTGACCACTGTAACGGTCAGCAGCATATGAACTCAAATACAGTCTTATAGTTCAATGTAACGATGTTTGAGAAAATATTATTTATAGTGACAACATTTACAAAAATTTCTGTAAACATACACACTATTTTAATTTTGTTCACGAGGAACGACATCCGATTTAGACCTACCAAACACTACCGAAGAAGTATGACTTAAAATCTTACAAACGGAACATGTAAGGATTAAAAAAATAAACGTCCTGTATGTAAATACCGGTAGACGTTGTATGAAAATTGGCGTATTAAAGGCGATTTATTATGTAGCTTTACACTCTAATAAAGTTATATATCACTTTGCGTACACGATAAATAAGCAAATGGGAAATTGTGAGAGGGCCTCAGTGGTGTTTGCAGGCTAAAACTTTAATAGCCGCATTATGAGGGGGTTTTATTAGTAAGTATTAAGTGTTTGGTTCCAGATGAAAGGAATAAAGTGAACTTATAACAGACACATTTTAATGTTTACAGACATCTCTCACTGTACTGGTGTTTGAATTGTAATATTCGACCCCGTCAATTTAGCAGTTAAAATGTGAGACTGAGTGCAATTTAAAGGCACAATTTCACGATAAAAAGAATTTTAAATATATATTAGAATTATCAGTTTAAATAATTATAACTGAATAACCGTACATATTATTATTATTACATATTATTGTTGTTATTATTATTGGTTGGCTATCACTACACAATAATAAGGGCTACCTGAGAAATATTTTGTTAAAAAGTATTCTTCATTTCTAGTTTAGACTGTAACATTTGTGACAGTTATAATGATCAATATGATGAACACATTTTTGTAATTTCTAACTTCTGCGCATTAAAAATAAGTAAAGAAAAATATACTTGTCTGTAAAATGACTGAAATGAAGAACAGGTTATTTTTCATGAATAGTGATTAAACTATTATCTGTGAAGACGCATCACTTTGTTTTTGGGGCCCCTTCAGAAAGCAATTCAGAGAAGTCGTCGTGCAGCAAGTGGCTTGACTGGACCCTCCTCCCGTCCGGTGACTCTCCGCTGAGTTCGGAAAGGTCATATGCGCCTGTTCTTGTGCACGGAGCTATGATTCCTGCCGCTCCCGCGTCCCGAGCGAAGAGATGGCCAAGATCACGCAGCCTCGAGGACCAAGGAGCTACAGGGACAAATTTCACGAGCTAAGTAATGGAGATGACTGATCACCGGGCAGGTTGTGAGCTTAAATTGTTGCATTTGAAACGTTACTTTTGTGCAAATAAGTTTAAAATCGCCAAAACGAAAACAATTTCTTTACGCTTAAAATAGGTCACATTGACGCACGTAAATGTATAAAAAATTAATGGTGGTTGTTCAAACTATTTGCGGCTTGACGTTTTGTCTGAAGCTAATGATATGCCTACGTATTGAAAAAACAATTTATTACCTTTAGTTTTTCTTTTCTTTCTTCTTTCTTCTTCTTCTTTCTTCTTCTTTCTTCTTCTTATTATTACATGATATTATTATTATTATTAATATTATTATTATTATATTAAATAAACTGCCAATGGTTTGGACGAAAGACTATTCTAAATATTGTGTTTTAAAGTACGTTTAGTACTTTTTCTATATGGTTAGTGATCACTATTTTAGTTGTGCATAAATTTGAGCTATCAAAAATAAAATAAAAAACCTGTTTCAGTTCAGGGTTCAAGATTCATTTTTGTCACACACATGAAATACATAGTGCAATATCAGTATCAACAATGTGTGTTGGTTTTTCCACCAAACCCTGAGCTGCATGTCCACGCCAATTTGTGTCCACAGAAGGATGTTTCCTACCATCCGCGTGTCTTTCTCCGGAGTGGATCCTGACGCCAAATACATCGTGCTGATGGACGTGGTGCCCGTGGACAATAAGAGATACAGACATGCGTACCACCGCTCTTCATGGCTGGTGGCGGGCAAAGCAGACCCCCCTCTACCTGCTAGGTGTGTGTGTGTGTGTGTGTTCTGTGTGTCTTCGCCTTTAGGAATAGGCTGCGCTTTAATGCTCGTGACTGCAAATCATAGATCGGATATATGCATATAGAAGCGTTTTAATGTTGCTCGCAACATTATTATTTGCCATGAGTTGTCATTTGCCATAAATTTTCATTAATGGCTAAAGTTTATTTAGCACACGTGAAACATGACATTTCTTTTGTTTTATGTATAAAACTAAAAGCTTTTTTATTTAGTATAATGTTTTGTGCAACTATATATATATTTGCACTTATATATTATGTTGGTATATTATATAATATATACATTTTATGCTAATTGTTTTTATTTTCATTGCAGGCTGTATGTCCACCCAGACTCCCAGTTTACTGGAGAACAACTGCTGAAGCAAATGGTTTCCTTCGAGAAAGTAAAACTCACAAACAATGAGCTGTTGGACCAAATATGGGCATGTATGAAAATCTCTAAATCTTTAACTTATAAAATACAGCAAAATAAAAGATTAAAAGTGAAGAGGCCAAGGTGTGAACAAACGCACGTTGCTTGCATGAGATGCAAGAGAAATCGCTCCAAAAAGCTAAGAGAAATATAAGATTTGAACTGAAGATTTTTTAATTGTGTATAGTACTGTTTACGCAATTTCTAAGTTGTCATAAAACGTTCACATGCATTTAAAAGCTGAATTGAACAAACTATTTTAGTAATTATAAATGGTTGGATATAATTGAATGTCTGATGAATTTCGTTAACAAACAACTCGCTTTAATTTCTATATTGATATTATCTGTAAAAGATGTTTATTTTATTTTTTTTGTTGGTAATAATCTCCGGAGTTAAGCAGGCTGCTTCTCCATAGCTGTTTGTTTTGTTAACCAGTAGGGACCATATAGCATAAGGAAGAATGAAAGGTAACAAATAAACAGGTATCGCGAGGTGTTTTTTTTATTTTTCCTATAGCAAATTTTACAACACTTTGGACAGTGAAGCAACTTATGAAATGTGAATTTATTTTGTATTTAATGTGTTCCAGATAATTCTGAACTCCATGCATAAGTACCAGCCAAGGAGTCGCCATACCTCATCAAGGAAGAAGGGAGCTACCAGCCTCCTCAACTCGGCGTCGGAGGAGGCACCTTCATCTTCCCCGAAAACCGTCTTCACCGTCACCGCTTACCAGAACCAGCGCTGGTGAGTGACGTCACAACACCCGATCACGCCTTACCTGCAGAACTAGAACTCAAATAAATGACCCCAAAACGGCCGGTCCGTTGGCTTTCACACACTGTTAATCAGTCACACTGGGATTTTTACGAGTAGTTTCCATTTAATCGCGTCCCTTACCATAGAAAAGGCATTTGGGTTACATAAAGAACAATCTATGTACATGAAGTCAATTATAATAATTGCTTTTATTATTGTAAACACAGAGCTTTTAGCAACAACTTTTATTGCTGTTTTTGAAACAAAAGAAAAATCCTGTCTTCGGTTCTCTATTTTCATGACTATTCTTACTATAAAATATGATCCAATCAGTTATTGGTAATGTTAATATATTTGTTCGATTTACCTAATTTCAAAACTATATTTTATAGTAATTTCAACCAACTTTTATGAGTTTTCAGTGTTTTTTTTAAATCAGACTTTTTAATCAGTACACAGAAATGACAAAGATGTCAAATTAACTTTACAGATTAACGGTAAACTGTAAATTGTAACTATGGCTGTGTTTACAGTGAATATGCTAGTTAAGTTAAATCCCTCCTGATTTAACTTAAAAACTTAATTACAATTGCTGCTTTAGTAAAATTGTATATATCTTATTGCATACTAGTTATATTTCAAAGTATTACTAAATCTAGTTTAGCTTTATTACTTCTCTATAAGAGCTCATTTTGTGTTTTCCCACTTTAGAACTTACATTATCTGATTCATCTGTAAGATGTTGCATTACTGCGAATCAATATAATGTTATTTGAATTTTTGTTGATTTCAGTATATAAAGTTACTGTGTGGTGTGTTAACACATTTCTTAAACACAGCTATGAAAAGTCTCATAAAAGAAGGAAGCTGCATGAAGTTGAAGTAAAATGAGTAGTCTGTTAACTTGGACTTATTGATCAAATCATTTCACAGTGTAGAAAGACATTTTGGTGTCATGGGATGCAAAATAAAGCTGCACAATATGTCATTGCAGCACTAATTTGTTGTGATAGATACGAAAGGAAAACTCCTGATTCTCATTATTCGTGACTGCATGAGAAGTTTGTCTGATAGAACATCGTTTTTTCCAATTTAAGCTTCTCGTATAAAGTTCAACAACGGTTCACACTGAGTCTTTAGGGTAAATGTATTTTTGAAATTGTATTATGATTATTTTTATTTTCTACACAGAAGCCTTCTAAAATACAAAATAAACTCTAGAATCAATATTTTTCATATTTCAATGTATGCTGCACCAGAAATATGCAATGCCATTTAATGAAAATGGTTCTTAATGGAAAATATTTTTATTGGTGCTGAATTGTCCAATTTTTAAAACATAAAAGAACCTTTTGTGAAATGCAAAGGATCTTCACCAAATACATTTCTTTATGGGACCCCGTATTTTAGCGAAGGACCATTTATGAACCTTTCTATCGCAGTGCTACGCCGGTAAAGTATTTTTTAAATTTAATTCTTTTTGTTAAACATATGTGTCTCTGTATAAATAATCAGAAATTCCTTTTGAGAGGTCGTCTGTAGAGGACGAGTGGGAGAGGGCAGAACCAGGACCAGATCTGGATCAGTGTTTAGTCTGAAACGAGGATGGTAGTAGGAGGGAGTGGAAGGAGAGAGTGGGACAGGAGGAATGAGAATAATACTGTTCTCCTCCTGTTTTTTGTAGATTACCAAGCTGAAGATCGACAGCAACCCATTTGCCAAAGGCTTCAGAGACTCGTCCAGACTCACAGACATCGAAAGGTATTGAGAAAGCCTCCAGACTTTTGGACAGAAGGAGAAAAGAGAGGAGAGTGGGTAGAGGCAGAACTCTTTGTTTAACCAGTGTTGGGAAAACACTTTACAAGCTGCTAATGATTAGTTACACTGCAAGTTTCTGTTGTAATACTATAGTTGGCTACACTGCAAGCAACAGAGGAAATGTAGCTAGCTACATTCAAGTTATCTCATTCAATAATACTTAGTATAATTTCAACTAGTAAAACTTTTGTGCTGCAGGATACTCTTAAAGAAAATAAATTCACAAATGTGAAACATGATGTTAAAGGTAAAATGAAAAGATTTGGAGGAAGAGAGTGTTTTGATGGTCGGTTTGCGTAAATTACAATCAAGTGTATATGTTCAGTCCAATCAAATGGTAGAACTTTCAGCCTTTCAGATGCCATCTGTCAGTTCAATCAGCCACAACCCAAGAAGTAAAGATAGTCATGAAGATATTTAGAAGAGACATTAGCTTTTGTGTAAAGAGAGAAAATAATAATATTTTATAACAATGTATCATTTTGCCAGCAGAAAAATGGTTACTGGAAAAGCTAGTTTCACTTAAGTTTAGTAGTGTAGCTAAATTTAGCTAGCTACTTCTTTAGTTAGCAATTATCATTGCGTGTAACGAATATTTAAGTTTATGCAGATTTATCTTTTGACCTCACAAACATAGAATGGCCTGGGATGTGCAAAGGCTATTACAGCTAAAAACAGCAGTTCAAAATCAGAGAAACAATTTCCATCTAACCTGGAGAACCTCGAAATAGAGGATGACTGTTATGAAAAAATTGTTCCACATTTGTTCTTCCAAATTATGCCAGCTTGAATATCAGGAAAGATCTCTAATTATTCCGTTAAATCTGCATTTATTGGACTTTTATTAACTCTTATAATCTGCATAAACATTTTAAACATTTAATTTATTCTAAAAATTCTTTTAATCTCACAAATATAGAGGAAGCAGCTGTTGTGCAAATCTGCCCGGATCTGTCAAAAGGCCATTACGGCTAAAAACGGCGTTCGACTAGAGCAACAAGCACTTCTTATTCCGACCTGATAAACCCAGAGTCAGGAGTATTCACTGCCAGAAAAAACAATTCCTCTCCTCTTCTCTCCTCCCTCTCTCCCCCTTCTCTCTCTCTCTTTGGAAAGGGCTGTGAATTAGATCTGATCAATTGATCTTCAGGGAGCTGCAGAAATCACATTAGTCTGGAGTCAGGCAGTGCACTAAAACACAGCCTAATTCGATTGGGGCCGGTGACTGATTGAAGCCAGCCACCCACGTCAAGAGGCCCTAGGGCTCCTTCAAGATGCACCGCACCGCCACTGATACAAACACACAGATTTGTATTGCACCGCTGACAGATATTGCACCCTCTCTAACGAAATTGGGAGGCTAATGCGGACGCATGGCCCTGCCGATTCGGAGAAGCCACTCTGCTGCTGCTATCCGTCCGTCTGTCCATCCTGACTCGGAAGGGGTGGGGCGTCCCCAACAAGTGCTAATGCACTTACCACCCAGACGCAGACACGCACCTGAAAATGTCCCACACTGTCATATGGACTCAAACGCGGGCTTGTTTTCCCACATTACAGCTCCGGTTTTATCGAGACCTTTCAATTTAGTCAGTTCCAGCAGAGATGTTATTTGTAGGGTTGTAACGATACATCAGTCTACATTGATACATCAATTAAATGATCAACGATCACATAACATTGATTCAAAATAAAAACATTGATCAGACATCATACAAATTGCAATGTCTTTGTTACACTGAACAAAAATTATATTTTTATTAAAAGAGAAAATTGAGAAGATTTATTTAGAAATAAAAATGTCAACTCGTATTTCAGTTGCTTTTTGTGATTCTATATGAATAAAAGTAATGGTGTTAAATCAGCATATGATATTGTCTCACATCGATCACTGGTTCCTGAACTGAATCAGATTGAAATCGCATTGTACTAGACACGGCAGACGTTGAATCATTGTCTGTCAAATCTATTTGACATTGTATCGTGAGGCAACTTTTTGATTTTGTGCATTAAATCAGTGAATAATTCATTTTTGCACTTACACATTTGTGTGTGTTGGATTGTTCTGTATTTTGGGATGGCAGAGATATATTTTGGGTGCTTGTCTTTTTGATTTTGCTGCAGGGAAAGTGTTGAGAATTTGATCCATAAGCACTCATACGCTCGTTCCCCCATACGGACGTATGCTGCAGAGAGGAGCTACTGGGAAGCATGGACACTCCACATAGCAGAGGTGAGAATGACAACACCACAACACAACCAAGCATTGTGCACAAAATAGAGATAGATACATAAACACATAAAATAAATAGTTGGCACACAATCTCTCCTGTGATTGAGTATTATTATTATTTACTTTTTAACTTATAATTTGGATATGTTATAAAACCTACCGGTGAAGGGAAATTATTTGATTATTATTTATAATTTGGTATAAAACTAAAAACTCATGTGGGGAATTATATTTTCTTATTATATAGACTTTGGTAGAAAATACATACCTGTAATGGGAAATTATTGACTTAAATGGACTTTGTTATACAACTTTCCCATTATATGGAATTATTCATTCATTCATTCATTATCCAAACTGCTTTATCCCTATCGGGGTCGCAGGGGACCGGAGCCTACTGAAAAGTACTGGCGCAAGGCAGGCACCAACGCTGGGAAGGCACCAACACACAATCACCCTCACATTCACACTTTCTTATATGGCTGGTGGAGCCGATAATAACTTATATTGCATGCTTTGGACTGTGGGAGGAAACCGGAGCCCTGAAGCGGAAAACCCCTTAAGTAATTACAGGAGAGCATGTAAACGTCGCATCCGGGGATCAAAACCCAGACCCTTTGCTGTGAGGTGGCACCTCTAACCACGTGCCGCCCTTGGAATTAGTTATGCTTTATTTAGAATTTGTAGTAAAGTCTTAAAGACTTAAAGTTTTTATTTACTGTTACGTTGAATCATAACACAATTACCTCTCATCCTGATATACAGTATTTGCCCACCACCCCAACCATATTTGACATGAAACTTGCACCCCTGATCGGTGTCCTAAGATGGGCTACAATTTTGGGAAGTCTTTTTGGATGTCAACTTTCTTTAGCAATTCCCCTTTTAACGGCAGAACATTCCAAATGCATATTTAAGGTGCTTTGGTACAGATGTCTGGTAGAGGAAATTTACAGCCTGATTATCTTTCCTTATTTTGGGGTTTCTCTTTCTTACTCTAGGCTCTGTGTTCACTTTTTACATTTACAATTTTCTTGTTGTTTTTCCCTCTCAAGGCTCTGCGTTCACCGCGTCAGACAACCTGTCCCTCAGTTCATGGGTCAGCAGCAGCGCCAGCTCGAGCTTCTCTGGCTTCCAGCACCCCCAGTCTCTCTCGGCCCTCGGGACAGGTGGAGGCCCCCTGCCCCACCCCATCCAGGGCTCGCTGCCACCCCCTTATGGCCGGCTCGGCGTGCCTCTGACCCCGGCGGGTGCGTTGGCGGGCACCATGCAGGGCAGCGGCCCAGCTTTCCCCTCCTTCCACATGCCGCGCTATCACCACTACTTCCAGCAGGGGCCCTATGCTGCCATTCAGGCCTGGCGGCCACGCCTCCACCGGGCCATGACACCTCAGGAGACTCCCACTGCCTGCCTCTCCAGGGGCGCTAGAAACCCCGAACCCCATTAGTGGGAGAGACTGGAGACACACACACATGCACACACACACGCATCAGGCGTCTCCTCACTGCTGTGTTCAGTTCGGGGAAGAAACATCCTGTTCAAAGTGTAAATAAACGTGACTGACTGAGACAACCCGGAGACACGTACCGGAGAAAAACTCATTAAAAAAAGCAAAATGTGCCAGTGGATAAAAGTTTGTATACCGTAAAAAATGGAATCTGGTGAACTCAAGAAGGTTTGAACAGACCTGGTCAAGATAAAAGCAGGACTGGTGATTGTTCAGAATGAATATTACTCCACAAAAGAATACTCCATGTTTCTGGAACAGAAGTTTTTCTCTTTGTCAAGATCCACAATGTTGAGATTGTCAACAGACTGCTTTCTGGAGGACGTCTCACATGGTCTCAGTAGAGACACCACAAACACATTGCACCAACACAAAATTCATCCTCCTCCTCCAACTAAATCACACCCTTTTAGTGCCATCCCATAAGAGCCAGAACAAGACACACATCAACAGTACTTTTCTTCTTGTGAAGAGAAGCTGTTTTTCTCATGATGTTGAGATAACAAATGTTCTTCCCGAGATCACAACTTCACACAACAATAAGTTAAAATATACCCAAATAAACCCTGTTTATTTCTTTTGTCGGGATTAATTGATATGATAATTGCCCAGCGCTGATAGACATAATACTGCTGATTTTCCATATGTGATGGACGCGCTCATCCATGAGGATACTGATGTGTTTCCTCTGTGATTTTCCTGATGTGATGAGATCGGTAAAAAAAGCTGTGATCTTGAGAAGACCACTTTTGTTTTCTCAAGATCAGGAAAGAAATAACCCAGTTTCTTATTTATCTTTTACGAGCCCAAATCATGTCTTGAAATCTGTTTTCTGATTTTTGTATTTTAGAATATGAAACCTAAGGTCTCAGAATCCTTTTCCAGTTTTTGGTTTTAAATCGGAAACGCAAGTGTTAAAACTTTTTCCTATTTTTGTTTTAAATCAGAAACCTAATCAAGTTCTTGGAAATCAGATTTACTACTTGTGTATCATGAAACAACTTTCAGTATGTGAAGATCAAGATGAAAATAATCTCTTGAGATCTTGAACAGACTAAACTGTTGGGACTTGTCCCTATGGACTTTCATAATTGTATGCGTGTGTAAAAGGATGGTCTCGAGGGAAATTAGGACACTGCAGACTTTGATGTACCCAGACTTTACACGTCTGCTGTCTCAATCCCACAAATAACAGGAGGTCAGACAGACAGTGCGAGAGAGCAGCAGCTTTCAGTCAGATGGCTGTCTATAACATAAAAAACACTCACTGCCTCCTGCACACTGGACAGACACCAAAATCTCAGACTGACACCTGCAAATCATCACCTGACCTCCATCCCAAATCTCCGCCCAGATCTCCGCCTGTGTACAGACAGACAGCATCCGTCTCCCAGCAACATCAAGAGTATGAGGCTAAAGCAGACTGCATGGATAAACAAACCACTTGCAATTTGTTTTCCTTTTTGTGTGTACTTTTTCCCAATGTATGTAACCACATGACAACGTCTAACAATATTTGATTTGGATGTTTTTTTAAGTGCAATATATTTATTTCAGCAAATTCAACTCTATGGTGTAATGTAACATTTGAAGTATTAAGATGTTATTTGTAAACAAGGAGAAATATATATAATTATATCACCCAAAAAATGATGAATCAGGATTTATTCTCTTTTCTATAATGTTACACTCAGACAGCATTTGTTACTCACATAAGTGAAATTAATTAAGAATTTGGTTGTTAAAGTTAAGAGTAAATAATTTTTTTCTGATTTACTAAGTCATTTTTAAAGAGTTTCTTTATTATTAAATGAGAGCTGAACAGTTGAAAAGTTGCAGACAAAATGTATTGCAACAGCAATAATAATAAAATATAATAATAATAATAATAATAAATAATAATAATAATAATAATAATAATAATAATAATAATAATTTTTCACATGTGGTCTGCAGCTGAAATTACTTCAGGGCTGATGTCTGGGTACTAATGGAACGGCAAGGGATCATAAGACAAAATACACTTTTCTATAAAAAAATAAAATATATGTGTCATTGTGTGATATATTTGTGAGTATATGTGTCATTTAGGGTGTTCTTAACTAAAGCAATCAGAATCTCTTAAGGCTTTGTGAAGAAATATACAAAAATACCAAATAATTATTTGTATAATATTTTGTGAATGTTGTTTTAGGATTAAAATCTGACTTTTTTGTGGAAATGCTCTCCATTCAGAACAGAGGACACCCAGAGTACAGTAGCTGTCAAAAGGTTTCTCCACCATCGTAACACCACACCATTTACTTTATTAATCATAAATTATATTTTAATAATGTGCCAAATTTTATTAATACGCCAGATCAGTAGCTACTTAACATGATTAAGTTATTTCTGTTTGACATTTTAAACATTATATGTTATATATAATACACCATACACATGCTATCTGCTTCAACTTAAAATCTTACTGTAAAATCTAATTGAAAATACCAAGTATTTCAACTTTTTATTTTGAGTCTAATTTTAGCTTTGTTTTTCTCTCTATCACTAAGAACCTATTCTTAGTGTAACATTCTACATGAATGTTATATCTGATTCATCTTTAAGATATTGGAAAGAACCACAATATATTGCTTTTTCAATTTTGCAACACATATACAGTAGTTCCTGTGTGACGTGTTAATACAGTCACTTTTAGACACAGCCCTGAAAACTCACCAAATTTTGTTTCGGGTGATTGTTTTGATGATTGTTTTAAGTTTAAAATGAAAGAAGTATGCAACATGACATTAATTTAGTCATATTGTACAGTGGGGTAGTTGATATTTTAACAGAATATTGGTATTTATATTATTGGATTTTATTTATTGTACCTATATGTACCAGCTGCTGAAGGTGATCACGAAAATGATTTGTCCGTCTATATTTATCATCATTAAGGTGATCAGATGGTGAAGGTGGAGTGCTGGGATTTGCCACATTACCCAAGTAGACCGTGGTGAGAAACGTTCAGCGGCCGGATGTGAACTGGACCGTGTTGTCGGTCTTATCAGACGTCCTGGGTTCAGGCCGAACATCACTGGCTCTGACAAACTAACAGAACAGATCGATAACAGGACGTTAGTCACTGTTTCACCAGGAAGAGGGCCGGCTCTTCTAGCCCCTGATAAAAATCACTTACATCCTTGGGAAAAATAAATAAATAAGCAAATAAATAGCAAGCAGTCGGAGGCTGATTGGATTATGGGAAGGGCAGGGACGCGGCCCTGAGGTATGGCCCCAGAAATTGGAAGAAGCAGTTGACCAGAGAGTCCATTTTACGGAGGAAGAGGCTCATTTACACGCGGCGCAACGCTGGTCGAATCCTCTATCAGCTCCGGTAGATTTGCATCAGAACGCTTTTTCTCCTCATGCCCATCAGACCGGCTGGACATCGGCCTACGCCAAGGGCAAGCTTTACAGTCCAGTACATTACACACACACACACACACACACACACACACACACACACACACACAGTCTTGTATTACTATCTTTGTGAGGTCCTTCCACAGACTCCCATAATGACTAAAGTATATAATTTTATACCTACACCTAATCCTAACCTTAACCTTAACCTCAGTAACCAAAAGCACATCTTTTACCCCTTTTAGTTTCTCAAATAAAACAAGCACATTTTCTATAGTCATTTTTCCTCATGGGGACCTCTCAAATGTCCCCACAAAGCCAAAAAAAAAACAACAGATAAAAGTGATTTTAGGGGACAAAAAGGTCCCCACAATGCGATAAATACATGTCCACCCACACACACACACACACACACACACACACACACACACACACACACACACACACACACACGCACACTTTCAGTCTTGCTGTCTCTGTGATTGACTTCCATTGATACAGTAGGTGAGAAAACCCAATGCAATTACTTAAAAAAAATAAATAAATAAATAATGCAAGACTGTTGGGAAAATTGCACTGTAAAGCAACAAAGCATATAAAATCATAACCCACCGTAATTTGGAAACTACACAAATTCAGCAAAAACACCTTTAATCACAAGGACAACATATGCACCACATTTTACAAACGCCACACATTCATAGACGTGCTGCAAATATAGAAAAGGCTGTTCTAAATGCTTATTTCACATTTACTTCAACTTTAAACAACAATGTGTGCAAATTAAATGTATTATACAACTTTTGTGAGTTTTCAGTGTTGCAGTTTCAATTCGTTTACATTGCAGGTGACAGGTCGGAGATCAGAGAACCAAAGAAAACTCGTACATCGTAAACGATTCACAGATTGAGAAAAACACTTTCGTTTTTACAAACGTGCTGCAAATACAGAAAACGGGTCCTCCGGTGAAATGCCAGGTGTTGCCATTGTGATGAAAGTCTTTTAAAGTGAAAGTGAGTTATTATTTGTCATGATTATTTGTCATTGTGAACGCACCGCAGCACAGCACACAGTGCACTGCAGCAAAATGTGATCTCTGCATTCACCCTACCAGTGAAGGAGCAGTGGACAGCTGACATGGGCAGTGCCCGGTGAGCTGTGCTTGGCTACGGTACCTTGCTGATGAGTACCGCAGTCATACCTTGACCTTTACCATAACTTTACCAACCTTTACCGTCACGGGGAGAGATCCCTAACCGTTACGCCTTTTGTGAATTTCTGTAGCGTTTACCAATTAGCTGTATATTGAGAACGTGATTAATGCGCTTTGTGTATTTCTATTTATTATTATTTATTTTTGATTGAGGGCGCGTTTTTCTCCCACACGTGCATTTTTTATAAGATGCGCGATGTTAATTTTTCTCCATTGGCCACCATATACATTTATCAAAGTCAAAGTCAACTTTATTGTCATCTCTGCTATATACTGTACAGATACATAGAGAGACGAGACGACGTGGCTCCAGGTTATTTCCAGTGCAAACAAACAGAGAACAGTAGAACAGAGAATAAATAGACAGTGGCACGACTAGGCACATGGAATAGACAACAAATAAGTAAAAATACTAAAATATACATTAAACAATAAACATTTTAAACTATACAATATGCAATATACATTTTAAACTAGACAGGGAGTTTTAAATATAATCAGAAGCTAGAAATAAACAGAGGTAAAAATTTTGTCAAGTCAGGATGCAGTATCCGCATGACTGACTACAATCTAAGCCTTACCTTAACCTCAGTAACCCAAAGCACACCTTTTACCTCTTTTAGTGTCTCAAACCAAACCTGAAACGTTTCTGTAAAAGCACCTTTTTTTTCATGAGGACTGGTCTTCGCTTCTAAAAATGTCCACACAAAATCACATAAACCGGGCTTCCTCCACACCCTTCATTTTTTATGAAGATATTTCATCAATACAGTGAGCATAGTAAAGTTGTAAGGACGAGGGGAACTTAAGGAAAATTCAGGGGGCTCAGCACTGACCTTTTGCTGCATTATTTAAGGGTTGCGTTTATTAATTTTCAAATCCGTAGCACATTCTTTCGCATGGCCCACATTTGTTGGCCCCGATCACAGTTAACAAAGTGTTTGTTCAGATGCTGTGTAAAAATTGGGCGAAGGTCCACAGAGGCCTGGCCCTGACTTGGAGTCTGAGTAAGTTTATAATGATGATTGAAGTCATTGTGTAAAGCTGAGTTGCTCTCCTGATAAGGGCCCAACCTTGAGCAGAGCGACTCTAACGTGATTTGGCCAGTTACTTAGAGATGAATTGAAAGGGCCCTAATGTCTCCCTCATGCATAATTAATTGTGTTGTTACAATGAACTAAACAAAATCTATCTTCATTTGATTAGAGGTTTTAGCAGGCTCTGAAGTGCAGCTTACCGCACACACACATACACACACAGAGCTGACAGCACCACATCTTTCACTGATAAGAATGGTTTATATCATAACACTGGTTTCGTTATTACACATGCTTCATATACACAAATGTTAATTCTTAAATTTAAAAAATAGATTTTAGCTGCATTCCAATAATATCCTCTCCTTCACCAAACATTTTCATCCTTTAAAGCTGCATTTTTCAATTTCCTTATCCCCATCATTTTTTGGCTAATTATCCAATCTGTGACAAATTGTATTAATATACAGTCTAGTTATAGTCCATGATTTTTTTCTTAAATAATACTCTGTATTGTAATTTCAGGACTGATATATTGGCAGAAACCAAATTCTATGTGTACGTTTGAAAAATATGTTATCTGTTTCTAAAATAAAGAACTAAAATTGTCATTAATGAATAAATAGATATCAGTAGTAGAAACACAAGTGAAAGAGAGGACTGCCATGTGGCAGGACTGGAGGACAGAAAACACCCCAAATCGAATCTGGGATAATACATTTGGAAGCTTCCAGTTACACTACACTCAAATAGGGCTGTTTTCTTGAACATGGACTAAATTGCAGATACAATGGAGATTTAGCACTGAAACTTAAAGATTGTCTAGGCTTAGGCTTAATCGTTGTCTGGGAAACTGGCCTATAAAATTCTGCAGGTCAGATAACTTGATTTACAGTGTGTGTGAGCTGAGTAGACTTACACATGAAAAGTCAGTACATAGAAGGTGATGTCGATGGTTAAACCTAGCAATTTTAGACACCAAAGGATCAGAAAAATGAACGTATCAGCAATAAAATTATATATTCATACACCAGAAAAAACAACAGCCAAGATAAAGGCATGTGTGATTGTGCCTATATGCGGAAACTGAAGGGTTTAAACACTTGATTGTCAAACAGAACGTGGTTTATGCATGTTCTCTATTGTACATTACTGTACTTCTAGTAGGAGACCTTGTGCCCCCTGCTGGTTGGATTAACACTGCAACAGTTTAACAAAAGACTCATGAGGCACTGGACTTCACACTGTGAAAGCACAACTTCTTTTTATTCCAAAACACACCTTACTTCAATGAGATGCAAATATTCATATCTGTAAATATTTACTATTTATTTACACTCAGTGGAGATGAAGATACTCCCATTGTGGTAACAGATTATGGTTTCCAGTCCTGTTTGCCAGTCGTTAAAAACGAAGCAGGGAAGACAAATCCGTGAAGCTGTGTTTTTAGTAGAGAACCAGCACTAAATCAATGGCACAAGGGTATTTTATATTTTCAGAACTGAAGCAGCATTATCGTTTTGCCAGGTACGCAGCAGAGTCATAACGCTGACATCCGTCCCTTCATCTGCTCAGAGGTCGGTCAGCGTCTGAGCGCAAGGCCTCGTTTACAGGTTTTAATTAGCGAGGCGAGGTGGGCCCTCGGGCACCAGTGAGGTGAAAAAGGTGCTGATGAAGGACCAGGTGGAGGCCAGGAAGCCTGGTGGAGCTGGCGCAGCATCCTCGGGGCCTTCCTCTCCACTCTCACCCTCCTCATCCTCCATTCCATCATCCATGATGCGCTCCTGGTGAGACAAATCGGCACAGAATCTGATGAGAATCTGGGTATAATTTGTTTTTCACAATAAAAACAAAAAACATGTGGCCGGCACGGTGGCGCAGTGGTTAGCGGTGCCGCCTCACAGTGCCGTAGGGCTGTAGGGCCTCTCTGTGTCGAGCTTGCATGCTCTTCTCATGTTCGCGTGCACTTTCTCCAGGGGCTCCGGTTTTCTCCCACAGTCCAAAAGCATGCAATAAAGGTTAATTGGCAACTCTACATTGGCCCCGTAAGGTGTGAATGAGAGTGTGATTGATCGAGTGTGTGTGCCCTGCCGTGTTTTGCCGCCTGCTCAGGGTTGGTCCCCGCCTTGCGCCCATAGGTCCCGGGATCAGCTCTGGTCCTCCCGCAACCCCGATAGGGATTAAGCAGTTTGGATAAAGAATGAACAAAGCATTGGAGCATTGTCTCCAAAACTAAAATTACAAATTTATTTTCTGGTTTTCCATTTTGTTCTCAAAAGAAAAACAAAAAGCAGAAAACATGCACTCATATTGCATTTTGGTTTTTGGCGTTGGGCACAAGTGGCGTGAGCCAGAAGTGAGCGTTACACGTAAATGGTCTAAAAATGTATATACACGCATCACTCTTTTTAATAACTTCACTTTGTTCCTTGGCAGTAAGAGGGTTTCTCTTCTTCATCTGTAATTTTTAAAAACCGTACTCTGCATGTTGCTGTCACTTATGGGTCACACCACTTACGTTTGATTAAAAAAATGAAAAGAAATGAGGCTTTTTATCTATTTTTCCATTTTTTATTTGAGTTTGAAACAGGAAATTAGAAAACAACTTGGTACTTGTTTTTTTTGGTTTGGAAATGAATATTGAAGTTTTAATTTGAAAAATTGAGCTCTGTGCTAAGAAGAGTTGAAGCTCCGCAGAAGCGCTCTTACCATCTCTTGCATGTCGTTGTTCCGTTCTGCCTCGTCTGGAGGAGCTTCGCCTGCTGCTGCAGCTGGGTTCTGCTGCTCTGCTCTGAAGGGGAACCAGCCGGCCTGATGCCTGCCACGCAAACAAACACCGGTCAGAAGATCTGGCCTCATTCACCAACCATTTATCAGAAGAAATTTGTTCTTAAAACCCACTTACACAGCTTTTACCATTTTGACCTTCGCCAATATTTTCTTATTTGAGATTTGTTCTTAGGTAAGAGCAGATTATACAAACAACGTAAAGAATGCGGTAAGACAAAGCATGTAAGACTGTAAAAGAGAGGTATGAATTGTGGTTTCTTTAATTCTATAGTTAATAATATTATACAAATATACAATAATGTAAATGTAAACATTTTTTTACATTTTGCATTATTGTTTTAATTAATAAAACACGTTCATAAAAAAAAAGATACTAGTATCACATCTCATTTCAGAACTTCTACATTTTTTTTCTTTTGCAGTTTTTATCTTTTACTGGGTTTTTATGTAATTATGCAGTTATATATCATATAAAACTAATTAAATGTAAACTTTATATTGTTCAAAATAATTTCACAATCAAAACATGAAATAAACGCACAGTAAATATATCAGCTATGTTCATAGGTAGGGACAGAATCTACAACTGCTGAAGAGCGGCTGTAGAGACAATAGGCCAGTACTAAGATTGGCGCGGTTAATGTTGCGTTTGCAAGTTTGCAGAAACGTCCATTTTACGTCCTATTTACCAAACCTGAAGCTAATCTTGTAGTCTGCGCTTGGTCTCCGCCCCACTCACGTTATATGCGCGGTTTGTTGAAATGAATCAACCGCAGAGGACACGAAAATTAATTATCGAAAATAATGCAGTGTCATGTTAATAAGATTTCATCAAACAGAGAGATAATGTCGGACAGTAATTTTACTCTCCGTGCTTAAAAAAAAAAACAACTCGATTTGTGCTGCGATGAACAACTTCAGTCAAACAGGCATAGGAATGTGACATGAAAACGCGAAACTAAGACAAAACAAAAATTTGCCTTTGATATGGTAAAATGAAGTAAACATGGTGTTTAAATACTGAATCCATTGTTTCCCAACATGATACATTTGACTGGGTTACGCCCGTTTTTAAAAGGTGGAAAAGTTTAAGATTAGCGCTGTCACCGGAATATCTAATCAACTGCTGTTAACGCATTTGTTTGTGCAGACCTCCCATATTTCTACTGACCATCCCATATACATGACTGAGACAAGCACAACTAGCATTTAGGCGGTAAAATAGAAGGCAAATTCCAGGCAGTTCGTACATATGATACCGTGTTTTAAGGTGATAATAGCTGTGATTTAACGTCTAGAACGTGCAAAAGCCTTTGTACATCTGACCCAATGTCTGTTGTAAAGAGCGCTATACAAATTTATTTGAAACTATTTAAATGTCTTATCTTTTAGTCTGAACAACAGTAAGCTTTCCCGAATCTTCTCTTTTAATAAAACAGACCTCATGTTCAATATTAAGTGACGTTACACTACGTATGATGCCTGATTCATGTTTACATTTTGGATCGATGCTATGGGCTCTGATATCAATTAATCGAAGTAGATTGATGTATCGTCACACTCCTAGTTTTTAGAGCAAAACTGGGGATGGAGTTAAGCACCAAAAGACTGAAGAAGAAATAATGACGTACATAATAATCACAATGATCTGCCATCACTTACAAGTAGACAAGCAGCATGGCGCCGATCACCATGACGAAGCGTCCGAAGGAGGAGTAGAAGTAGACGATGCTGAGCAGGATGGCGGCGCGTGACACCGTGTACAGCCAGTCCAGCCAATCGCGGTTCAGCTCGTCCTCGTTCAGCATGGCCCCGCCCTGAGCATTCATCTGCAGGTTGGGATTGGCCGCTCGCTCCTCCGGAGCGGGAGCAGCTGGGGCGGGCCTGACAGGGGCGGCGGGTTCGTTGGGCGGAGCGGGAACGGCAGAGGGGGCGGCGGCAGTGACCGGAGGGGGCGGGGTCACGGCAGAGGCCTGGGAGGCAGCCACGGCGGCCTGACTGGGTGCAGAAGATGACAAAAATGACAACCAAGTCGTACTTTATGTTTACTGTGACTTTTGACTTTCACGTGAAGGTGCTGACTTACTATTGCATATAATAATGGCGAGCGTACATCTGCTGCCACCACAACATCTGCATAGGCGTGTACATGGGGTGTGCTGGAAGTCCAGCAGGGGGCGCTGCTACTGCAGGGAAGGACGACCCCTCGGGCCTGAAACACACACAGATACAAGAAAAATACACTGAACTATGCTGATGCATTGTTTTAACAATACAAAATGAAAACATTAATCAGACATATTGTTAGGTCATTCTATATTAAACTGGAGATCAATTTTTATTAAAAGTGAAAACTGTGTTTCATTTCAATGTCTGTCTGAGCTCAGGAATAAAAGCCAACCAACCAGCGCGCCACCTTGATTTGTCCTCATGTCTCAACACCCTTACAGGTGACCGACCTACCATGGCACTGTGCCGGTGGGGTCAGGGTTCAAGGCGTGGGCATGACCTCCTCGATGCCGCAGACCGTCCGAGCTTCCGGTCAGCAAGGTGCTGGGGAGATCCGGACTGGATGCAGGGGGGTCAGCACTACCTGCATTCTGAGGGGTCACAGGGAAGGATCAGGTCGTGCTGGCCACATACACACACACACAAACACACTCACAACTCTTCATTGTAGGTAGAGAGATGGGGCACTCACCGTGGAGACAGGGTCAAGGCTGAGCGGGCTGCTGCTGCTGCTGCTGGGGTCAGGAGGATCAGTGGGAGTAGGAGGTGCACACACCAGGTGAACCATGTGATACTCTTCCTGCTGCAAGAGGGAGACCAGCATGATGTGGGTAACAGTGTATCGGAGATGCAATTTAGGCACTCAGATTGTGTGTCTAAAGTATTGATCGACCGATCGAGCTTTTTCATACCGATTAATTACTGATCGAGGACGGTACGTGTGTCTTCTGTAAAAATGAAAATCGATAAAATATATTTAATTCTCTCTTGGAAGGTGTCTTGGAGTATGATGAAGGCTTCCTTACATAAAATGCATTATTATTATGAATTAATAAAAAAGAGCTCCCTGCAGTTTCACAAACTAATATATTGATTAAAAGGTAAATTTGCTATTTATTTCTCAATTAACAGTCCCAATTTAGCAGTACGGGAGTGGTGCAGATAGGGAGGTGGCTCCATCAAAGCCAAAGAAGTGAATTTCAATAGAATTTTATCGACATACTGTTATAAAAAATAGCAGATACTGATAAGTATGAAAATGCCAAATATCAGCCAGGCTGATAGTCATGCGATGCCTAGTCTAAACCCTGCAAGGTGTATTTTGAGGTGAAGTCATACCTTTCTCAGCACGTCCCGTAACTTCTGGTGGTCCTGCAGGAGGCGTCCAGAGTACACCAGTCTCTGTTCTTTAGACAGCTAAAACAGAGAAAACATAATTACCTCTTAAAATGTCCTCTATAACTGAATAAATATCACAGGGAAACACAGTTACTCTGAAACTGTGACAGAATAAGTCAGAGAGAAAAATGCAGTTTGCATCAGGTCACTGCTACACTTCAGCAGGGGAGATAAGCAGTCACATCCAACTACAGCAGTGTTTCCCCTACCATTAAAATTAACTTGGCCCCCTTGAAGGTGAAGTTCATTTTAAATAATTTTATTTTCTAAATAGCGCCAAATCACAGAAGTCATTTACTTTCTTATGAAACGGGTCTATACCTTGTCTTTTTATTAAAGAAAGTAAACAGGCTTACGTTATTTATCTTATTTAGATGATGGCATGTCATTTCTGTCTATACACTGTTGCACGTTTACAGTTCTCCAATGCTCGCGCACTGAACTGAAACTGAACCCAAACCCAAACCCAAGCCCCTCGTCCCAAAGCTGTAAACCTAGTGGAAACACTGTACAGTCCATACCATAACTTTAAAAAGTGTGTTCTAAAGACTAGAGGTTAACAGGTTATCTGCGCTGACATTATCGTTTTTATGGTTGTTTAATGTTCATTTTTTAAACCGATATCCTGACAAAATACATTTTTAATGTGCTACTTGGGCCCTAATGCAGCTGGCCTTCCCTGTCAGCACCACAACCTGGTGGTGCTGAATTGAGATTATTAACAGACAAATTTCAAATGAACCCTTTACTTGTTTTATTAGTTTACAAAAATCAATAAAAATTATTTATTTATTAATGGTATAGAAAACAGCTGCCAGAGGCTTCCTGCACTTTTTGCGTTAAGAACACGATGAAAAGCTCTCAGAATTTTCATTTTATGTTTTTACAGCAGACATAAGGGTTCTCGCTCTCCTTCATTAATTATAACCAATACCAGACCCTAGTAAGGACACAGCAATCCCTCCACATTAGGGCTGGGCGATATGACCTCAAATCAACATGGCTAATTGAACATTTTATCTTGATTACAATTAACAACTATTTTAATTTTTTGTTTGCTTTTTACCCTCATTGTTCACTGACAGGGTTTGTACTGTAAGATGCTCAACCACTAAAGTTGAGACAATTGTTCTAATGAAAGAGTGTATGTATGATCTTTGTGATTTTGAAATAACTGAAGAAAGCAACCACAGATGTAGTGGACGGGGCAGAGTCACGTGACAACACACACAGGAGTTTTTAAAGGACCAGGACATGAACACACGCTCGAACAAGGCCCAGCCCAACTTCATGCTAAGAAAAATATCATGCAATTTGTCAATATCAGATTTTAAGCTGTCTTATTATTAAAATTGTAATGATCCAAGATCAGTCAGGCCGTGTTAGTGTGTGTCAGGCTGCTCCTCCCACTCAGCTGGTACCGAGGACAGTATGTGTGGAATGCTGAACTTCAGATTTTCTCAGCGCTGACCTTCTACCGAGTCTTTCAACTTACTGCTAACGACACACTGCAGGAAACTGGCAATTACATTAGTTGAAGCCTGCACACAGCCAGCGGGCACTCTGCAACAACCAACAGTTTGTTACGACACCAGCACAGGGTTCGGACCTGATCAGGATCACAGTTTGGTAGTGGCTGATGCCTTTTTTCAGGGCCAATAACAATAGTGATTATTACTAATCATTGTGAGAAATAACATTTTAACAATCTATGTATGTGGTGTAAAACTATATAATAATGTATACCCACACAAAAAAACTTTATTTAAATGTAACTTAGCTTATGTTCAATTCTGGACACTTTTCATAATGTCCTCATAAAAAAGAAGCTTCAAGTATTTATTCTCATACAGAATAGGGAAAAAAATTCCAACTCATGACGTCATGCTGGAATTTGACCACATCTTAAACATGTGCTTAAGAAAACTAAGACAACTACAGAATTGACAAGAACCCAGTAATCTAATGTTTGGAACAAGCATGCATACAATAAAATTACTGTAAGAGTGTCATTCAATAGTAGATTCTGTTCTTACATAGGAACAAATCTTACATACGAAAGCACTGGTAAACGTCAAAATCCTGGTGAAAACTTCATGAAAACACTGATGTATGTCAGATTTTCTGCTCTTAAAATAATTTATGCAGTTTTCACTGAGATGCATAAAGGTAAATTCACCCACGGTTATTTACCTAGGAACAACTAATGAATAAGAAAAATGGGTAAGAACATCAGAATCTTGGTTTTACGCACTAATTCCTTCTTAAGAATGGTTGGTCAATGAAGCTCCTTGACTTTTAAATGCCAATTCAATTTTTTTGGACACTTTGCCTTTTTTACTGTTCTGAAGTACCAAAAGCAGTTGACTCACCGGCTTGCTGGGGTACACGTTGGAAATGTGCTTTTTTAGTCTCTCAACTGTCCAGTTGAGAAAGCAGGTGACAGTCTGGTCGTGGTATTTCTGGTTGGGGGCTCGGATGATGAGGGTGACGGGACTGTCAGCCGCCTCAAGCTCCATGGCTCATTCTAAACAGGCAGTTCCGGCTGGGACGAGGGGGGTCAGAGCCAAGACCAAAACCAGGCCTCAGCACAGGCTGGCCTGCAGGCAAGTGCCAACCCGCCTTCCCAAACTGCGCTTCATCAAAGTAACAGGACACCGGTGGAGGAACAAACAGCAGTACCGTGGGTTTGGGTGGCGTCCCAGCCGTGGTGGGTTCTGGTCTCAGTGTGTGACATTACCACAGCCTTTCATTGTGATGACGGTGGCACAATCGGCCCCGGGCCGCTTTTCGACCTGACAGAGAGAGAGAGAGGGAGAGAAAATAAAGCACTACAAAACTCACCACAATACTCTGGGCGATCCTGACAGTTCTGCGTGTGTATGTGTGGTGAGAATACTGGGTATGTGCTGATATTGTTGTAATGTTAATTTTACTGCTTGGTGTTTGTTTTAGGTTAGGGTTTAGTTAAGTGGAGGTGGTAGACGTTGGTGAGGATTAACTCCAGATTGCTCCAGGGAGACTTCTAGTAATTAGGAAATGGAAGTGGTCCTGGATAAGAGTGTCTGATAAACACAGTAATGGTGAGGTGAGGTTTAACAGGAGGGGGCAGATTAACATATCACTGATCACTTTTTTCTAACTGACTGTATCTGAACAAATTGAAAGTAAGACTGTTTTATTTCATAGACTGTATAGAATTTTTCTCATTCACATTCAATACATTCATATGCACTTTTTAGTGTCAAAGACAACTCCAAAACCATAATTGTAGGCTGAGTACCACATCCTAATTGTCTCTCTTTCTACTTCTAGTTCAAAGATTACATTTATATTCTACTTCTAGTTGAAAAGTGTATATTTTATGCTCTATAAATTTTATTCTATGTGCCTTATTTGTTCTTTGTTTCTTGATCTTTGTACTGTTCAAACTGGAGCCACGCTGTCTTGTCTTTCTTTGTACTTGTACAGTATATAGCAGAGATGACAAAGTTTACTTTGAACAAGAGGGGACAGAGGCTGGGGAGATGTAATTGGCGGTCTTTGACATTGGTGAGGTTTAATGAGAAGGGACAGATGTCAGTTAAGTCTAACAGAAGGGGTTAGATGTTGGTGAGGTAGAACAAGAATGAACAGAGAGATGTTAACGGGGCGGGTTTAAATGTTGGGGAGGGATGAACTTACAGTGGATCTGTAAAAAGTAAAGTGAAAAGTAAAGCTCTGACATTTTACCTAAACCTGTGAGTGTGTTCCAACCTACTTCTTATACGTGAAAGAGAAACCGTAAACATTATTTCGAGATTTTGGAAGCAAGTTTTGTAAAATTAGTCATTAGTAACTTGCCCATAAGAACGGTTCCAGTATACCTGACTTTAGTGGACAAATAACACTGATACACCAGTGCAGTTTACATTAGACCCAGTGACGTTACAAGCTCTTATCAAAGTCAGTATACTGCACTGACTTAGAGTTCATAAATGTGGCTAAATTAATGTTACTGAGGAAAGACTGCATTTTAACGTTGTTAAACAATCACCAGCTGCTAATTTGTATAGCCGTGACATTAGCTGCAGGTAAATGACGCTCCCAATCCAGCTGACTGCGCTCGCGTCACCGTCCGCGCACTACCATTATAAATAGTATTTGTTTACAACGCGCCTGTTACGCTACACGCGCTATGTAGTAAGCTAGTATGAGGTTTGGGACACGACCACAGTCGGCTCTTTCGGCTCACTAGAAACAACTCGAGAGTATTCACATATATAAACCACGATCAAGTGCATTATTTCAAAAACATGGACTGTAAGTAAAACATACATTCCAAAATTGTCACATGTAAACAGAAAAATAAGTAGCTTTGCCAACCAAACAGTTTTTTAAAGCACCGATTTCTCCTACCTGTTTTTTCCTGTAAAATGGAGTCGAAGACGCCACCGGAAGTGAGCGCCCAGGATATTTATGAAGAGAGAGTTAATCGAAAAATAAAAAAAATAAAAATAAAGGAAAAAAAGAGTATTCGTATAAATAAAAACTCTGTACACTGGGTGTTTTATAAAGTATGCTAAATGTTGATGCTATTTGCGGTGTTTGAATGTGTAATTAGGTAGGCGGTGTTAGTAAGATTGCTTCTTCCAGCTTGTAAGACGTCATAACCTGCCGGGGTTGAGCTTCATAATGCAGCGTCTTAATATTTATGCAAAAATGAAACTTGAGACATAAATGTGGAGTGAATGTTTGTGAAATTAACATCACTTAGGGGAAATTTTGATGTCTAAGTTATTAGAGAAATAACACTATAACCTGAATTTAAGAAAAAAAAACAGAACAAGATAAAATAATAATATATGGGTACATAATACAAAATAGAACAAAAACGTAATAATTAAACAGTGTTTAACATTTACTGTAAATATAAAAACTGAATTACAAAGGTTAAAATAAAACACCTAATCATGTTGAGAGAAATTAAAAGGTAGCTGTTAAATAATATGTAACATAATATGTACAATAACAGCAGTGCAGTACATTATAATGACAAATACGTAACGAATTAATTTGTATTTTTATTTAAATGTTTTAAAGTCACGAACTCACTACAAGGGAACTCCAGTGCTGTGCAAAAGTCTTGAGCCACTTGTGATTTCTTTGTACTGTCTCTTGCTTCCAAAGAGTCAGACTTTGTTTTTTTAATGTAGTCTTGACAAGTAGTATTTTTACATGTATGTTTACACATGCTGAAATAAATCACTTAATCTAATGTCTCATTTTTCTTGCAAAATTTAAATAAATGAGTCAAGACTTTTTCATAATACTGTACATCTTGTAATGCTAATGTGAATTAAAGTTAACATTATAAAAATATATATTTAAAACCCGTATTATAGTATTCGAAGCAGTTGTAACGTGTGATTTCTCAACACATTGTCAGTCCCTGTGAAATGATGCAGAACTGTGTGGTTTATGTGACATCAATTTGTGGTTTAATACACCATTGAGACTGCGCGAGAGTACGCGTTACTATGGTTACCAACGCTGCCACGTGATCGCATCGAATCGCTTCTCTGTTCCCTATGTAGTGCACGCAATTGTCTAAAACGGGCTTTTGCGCCCTAGCAGTGCACCATGTTAAAATGAGATATTTTGCATTCAGCTGAGTTAATTTATATGTCAATATGAGAGTTGAATTGCATATTAATAAAGATTGTATATATTTGTTAGATAGTAGTAATTTGTACTTAGTAATTACTGTACTATTAAGTGATCCGTTAATTGTGTGAAGAACAAGTTCAAGTAAGTATTTCTTCATTAATATGACAAACCATGGGTGTTGCAAAATGTTTTGGTAATTACAGGAGTACTCAGTTATAAAGATCAAAACCTGAGGAAGCTGGTAAATCAATAAGCAACAAAAATCCTTTTGTGGTCTATCAAACATGTTTGAATTTCATGGAATCAGAACAGTCTGCTCGTGTGATTTACTACTGTGAATTACTAAAGAGTCTTGAATGTATTGCACTAGGTAGGGAGTAGGGATTCGGACGAGGATGCGCCCGGTGCATAACGTCCACTAGGGGGCGTGTCTCCGCTGATATCTGCGATGCCGCCGCTACAGTAATAAACAACGGCGCACGGCGTCAGCGTGGAACTGGTGAGCAGCTGATTTACCACCACTCCACCTGCTGCCCCATTTAGCCGACTCTTTTGTAAACTTGATCCAAAATAATATGAAAACATGGTGGTGAAGACGCGGAGACGCAGCGTGAAGGAGGCGCAGGGCGCGGAGGGAGAGCAGGGCAGAGGCAGGCGAGGCAGAGAGGGCAGAAGCCGCGCTAAAAGCCCCCTTCCCACCCAAACCCGAGGCACGAGCCCTGCCGCTGCCCTCACCCCACTTCTTATCCTCACACTCGGTAAGTCGCGCTCCACACGCCGCTTTTACACTCGCACCCTCACACACACACACACACACACTCGATCACTGAGTAACGGGAGAGCGCGCTCCCAGTGACGTCACATCCGCCACTCTGCTTACAGAAGTGCAACTAGGTACTGTGCAGTAAAATTCCAAGTTTCATTACGATACGATATGATACCGAGTCATTGTGTGCCGATATCACAATGTCTGCTGCAACACGATTTCGATTCCGTTCAGGAGCCTGTGATTCATGTTGGACGCCATCATGTGATGATTAAACAGTCACTTCCATTTATATCAAATCACAGCTAAAATATCATGACTTTTTTTTTTCCTGAGCAACACCAGATATTTAAATAAAAACACACCTCCTGGTCAATATATAGTGGCATTAAAATATGCAAGATGTCTGATCAATGGGCTTGCTGATCGTTGATCAATATATCGTTACACCCCCAGAGTAAAGACCAAAAAAATTTGGATGATAAGAATCAGTAATGAAGACAGCAAGACAGAAGACAGTCAACTTTTCATGACTGTGTTGTAAAAATGCAGCACAAACTCACCACACATCCCACAAGAAAACATAGCATAGAATGGCATTTAATACAACACATACTAACCCATCTGTACTCACCTGATATTAATGTGGTACATCTCTCTCTCTCTCTCTCTCTCTCTCTCTCTCTCCGTAGCTGTCCTTTCTGGATTTTTCCACTGGTATGTTGAACAAATTTGTTAGTTATCCTTAAAACAGGCTAATGTGAATGTCTTTAGTTAGTCTTAGTATTTTTCCACAGGTATCACCTCTCGCAGCTGTTTGAGAATGATCGACACTTCTCCCACATGTCCTCTTTGGAGAAGGAAATGGCCTTTAGAACTGAGATGGTACGACACCTTTATTTCTAATATAACTCAATATGTTTTTGGGTTGTGAGTGTTTAAACTCTCTTCTTTGCTCTGGGGATTTAGGGTCTGTACTACTCGTACTTTAAGACCGTTATTGAGGCTCCCAGCTTCCTCGGTGGTCTGAACCAGATCATGAATGACAGACTGACGGAATACCCGCTCGTTATAAACACCTTGAAGAGATTCAATCTGTACCCCGAGGTAAGACTGATGGGGTGGGGGGCAATAAGGTGTGCAATTAGATTTGTATTTTTACCTAATTGCACAGAAACAACTTTAATGAACAACATTTGACCACTAGCTTGACTACTCAATATGATCTTTGAGGTTAAGTCTCGTGAATGAATAAAGCGTGTCAAGAGCAAGCAAGTATGACTGGTCTATAGATTGCTTTTGGTTTTTACTGTTGTTAAGCAGTCACAACGAAGACTGCATTTGGGAACAATCTGCAGAAATTACACTACATTCTGTGTTTGAAGCAACCTGTAAAATTAATATATTGCGATAATTTTATTTTCAGCAATGCATTAAATTATGTTGTTCATTCATGTCAGTCGGTAGCGTAACGTTAGGGAGTTGGCCCTGTGATCAGAGTTTTGCCGGTTTGAATCCTAGACCGGTAAAGGTACCACTGAGGTCCCCAAGCACTGCTCCCCAGGTGCTGCAGAGGTCACCGTGGTTCATTGTGGTTCACTGTGTGTTGTGCTTTGCTGTGGTGCATTCACAATGACAAATAATCACTCAATTAAATATATTCCCCAGCCCTAGGGTAAAGGTAAAATTTGGTTAACCGGTTCATGTGTACTCAATACTCAGTTCTTCATCACCAGTGTAACCTCAACACAACTTGCATTTGAATTGTGTTGGTTCATCTAAGTTCAACACTGTACTCTGATCTTTTCCATAGTGTCTGGATGATTTGTGTCTGTTGCCATGACTATGAACTATCTATCCCCAATACCTGGAGTCAGTATCTTAGCAAGTGTGTTTGGGTCTACAGGTGGTCCTGGCCAGCTGGTACCGTGTCTACACGGCCACAATGGGCTACTTAGGGATCCCCACGAAGATGTGCTGGACCATCAACAGAGGCGAGGGGCTGGATCCTGTGGAGAGCTGTGAAGGTATTTATGCTGCCCACACACACACACACACACACTGTGGCCCACTCAATAGTTGGGTAGTTGTGTAGTTTGACCTCTAATTGAAATCCTTGTCCTGTACGTCACAGCACATCTTCCTGGATGTGAAATGTGATGATTTAAGCTGACGCCTCTCTGTCTCAGGTCTGGGAGATCCTGCTTACTTCTACGTTACTGTAGTTTTCCTCCTTAATGGGGCCATGATGAGTCTCTTCTTCGTCTACGGCACATATCTGAGGTAATGATTTTAATAATCTCTTCATCTCAGGAAGTGTAGTAGTTTCAAACAGTTTATTTGTACATCAGACAGCTGTCACAATGAGTCTGGAAAAACACTTCTTAACCTGTTCTTGAAAACAGCAAAAACTGGTTAAAATAATCCAGTATCTAAAATCAAAGGAGCAGAAAAACGTGCTAACTTATTCATTTACACAACAGTTGTGCATAGAAAAACTTGGTTGATAAGAGTCCAGAAATGATCATTTATAAATGTGTGTTAATACATGTTGAGGAAACATGATTAAGCTTTTTCAGCTGAATTGATGTATATAAATGCTGTTTCCCCAATTTCCCCCCCAGTGGCAGCGTGATGGGTGGCGTGGTGACTGTCTCGTGTTTCTTTTTTAACCACGGCGAGGTGAGAGCCTTCTCTAGTTTTTAAGCACTGTTTGTACCCTGAAATAAAGTATGGTTCGCCTTAAAAAGTGTGATCACTGGTAGAGCTGGGCAGTTAATCGAAAATAAATCAAACCGACATTTAGAACTTTTAACCAAGGTTATCCTGTCCATGCTTGTTATTTTGCTTATTTTTGAAATACTATTAATTCTTTTTTATTTTGTTAATATTTTTGTTGTCTATTTGGGTTACTCCAGCAATTTAAAATCACTGATATGTATGCATTCATCAGAAAAAATATCACAGCTTTAAAAGTTGTGTATATTTACAGTATAAACCTTGTCGGTAAACCCATAAAAATAAAATAATTGTTCACTAATCTTAATCGAGGTGAATTAGCCATAGAGCTGGGTGATGGGAACAAAAATATTTTTTGTCATATTGATCGATCTCAGTAATTATCACGATATATTGGATATATTGTCACATTGTTTGTTTTTTTAGTATTGTTATACAAACTAAATGAACAAGTTAAAACAATCAAACAATATTAAACAAATAAGATTTATGTTCAACAAATGGTATAAATTATACAGTATACATGCAGAGTTCCCTTTATCGCTTACTCGATTTTGATTGGCTAGCAGGAGACAAGTGACATTTACAAGCCCAGCGGCGTCTGCTTCGACATCTTTTTTTTTCCCGCTGAAGGTGCTTAGCGCTCTGAACGGTTTAGCTCATAGGATTTGTATTAAACTGTCCACCAAACATGTTTTTGGTGCTGGGAGCGGTCAAAACATCACTTCCAGAGTGCTTTCTCTGTACTTGTTGTTGCTAAGTTATAAAAAGGCGCTATCTGGCACATCGTGATAAGTGGGGGACGTACTCAGGGCGGGAGGCATTTGCTGTCAAAGCAGCCACCTTAACTATAAACCCTGCATTTTCATCCCCTCCTTCACTCACCGCGACGTCCTGGTTGTCCGACATCTTCTCTTATATGCGACCACTTTGCTAATGTTTACCACAAGGCTTCATCGTGTGCAATGGCCAAAATTGCGTTGGCCGGGATTGGCTGTTGTGCTGGCGTTATGCCAAGTCCACTCTCTACGTGATAGGCCAAAGGCATTGTCTGTCTCAACACGTTGTCACATAGTGGGCAGACATGTGTGACCTACGTTTATCATCGTTATCATCATCACATTTTTCTCGATAAAAAATCAAAAACATTTTGTCGCCCAGCACCAATTAGCCATGTTTAATTAACCGTGATATTGATTTGAGATCATGTCCCCAGTACCGTACCGTACTGTAGTTTATACTTTTTACAATATATGTTAAACGCTTTGCTGTGATTGGCTGCAGAGCACGCGGGTGATGTGGACTCCGCCCCTGAGAGAGAGCTTCTCCTACCCCTTCCTGGTGTTACAGATGCTGATCCTGACCCACATTCTTCGGTACCTAGCCTCCACTTCCATCACACACACTCCAGTAATCACCTTGTTCTCGTCATTATTTCTTCTTCTTCCTCCTGCTTTTTTGGGCACTTACTGTAGTTCATACTGCTGACTTTACTACACCTGTTTACCATTTTTACCACAGTTTTTTCAGCTAGTTTTCTTTGTTTTCCCTTTTTCCACACCATTTTTCCTCTTTACCTTTTTTACTACATCATTTCTTCTCTTTTCTTTCTGGACACAGCAGTCACACTGCAAAAAGGAAATCTTAACAAGCCAGAAAATCTTAAAAAGAAAAAATAGATCTTGTTTTTTTTTTTTTTAAGAATAACTGACTTGACTAGACTTGTATGTGTAAGATAAATCTATTTTTAAGAAACGTTGGCTACAATTATCTTATTAAGAAAAATGTACTGATTATAAGAACTTCTTAAAATGAAATAAGAAATTTAATTAAGAGAACAGACAGGTTCTCATGCTCTCCACTACAAGTTAAGAAATCCATGACAACTTTGCTTATTTTAAGAATATTAAAGCTAAAAACATGGAAAAAGGGCAAGATTTTTTTTCTTTTTTTAGGAGATCTTAACAAGATAAATTTTCTCACTATATTGGCAGATAATTTTTCTTGATTCTGGAACCTTCTTTCTTATTATCCTTTTCTTTTTCTTACTTTCTGACACTGATTTTTTGCAGTGCACACAGTTTGTCCAGGAATTGCTTGTCCTTTGAAAGGAGTACCTCAGCAAAAAACATTAATGTTGTTAGCAATAAAGGAAAAGCTGTGGTTGACACTTGGTACTTAGTAATCTGTAACTTTAACTTTTTCTACTTACTCTGTTGACTTCCATGCACATTGTTAACCACATCAGTGTATTTTGGCCAGTGATTTCCAAAATAAATTAGTGCTGAGATTAAATCACTTTCGGCTTAGTCCTGAAGTCATGTGCAGTTTGATTAAGTTCTGTAGGTTTATATAAAAAAGAATTCTTCTGTCTGTCTGTTCATGTTTTCTGTGTCTCCCTCTCCCTGATCTCCCGGAAGGAGCCGGAACCCGGGTCGTAAGGCCATGGTGGCTCTGGCGGTCTCTAGTGTGATGTTCATGCTGCCCTGGCAGTTTGCCCAGTTCGTCCTGCTCACACAGGTGAGGTTGGGCCAGGCTCAATTTTCATGAGTACCTTGTATATGTATCTCAGTAAATAAATAATCAAGTATAATATTCTTGTCTCATTTGTTTAATTTGATTTACTTTATCTACTTTTTAGGACTTGTATGAAAATCTGATGCTGTTTTAGGTCATATTAATGCATACATATATGAAGTTCTAAGGAATTCACAAACTTTCAAGAGCCACAGTATATTTAAAAAAAAATGGTTTTACTTTTTTCTCTCAACACCAGCCACCAAGCAAATTCCTTGTATGTGATGATGTACTTAGCAGAAACTTCATTCTGGTCCTGATTCTCTTTCTGCCACAACTGTACCTCTGAGCTCTGTGTGTTAAGTGTGTTGATATTAAGGGGCGCCTTTCCCTGTTTTGCAGGTGGCCTCCCTTTTCGCGTCCTACATTTTGGACTACCTGACTCCAGCCAAGCTGCAGGCGCTCCTGCTCACTCACATGGTGTGTTTGTGTGTACACGCTGCAAAAAATGAAATCTTAACAAGCCAGAAAATCTTAAAAAGAAAAAATAGATCTTGTTTTTTTTTTTTTTTAAGAATAACTGACTTGACTAGACTTGTATGTGTAAGATAAATAATCTAATTTTAAGAAACATTGACTGCAGTTATCTTATGAAGAAAAATGTACTGATTGTAAGAACTTCTTAAAATGAAATAAGACATTTAATTAAGAGAACGGACAGGTTCTCATGCTCTCCACTACGAGTTAAGAAATTCATGACAACTTTGCTTATTTTAAGAATATTAAAGCTAAAAACATGGAAAAATTGAAAGATTTTTTTCTTGTTTTAGGAGATCTTAACAAGATAATTTTTCTCACTATATTGGCAGATAATTTTTCTTGATTCTGGAACCTTTTTTTCTTATTATCCTCTTATCTTCTGACACTGATTTTTTGCAGTGCAGTGTGAGCTTATTGGTGTGTGTGTGTGTACTGATCACAGTCTCTTTTTCCAGGTGTCTCTGGCTGTGTGTTTTGTACTGATGTTTGGGAACTCCATGCTGCTCACCTCCTTCTACGCCTCCTCCCTCCTCTCCATCTGGGTGAGTGAGGGCCTGACCGAACCATCAGTGTGCTGATATTACCAAGCAAACTGCAAATAAATCATAATGTGATGAGAGTTGTGATGGTGTAATTTGTTCACTAGAAGGCAACACTGCAGGTCCACCTGTTGACTTTTTTGTGTTTTTGTACGTTTGAGTTTTCCTACAGAACTTTTGTCCTTAGTATATATTATTAAAGTACAGTTTATGTAAAGTAAAACAGGTTTATGTTTAAACTGGGAGCGTTAGCTTTGTCAAAATACTTTTCACAATTCTTTCACTGTTCGTTTCACTCTTCTATCACGATCTTCCGGTCATTTCGATTGACCTGGGCAATAAATGTGTGATATTGTGTGTAAATGAGTGTTGCTGGAGGCAGAGCTGAACTGCTGTGTCTCTTGGTTTTCCTTACAGGGCATTACAGTGCTGAGGGAACGATTTGTAAAAAACATCCAACCTGGACTCCTGACGTGGGTAAGCATAAAGCCACAAGGCACTTTCCATTGTGTGTGTGCCACAGCTCGTCGTTAACACACTGCTTCCTCACAGGTCCTGCAGTGCCTTGCCTGGGTAGTCAGCACCGTCATCCTTAAATCCTTGCTTGCTCTAGTGCTGGGGGCTTCTGATGATGTAAGTGTACTTTTTATTAATGAGATCAATTCACAGCGTATTACTGAGCAATATATTGATTTAATTTAATTAATTTCAGAACCGGTAACGATTATTACTAATTAAGTAGAAACCATTTCTACTTGGAGACATCGGTGGAGACGACTTTTTAACACAGCGCTCAGAGCGCTTCAGGTTGAAATCTGTTCAACTTTTAGAACAGCGCTGGGCTCGTCAGTGTGACTTCTCTCTTGCTAGCCAGTCAAAATCGAGGAAGGGGTGGGATATACACAGTCAAGAAGTCACTAACAGTAAAGGTAATCTCTTTTGTGTCGACTAAACCACCATTCTCACGAACGTACGTGGAAGTGCCCAAAGGTGCTTTTCGTAACTTAGCAACAACAAGCACTGAGAGAAGCACAGAGAAAGCGCCATGGAAGTGATGTTTTGACCGCTTTCAATGCAAAAAACACATTTGGTAGACACAGGCCCTTAATAGTGCCAATTCCTTACTAGGTTGTGATGCAGGCAGATGCAAAATAGCTAATTCATCATCATTTTGTGGTTTAAAAAAAATCTGAGATGACTGAAAATTGGTGACAGATAACTGAAAATCACAGAGAAACAGAGAATGCTAAATATATGGGTCGACCCCTAGTTTTCAGAGCAGGCTTAATGTACCATAATGGGTGGGCTGGGTGTAGTATGTTTTCTAAACAATATTTCCCCAGTCTTTTCTTTCTGAACACTCTGGGTCAGACATGGTTTTAATGTGTGGGACCTGCTTGTCCGTCTTCAGGCTCACATCAGCAGCTTGATCAAGTCCAAATTCACCAGTTATAAGGACTTTGACACCATGATGTATACGTGTGCAGCTGAGTTTGACTTCATAGAGACAGAGGTGAGGCTTACAGACACTTATGGACATCTCTAGACACTTTATTAGGAACCCCTCCAGTTGAAGATCACAGTCTCTGGCAATGTGTAACAGCATGTTAGGGTCAACAGCCTGTGGTCTTCTTGCAACACTCTTACAGATTGTCCTCTGTGGGAATTATAGTCTTCAATGTTGCTGCACCCAAATGATGGAAACAATCCCTTAGAAATGCGCATGCTGCTGTACGGACTATCTCTTTCATGTTACACTGAAACTCTCTCTGAAAAGAAAAAAAAAAAAGAAAAAGATTTTTTTTGCTACAACATTGCCATAATATTTGCACAATTTTTGCACCGCCTCTACTATTTGCACAACCGTTAAACATGTATATATCACTGGTCACTTTTTTAGCTAACTATATCTGCACAAATTATTGAAAAGTATTGCACAGAATGGTTCTCCACTGCTGCTATAATATCTGTACAAACTTAAATTTCAGTCAGACTTTTTAAAAATACACTTCTATTAATAGACTGGATATCGAAATCTTTCATATTGAAAACTGTCACTAACTTGGTGCACATTCAGTAAAAAACAAACAAACAGACAAACAAAAAAAAGGTCAGTTTCCACTTCTAGCTTAAAATGTACATTTTGTGTCCTATTTATTTATATATTGTTTATTCCATGTGCCCTATCTGTTCTTTGTTCTCTATTTCTTGTTGCACTGTGTAAACTGGAGCCACGTCGTCTCGTCTCTCTGTATATCTGTACAATATATAGAAAAGATGACAATAAAGTTTACTTTGACTTTTTTGACTTTGAGATACCTCTTGTCTCCAAAGAATTTATGAGTCACTCCACACCTTTTCTGTTTGAGTCATAAGTCTCTGTCTGGTCCTGTTTCCGTGTACCGTATATTGTGAGTTTATTACTAGCCATCTTCTCTTGTTACTACTCTGTAAAGCATCTTTGGGTTTGTGAAAAGTTATATATACATATATACCACCTCTGCAGACGGTGTGGAGGTACATTAAAACCCTGCTGCTGCCTGCTAACCTGCTGCTGCTCGCCGTCATCGCTGTAAAGGTGAGACTCCTGCTTTAAAGCACATTTCACACCGCTACAGAGGCTCTTTAACATGTCCAATCACACGATTAAACTCCCACCAGAAACCCTGCTGTTAGTCCAGGAATACTCACTACGACCCAAGTCTGATCAGACGAGTCGGTTTGTTTAATGGTGACTGGTTTCCTATCTCACTCTTACTGATCCATCTGGTAACGGTCTTATCTGGGTTGAAATCTGGGTTTTACAGATCATTAAGGATGTGATTAAAGTCTTAAGACATCAGGAAGCTGCTGGTGGTGAGCAGGAGCACAACTCTGAGCAGTGAGTACAAGAGATACGTAATATATTAATATTTAATCGAATATTTCTGTTCATATGTATACAATATTATGGTAATATATTTATAAATATGAAAAAAGCTTCACTAGAAACACTAACATGTAGAAACACTTTACCCAGTCCCAGAAAAGTGCCAGTGATTCTAATCATGTTTTCACATCTCTGTTCACAGAATGGAGAAGTTGTTTAAGGGGGTGGTAAGGATAAACTCAGTTTAATGCTGTTACATCATACAAGTGCTTGAGTGGAAGACAGCTGGATTTTTCACCTCTCATCCCAAAGGCTTCTTCAGTTCAACAAGCTGATTGGGACGCCTTGGTGTTTAACCCCTAGGTGGGGGCTTGCAGCACTTACAGCTAGCAGCCGGCTATAACACAGTTTCTAGATCCCTTCCTGGGCGATTTAAATTTGACCTTGTTGACTTGCATGATGGACCCTAATCACCTAAGCCATGATTCATGTAACCTCACAACCCACACCTTCACTAGTGCAAGCCTAATGACTCGAACTTTGGCCCATGGGACCTTAATGACCCCCACTTTGCTTCATGCCGGGTTGACCTTAACTGCATGCCTTGATTCACTCCTTGACCCTTGTGACCCTAACAACCCACGTCTTGGCCGATGTCACCCTAACGTTTCACTCCTTGACCCTTGTGACCCTAACAACCCACGTCTTGGCCGATGTCACCCTAACGTTTCACTCCTTGACCCTTGTGACCCTAACGACCCACACTTTGCTGATGTCACCCTAACGTTTCACTTCTTGACCCTTGTGACCCTTACGACCCACACTTTGCCGATGTCACCCTAACACTTCACTCCTTGACCCAACAACCCACACCTTAGCTCAGGAGATCTTAAAAACTCACAACTAGGCTCAGGTGACTTTAACAACTCTTACCTTGGCACGTGTGACCCTAACGATTAGCACCAGGGCTTGTGTGACCATAAAGACTCACACCTTGGGTCAGGTGACACTAATGTGCCACACCTCAACTCATGTAACCATAATGAGTCATTCGATTGCCGGGTGGGTCAGTGACTCCCATCACCACTTCCAAGGTAACAAGCCCACCTAGGGGTTAAAATAGCTGCAACTAACCTTTTCAGCTTTTAGAGGATCAGGAAGCCTTTGGGACGAGAGGTGAAACATCTTCAAGAACCTAAAAGCCTTCCGCTCAAGTGAACAAGACTGCCATGTCCTGCAAGATATCATTGTCTTGTTAAAACCGTAACAGGTTTTACACACTGTAATACCGGAGCTCCAGTAAAACTCTAGTAATAAACAGTTATACTCTGTGTCCCCAGTTGCACTAATGCCACGTGTGTGTTGTAGCTGGTGTACCACAGTCTGCAGTTGGTGGCGTTTGCAGTGTTGGCAGTTCTCATCATGAGATTGAAACTCTTTTTGACTCCACACATGTGCATTATGGCTTCCCTCTTCTGCTCCAGACAGGTCTGTATTGACCCCATCTCACCCCCATCCCCCAAACTGCACAACCCTCATTTACCATACACACCCCAGAAGTCCTTCTCACGGCCTTGTGTGTGTGTGTGCAGCTGTTTGGGAAGATTGGGGAGAAGGTGAAGCATCAAATGGGCGTGATCGTGATCCTCTCCCTCATGGCCGTTCAGGGTCTGAGCAACCTGCAGTTCCAGTGGGGCATCATTGGAGAGTTCAGCAACGTGCCGCAGGAGGAGCTGCTGGAGTGGATTAAGGAGAACACGCCTCAGAGTGAGAACGCTGCTCATGGTGGTTTAGGCAGTAGTTCTCAATCTGTCTCATTACCCTTCATTTGTTTTTAAAATCAGAACCAAAATCCAAAAGTGTTTTTTTTTAAATGATCATTTGCAACCAAAATGAAAAAAAAAAACCCAAAGAACTCTGGTTTGTTTTTTTGGCAGGTGCAAGTGGCCTGGAAATGACCGTTACACATGGTCATGAGGCTAGACAGTCAGTGTGAAAGTAATCAAAACTGGCTTTTACAACCTTTGATTGATCTTCCCATGGCAGTTTTGTGTGTTTTGCATATTGGCCTTTGTGTTGGTGGTCTAGTGGTTAGGAAACTCACCCCTGGACCAAAAGGTCGTGGGTTGAAATCCTACCTAGAGCGCTACCACCACTGGGTCCCTGAGCAAGACCCCTAACCTCGTTCCTCTCAGAGAAACTGTCCCTGAAATTAGGAAATGGAAGTCGCTCTGAAAAAGAGCATCTGCTAAATGCTATAGATATAAAAATACACTACTGTGTGTGTCACATGTCTGCTTCCTGTCCAGTCTGCCACTACGTCTGTGTGTTTCCTTCAGTTATTATAAATTCACTGAGATATGCACTCATTCATTAGAAAAAATATCCCAGCTTTAATAACATATTTAAGAGTACAAACCTTGTCAGGGAACTATGAGGGCAAAAAACAAACAAAAACATCCAAAGTAAAATAAATGTTAATCGTTATCAAAATAAAAAGAATGGAAAGCTTCATTTTGGTCCTTTTCAGTAAGTGGATTACTCTTCCTCAGTGATATTTGCACGTTTTCCGTGTGTAACGGTCATTTGTACCTCATGGCACTTGTGCTCAGTTGTGGATTTTCTGTTTTTTACGTTTTTCATATGAGTGCAAAATGGGAAATTGGAAAACAGCTTATGGTTTTTTTTCATTGTAGTTTTGGAAACAGATCCTGGAACATTTTTGATGGGTTTTGGTTTTGAAAAACAAATGAACGAATATGGCTGCGCCATACGACCTCAAATGGATATCACAATTAACTATACATTTTACCTCGATTATAGTTATTAATCATCATTTTGTTTTGAGTGTTTTTTTGTAAACTTTTTGCTTTCATAGTGTTCTAAAGGTTGGTACCATCAAAATGCTCAACTATTAAAGCAAAGATTTGAAAAGGTGCATATCTTTAAGATTGTAAAATAACTGAAGGAAACACACAAACTTTAAAAGTATTAACAGAATTTTACAAACAATAAAAATATGTGTCATGGACAAGATTATATTGATTGGAATTTCTATAAATTTTTGATTAATTGCCCAGCCCTATGGACAACTGATTGAACATGAACACATTGTTCTCCAGCCTCATCCTCACTCCCACTGTTTCGGCTGTTGTGTTGCAGGTGCAGTGTTTGCCGGTGCCATGCCCACCATGGCCAGTGTGAAGCTGTCTGCCGGCCGCGCCATCGTCAACCACCCGCACTATGAGGACGCTGGGCTCAGGTCATAACCGTCAGCACCACCCACCTCCACCCGACAACTTAGTTTTCAGCAAGCCCCTTACTCTCTTCATTATTTCTTCTCCTTCTTCTTCCCCCTTTTTGTTTCTTTAACTTCTTCCTCATTTATTTTGTGATAGACACTCAGACTTAACGTTTCAGCTCATTGAGGGGATCTGTGTGTTTCTTGTTTGTTGACAAATTACAATACTCCTGAATTTAGAGGAAAACACTGTAAGCTTTTGTGCACATCATATTTGTCCTGTTTGCCATTTTAGGGAGCGGACGAAGATGGTTTACGCCATGTACAGCCGCAAACCGGCGGAGGAGGTGCAGAGGAACCTGCAGCGTCTGCACGTGGACTACTTCATCCTGGAGGACTCGTGGTGCACCAGACGAACCAGGTACAACACACACACGCATCACAAACATACACCACCACTATAACAGGAGCACAGACTTATGTGCTGATGACTGAAGACTAAAGCGTTGTTGGGGCAGTTGGTAGCATAACAGTGTTCGTCATGTGATCAGAAGGTTCCTGGTTTGAATCCTGGACTGGTAAAGGTACCGCTGAGGTACTCATGATTATTAAGGTTCCGTCCCCAAGCACTGCTGCCTGCCCATGTCAGCTGCCCACTGCTCCTTCACGGATGGGTCAAATGTAGAAGTCACGTTTGGTTCTGGTGCACTTTGTGCTGTGCTGTGGTGTGTTCATAATGACAGTAATCACTGACTTTCACTCTTCAACATTCTGAAAGTGTTTCGAGCCTGTAATCTGGGAGTTTGTTTGATGACAAGTTGCAATTTTCGGTGGCTTAAAACGTAACTCTTACCCATTTAGGCACAAATTGGCATGTTTGGCTTGCTCTCTATCCCCACTCCCTGTTGCGTTTTGTCAGGCCGGGCTGCAGCATGCCTGAGATTTGGGACGTGGAGGACCCCACCAACGCTGGCCGCACTCCCCTCTGCACCCTGATGGCCCGCGACCCCCGACCCCACTTCAGCCCCGTCTTCCACAACAGCGTCTACAAGGTGCTCAGAGTGGTCCGGGGCGGCAGGGAGGACAGATAACGCGGGAGGAAACTGCCCCCAGCTTCCCTAAATCTCCCCCACCCACCCTGCTCCTGCTGCTGCTGCAGTCAACACAAATCCACACCTCGCCAACTGTGACTATAGATTCTTTTTTTCTTTTTCTCTTTTTGGTGGTCGCTCCTTTCAGCCGTTTCTCCTGCTGCTCTGCACTGGGTCAGTAGAGCAACAAGGTCATCAACGTGTCTTACACGTTACTCATCAGTTAGGTTGTTTTTTTTTGCTTTTTTGATTAATTGACCGTAAGAACATCCTTAAGAGTTGTACATTCCTCTGCTCAGACGAATCTTTACAGTGTTTTTGGGGGAGTGTCAGAACCCACAATTTGAGGATTTGTACAACGCCATATTAGGGCTATTGTAGATTGTTTTTAAAACATTGGGTTAAGGGAGGGAGGAACATTCAGAGAAAAAAGTCAGAAATTCTGAGATTCAGGTCATAAATTAGCAAGAAAAAGAGAAACTGAAATTTCAGCCGTAAATTAATGGAAAAAAGCCTGATATTCTATCACAGGCGACTGTCCTTTTCCTTGCAATTGTATGACTTTACACTGTCAGAGAATATATTTTGTCTCGTTCAACTTTATATCACAGAAATCGCTTAATTTTTTTAAATTAAGACAATCTTCATTGGCCCTTTTACACAATCATGGGATTTTGGTTTTTAATTATTTCATGATTTTTGTAGTACTAGTTCACACTGCCTTATAGCAAATGTATTGCGTACGTAAGGGGTTTTTGGGTTGTGGATAATCACACCTGAAGTTGTTTGTTTTTTGTCACAGTGCTCGGGTAAATCAGCCCGTAGTTTTAGTGGGGCGTGAAAAGCCCCTTGTGGTTTTTAAACCTTCACCGTGTTGTGAAATTTGCCTTTAAGGCTTGTTAGGATCAACCGCTCGGTTCCTGTTTCACAATCTTTCCGTTCTCCGGAGCTTGGCCTTTCTGCTGAAAAAGTTGAAAAAGTTTTACTGAAGCCTCCTGGACGTTTTGTGTGTAAATCGACGTCGTGCAAGCTTAAGTTATGTAGCCGAGGAGGAGAAACACTGTTGCTGCCACTCAAGAGCTCCGCCTGTAGCGCCTTTTTGACCTTTTCTCAGCTCATCTCTGCAGTTCTTGTAAATCGGTGTTGCTGCTCAGTCTCTAAAGAAAATGTGAAGATCTCTTACACACACACACACACACACACTGTCCAGCAGTCGGTCTCTTCTGAAACAGTCATATCCATGGGCCACAATCCTATTCAGTGCAGAATTGGGGGCGGAGGCTCGGCCCCCTGAGGCGAACACATGCCAGTGTGAGTGTAGCACAGGCTGCTCGTGTTTGCTCTGTAGCCTCAAGACAAACACCAGAGCATCTTGGGAGATTTGAAAAAATGATGAATATTTAAAACAGTCTGTAAATGTGCATTAATGGAGCTGAATATGGAACTCAGTGCAGTCTGTCACTCGGATATGTTTTTAGTGCATTTCTTTCAGTATTATTAAAGGGACCGTAATAGTTTCCACACCATGTTTACTTGAGAAGATATTGTGCCCAGTGTCGTGGCGGTGTCACCGTTTGACCAACTTTTCTGAAAGAGAACGTGTTGATGTGGACAAGTTTTGCTCGTGGTCCATTTTTTTACAGCCCGTGTCCAGTGTATTTTAACAAATAAAGGTCTTTGTAATTTTGCAGCCTGGTGGCTCGTGTTTCTTCCTTTGGAGGATGTGTTGCTGCTATATTTGGAGTCGAGGGAAGTTGCCGTTGTTCTTAAAGGTTGGGCCTTAAAAATGTATTTAAGCACATTTTCACTTTCACTCGAGACTTATTCACAGATTATTTTTTGCGAAAGAATTTCATTGTCAGAAGGTGGAATAATACAAGATGTGATACAAATGATAATTATAGAAAATGTAATGTGATAATAAAACAATACTGATAATTAGGAATGCATGATACTATCGGAATCGTATCGGAATTGGCTGATAATTGCTTTTTTTAATCAACAGCCTCGGATCGATGCTTAGATTTGCCCGATATTTTCAGGTGATATTTTATGACGCATTTATTGTATGTTGGAAACGTAGCACGTCAGACGTCCAAAGTTGGAGGTGGGATTTTATACGGCCCATGCCTTGTCTTAAAATGTATGGCATTATTTTGTGCCAATATTCTGAGCACGTTCATGAGCAAAATCTCTTGTCTTTTCACGCTCAACTCTGCCTGCACATGCAAAGATTTTTTAACTAATTGTGTGTCTGTCAACACTTTTAATAGCATCACCCTTTTCTATGCAGTTGTATGCATCTCAGGAAGCTGGGGTTGTAGCTTAAAAGCTGTTTACGCACTAGGTAGTGCACATGGAGTGTCACACACGTTCTATTTGACTTAGTACACCACAGAGGGCGGGAAGTGACTTTTTCTTTTCCACTACACTTTAAATGCTCCACCCTCACTCAACTCTGCTTTCATACTCGCTTGACTTTGCACAGTGTTAGAAATGTCAGTTATGCCGCTATTTTTGTGGCAAAGTTCTGAGCGTGTGGCGATAAAATATTTAGTCTTCCTCACTTATTGACCGATATAAGCATAAAAAACATTGGATATCGACATCAAAAATAGATGAAAATGTGGTTTAAAAAAACCAACAGAAAATGTGGTAAAATATCTTTTAGGCTGTAAGTCAAGCCTGCTTTTATCCCACAACATTCACGTGACAGGAACAACCACAACTGTACCGTATTTAACTTTATTAACAATTTCTGAGGCATTACAAAAAATACTTTGCCAACACTTTTCTCTGTCTAAAAGTATTTTTTATATTACAGTTTAAAAACCATTCCTATCTTTTCAAAGACAGAAACATCATAGTACATAAAGTGAAATGGGACTCAAGTAATGGGTCTAAAATTGCTCTGTGTTTGGTGTGTGTGTGTGTGTTTATAATTCTCCCACTGCAGCGTGGCCTCTACAGGATTGAAATGCTCCTTACACATGCACTGATGATGTATGAGCATCAGGCCCAGTTTTCACTCTGAATTTCTACACCTTCTCCAGGATGACGCGCCAGCTCTAACTGTTCTAATCATTTTCTCTGCAGTTTTTTTTCTAACCCTAATTTTGAGTCAACATGTTTAAGGCCTATTCTAACTGAAAAGAGCGAGCTGCAAATCCATGACGTCACCAAACTGCAGCTAAAACAGTTCTTTTGGTTTGATAAATATCAGGCACATTTTGTACAGTTAAGACAGTACGTGCTAATCTGGTGTGAGGCTGCAGGCTCTGTGGTGATGAAGAGAAGGAAGGTGCTGTAGGGTCTACAGTACTAAGAGGACCTCCCATGTGACCCTGTGGGCCTGGCCTCATGGATTCCCCGAAATACCACGCCATTTGAAAGAGGAACGTGATGCCTTCTGTTGACAAATTAAACCTTGATCATTGGACCTTCCCGCAAGACATTGATTTACATTTACAGCATTTAGCAGATGCTCTTATCCAGAGCGAAGTACAACAGATCCCAATCGCAGTGATCCCAAGCACACCTCCAAGTCAACCAACGCTTGGTTGAGGAAAGATCCTAGAATGTCCTGGAGTGGCCAGATTTAAATCCGATCAAACGTGTTTTGTGGGATTTACAGAAGGCAGATGCAGTGCGGAGGCCATCAAACATCACTGCGCTAGAGGCTTCTGCACATGAAGAATGGGCAAAGATCCAGACGGAGAGGTGTAAGAGGCTCACTGAAAACATTTGTTAGAAGTTATAAAAGCTAAAGGATGCGCCACAACGTACTGAAGCTGAGGGATGAAGGAGTTAAGAGACACATTTTTTCATTTAGACTTCAAAGTTCTCAACGTCTGTTGTCAAAATAACTATGTATACTTTTCTGTTATTTAATGTGATGAATACCGCAAATATGAAGGTTTACCTTTTTAAATGAAGGAATGAAAATGAATGACCCTTTTCACAACATTACATTATTTTGAGATGTATCAGCAAGTTTGCATATGTGGCAATAAGTCACTGCATATCCTCTCATTTTACTAGCAACACATATACAGTGATGCGGGCTGGCACCGAGTACTGGATGTGGCTGTGTTCAACCGGGCTGGAGTGAGTTTGCATGGTGATGTACGGTGAGGTGGCTCCTGGAGCGGTCCGAGTTCGCTCCCAAGCTGATCACAGCCGCTTTCGGCCCATAGTACAGTAAATACTGTTTGACTCCTAATGGAAATATATTAAAACGTGGTTATTTCTCTCCATGATGCGTAATAACGGGGTGAACCCTAGTCAAGTGTTCGTGGACGTTTTAGTCCCAGACTGGTGGTGAGAGATTTGGATGTAAAAGCAGAAATGAAAAATCATGTGCTGCCTGACCACAGCCTTTTTAGCCGTGCGGTTAACATAGTCTCACTTCTCCACCAAAATTATGGTGAGTTTGTGAGTTCAGAATTCCGTTCAGCAGACGCTCTTCTTCTGAGCAACTTCCATCTCTCGATTAAGGGTCTTGCTCAGGGAGCCAGTGATGGTAGTGCTGGAGGTAGGGTTCAAACCCATGACCTCTTGGGCCAGAGGCGAGCGTCCTAGCCACTAGACCGCCACCATCCCATCACGGTCCTCTTTTTTTTGGTTCTGAAGTTACAACATGAAGCAGGTGTGGTTTCGTGAGGCTGTAATACGTTGAGGCGTTGCCGTGTGTGGAAGTGAGAAGGTTTTAGTGTGAGAGGGAAGTTCCTCCTGATGTAATGGCACGGCGTAACACTCGGGCTTATTGCGGCACGAGTTCATTTATGTTACTCGGCATCACACGCGTGACTACATCGACGTGAGCTCATGAGATGCTACAACGCAGCTGTGCAGCTGTACTCGGGCTCACAGACTTTCTGTAAAGAGGATCCTAAAGTGCAGAATTGAGAAACTAAACCGCTGTGCTGCAAATAAACACTGATTAACACACGCTGTGAGAAAGCACGTGCTTCAGATGGTGTTGGGTGTAAACTGGGCGTACATGTGGCTCCGAGTCGGCTACTAAGCTTCAGTCCAGTGTGTACAGTGTTGCTCAGGTCTCATATTTCACTGCTAACTGAGAAATTAGGGGTCGACCGATTTTCTACAGCGATGTTAAGCATTTTTTATGGTTAGCAGTATCAATAGTTCATTTGTTTGGTGGCTGGAGCTCCTTGTACTTTCTGTGTTAAGAGCATGACAAAGTTCTTAGGGCCGAAATATACTTAACGCTATGCTGCTGCTACGTAAGCGTTGTACTGACTACACTTGCGTGCGTACTTTTTGTTATTCTTGAGGATTCCAACAGGGGGCGGTGTATAGTAAAAGCGTCCAGTCTGCCGTTACGTGAAAGAAGACGAGGATGAAGCGTTCTGAGCGTTAAGTATATCTCGACCCTTAGAATTAAAAACATGCTGCAAGGCATTTCAGTTAAATTGTCTTGGAGTAGGGCTGGGCGATATGGCCTAAAACTAACATCCTGATATTTTTAACTATATCACCATACACAATCGATATCTTGATATATTCTGCCTTTCTGGGAGAGAACGACATTTCCCACAATCCCCCATGCATGAATAAATACCAAGTGAATGACAGTATTGTGAGTAGAACGCTGGTTGCTGTTATTTATCAGCTAAAATATGAGTTTTGACTGTAATAAAGAGGAAGATTAGACTGAACTGGAACGTGTGTCGCAAGGGCTCACACACACACACACACAGCGCGTTTACACGTTTACTTCTGTTTTCGTGAACAGAATAACAGAAGCAGTGGTGTTTTCCTTGGGAACCAAGTCGTGCGCTTCCATCTCCAGTGAATGTCTCTGAAATCGTGTGGATATTCACTTCTCTCTCTGCGCGCTCGCTTTCCTCCGCTTCCGCTACAAAACGTGCCTGCGCTAGGAGAGTGTTCTGGATGGGCAGGGGAGTGAGCGGTCTGCTTTGAGAGGGCTGAGAAGCCAAACGCGAAAGTGACGTACTTAAGGATTTGTACGTGATATTCATGATATAGTCTTTACTACGTCGCACGTTGAACAAGCCAAGATTTTTCTGAGTATGTTCCATATATCGCCCACCCCTATCTTGGAGGATCTGTTACCCTAGAAATATCGTCTCTTGGTGCCCTGGAATAGTAATAACCAGTATCAGTCGACCCCCAGTGACAATGTGTTTAAAAACTCGACAATTCGTTTTTCCGGGATGAAAAGGTGCTTAGTTGTGTTGCAGATTCTGCTCTGATCAGTGTGGCGGTGAATAAGCTGCGCCCAGTAACGTGCGATCCGTCTGCGTCTGTCTCTCAACGTTTACTTGGCCAGTCCAAAAGAAGCAGATCCACAGTGGGTCTTGTGTTTAAAACACTTAAAAATAAATAAAAATACAACTGTAACATTACTGTAAGAAACACAAACTAGTTCTACAGAGCCGGGGAGTGGGAACCGACCCGGCTGCTGGCTCTACAGCTGACCGTACCGACGCCGACTCTACTGGAAACGCTCACGAAAGAGGAGCTGGAACAAGCCCCCAAAAAAGAGGGGAGCGCTCCACGGAGGCCGACAGGCGAGATCCTACGAGGCCTGAGGCCTTTACAACGAGTTCTACTCTCAGAAGGACGAAAATAAAAAGGCAAGAAGTCACAGCGTCCCCCGGCACTCTGCCGAACGAGGCCGCGTTAAAACAAAGAGTAAAAAGGAAAAATAAAGGAGATGGGTTTCTAATAAAAAGCGTGAGGAGACTGGACCGCCTCCTTGCTGTTGCTCCGTCCCTCGTCCCGGGTTTGGGGCGGAGCCGATGCGGGTTGCCGCAGAGAGGAAGGCAGAAGAGCGTCTTCCATCCCTCGCTCCTTCTGTTGTCATAACGACGTCTCCGTGCCCTCCTGCTTCTCTCCGTCGTCATCCTCGACCCGGATCTTGACGCTAGAGGTCTTGTCGCTGTGGAAACAGACAGACAGACAAACAAACAGACAGACGGACAGACGGATAGATTTTAACACCGACATCTTTATGGTGTAATATCCACACTACGAGTCCAAAAAGAATACTTTGGCAAACGCTGACCGATTTTCAAAATTCTTTCCATGCATTCGGAAGTAAATTTACAACTATTATTATAATTAATATTATGTATTTATTTATATGCTTATTTACAGATTCATTTATACATTATAATTTTATCATAAATTCTTATTCTGACCTGGACAATTACTAGGGCTGGGTATCGTTACTGATTTCCTGAATCGATTTGATTCCGATTCACAAAGTCATGATCCGATTCAATTCTCGATTCGATTCGATATTGATTTATTTAGAGATTTCTTTGCGTCAATACTAGTTTTGCTTGGTCATAAAATTAGGCCAGACGGTGATTTGAGCGGAGCAGCTTCAGCCATGGCTCTATTCGCTCTCCTTGCATGGTCGCGAGAAGTAGTGCACAGCCGCAGGAAAAGATCGATCCGCGAATTTCTGAATCGATATCGTATTTTTTGAACGAGAATCAATATTGATCGGTGAATCGATTTTTTGAACCCAGCCCTAACAATTACGCAACTAAACCTCCCGCTTGGGATATTGTCCACCACACCTTACATGTGTAGCTACAATACCTTGTGGAATGCCAACAGTCACAAACAACAACATTGTCCATATTAAACATGCATGACGTCGTAAACAGTGCACAACAAAATGTTAATTCATGACCAAATTCAACCACTATCCACCTTGCACTTACAGTGCATCTACAATACCAGAAATTGTTTTGATATTTTGCCAGCGCAACAGATCCAAATGCAAGAGTTTCTGGCTTTCAGTGCTTTTCTTGCAAATTGAAGTCTTAATGAAGACGTTTGCTAAATTGATCAACATTTGCCAAAGATAAAGAGCTCCCTTTCTGACTCACACTCTACAGCTGCACAACATGGAGGGAAAAGCGTGGAAAGTGGAAAGCTGCTTAACAAGCGCAAATGAGCGGGATGAAGGAGATTTGGGGTGGTGGTGGTCTAGTGGTTAAGTTAATCGCCTCTGGACCAAGAGGTCACGGGTTCGAACCCTACCTCCGCACTACTGCTACATTATCGGGTCCCTGAACAAGACCCTTAACCCCAAGTTGCTCTCAGGGAGCGTGAAGTTAGGAAAATGATAGTCGCTCTGGATAAGAGCGTCTGCTAAATGCAGACCACGTAGCGGTTTATGGTTATTGGTGATTTTTTCTGGGGTGCTGACACGGAGTCTGAGAGCTAACGTAGAACGGGATGAGAAGTTCTCAAAATTAAACATACTGTACGTTAAAAAGGCGTTTACAGTGAGCTATGTGTTTTGACACCATTTTTTATTTTTATAGCAGACACACTGTAGACAGGTTCAAAATATTAATTATCGCTCTCCTTGATTAATAATGATGTGTTAACCCAGCGTTTCTCAATCCCAGTCCTTGCGGAACATCGCTCTGCACGGATTCGAGTTTCCCGACCCGCAGCGCAGCTGATGCTACTGATTAGCTCATTAGCAAGGTAGGATCAGCGTGCGGCGGTGCAGGAAATACAAAATCTGTGCAGAGAGGTGGTCCGCGCGGACTGGGATTGAGAAACGCTGTCTTAACCCACTCAGTCGACCCCTAAAATGTATAGATTTACATTAGAGTCCAACTGATCAAATCTGCATGCTGATATTGTCCTATATGAGCTAACTGCAGATAATTTGGTGCCAGTGTTTATTTGGGCAGATAAAGGATTTATTTGAAGCGTTGCAAAACCTCAACACAACTTACTTCACCTGTTAAACAGGGCAGTTGGTACAGCAACGGTTAGAGTAGTGACGGGAAGGTTCTCAGAGCTACTCATGAGCAAGGTACCGTTCCCAAGCACTGCTCCCCGGGCGCTGCCCATATCAGCTGCCCACTGCTGCTTCACGGATGGGTTAAATGCAGAGGTCACATTTGGTTGTGGTGCACTGTGTGCTGTGCTGTGGTGTGTTCACAATGACAAAGAACCCCTCACTTTCACATAATAATGTCTGAAATTCATTTATCTGCAGTTAGCTCATATCGGAGGATAATTGCAGGATGCTGATGTGTTGGTTGAGCTGCAGCTGGGACACACTGAGCATCTAAGAAGGCTTCCATCCAGAAAACAAAGCAAGGACACACACACACACACAATGCACTACATATACACAAGACACTACAATGAAGAGGAGGAGGAGGAGGAGGATGAGTTGAGAGAGAGGTTATAGCTACCTGGCCCTAGCATTGGAACTGTCTACAGCTTTCCACACAGAAGATTTGAGCATTTCATCAGAAATGTTGACCTCAGACGGGTCAGCGCTGCAGAGGAGTCACAACAGCACAACTTGTTAACACACACACACACTCTTACACTCAATCCCCAGTGTCATGAATACAGCAGCACGTTTTAAAAGCCAGAATTACGAGTGTGTTTCAATGCCTGAGGTTATCAACGTGAAGTAAATTAACGTTTGTTTCCTGTATTGTGATTGCTGTTCTCTTCATTTTTCCTCTTCCCGCTTGCTGGCACATAACTCCTTTTGGTTTATCCATCCCATTTAACCACTTTATCCCTCCGTTTACGTTACAGTTCCCGTTTTTTTCAGGAGGAAAAGATAAACTGCCGCCACATTTTTTGGGCAAATATTTCAGACATCATTTCTCCTCTTTATGTTTTTCAACTACTCAGCGCTCACTCCACTCACTCCACCATTTTTCAGCTAGTTTATTTATCTTTCATTTTACCCCCTTTACTGAATTTTGTTTTATTTTATTTCTCCTTTTAACCTATTTACTCTATTCGTGATCGGAAGGTCGCCGGTTCGAATCCAGGACGGTAAAGGTACCACTGAGGTACTCATGAGCAAACTGCCGACCCCAAGCACTGCTCCCCGGTTGCTGCCCCGTCAGCTCCTTTAAGCATGGACCAAATGCAGAGGTCACATTTCGTTATGGTGCACTATGTGCTGTGCTCGCAAGGACAAATAATCACTCAAGCGGGGCACTAAGTTGACGTCATTCCCATCAGAGGTTAAGTAAGTGTCTTTACTCTTCGCCTTCATCTCTATCTGATTCAAATAACCTGTATAACAACTTTATTCGAACATTTAGGAGGTAGCGTAAAGGACATTGAATGCTTCACTCGGATGAGAGACAGGCGCCGGTCTGCTTTGTCCCATGCCGTTAAACGTAGCAGCGCACAATCGGGCGTTTAACATGCAGCGTGGCATGCAGCCACACACACACAGACACACACATGCACAACTCAACCTCCCCAGCGTTAATCACATCACATACGTGATTAACCCCAACACACCGACCCTCCCACCGACCCGTCCTCGTGGCATCTCCTCATACGAGACGTCGGAGGTCAAGCTGTCCGACCTGCCTTGGAAGAAACGGCTTGTGTAAGCGTGGAGATGCGCCAGAACACCGCTACATATGTCAGAGAAATCAACAATGCAACAAAGCAAGAAACAAAAACTTACGATTGATCAGAGACAGAAAACTGGTCTGTCCTTTCCATCTGGTCACTCTATATGAACTATGAATACACTATCTACCCGGTGATTAATATCGTTATCAGAATATGAGATTCCGGCCATATCTCAGGCCCTACAGTGACCCTGAGGCTGACAGTAGAAGTATCATGACCGGCTAAGTCTCTACCTCACTGTCTTTTCTTTGGAGCGGGGGTTTTCAACCAGCGGTCTGAGGTCTTTTTTCATTCTTTTCACTCATTTTTAAAACCATTTCCTGATGATTTGGTCGTCTTTATGAATAATGAATTTAATGCAAATATCTAAAATTGATATTGCTTCGTCTGAATGGTGGTCCTTGGGACAGACCCAGTTGAAAACCCCTTCTTTAGAGTACACAGGGAGAGAGAGAGAGGGGTGTGTGGAAAGTCCGCAGCTGGACCGACCTGAGCGTTTTGATGCTGAGCAGATTCTCGCTCTCGTACTCGAGACCTTGCTCCTCCTCCAGCATGCGCTGTACCTCCTGGAACACACACAGAAGAAAAAAAAACACACACCTCGTAACCATCCAACATGCAGAGAACATTTACAACCTGTAACGTACAAAACAAGACTGAAACTTATAATATTTATAATCGCATATATATAACTGGACAGACAGACAGACAGATAGACAGACAGACAGACAGACAGACAGACAGACAGACAGACAGACAGATAGATAGATAGATAGATAGATAGATAGATAGAAATAGATAGGTAGACAGATAGACAGACAGACAGAAATAGATAGACAGATAGAAATATAGATAGATAGACAGACAGACAGAAATAGACAGACAGATAGACAGACAGAAATAGACAGACAGACAGAAATAGGTAGATAGACAGATAGATAGACAGACAGAACTAAACAGACAGACAGACAGATAGACAGATAGATAGATAGATAGATAGATAGATAGATAGATAGATAGATAGATAGATAGATAGATAGGTAGACAGAGAGACAGACAGATAGATAGAAATATATAGATAGAGACAGATAGACAGACAGACAGAAATAGATAGATAGAGAGAGAGAGAGAGACAGACAGACAGACATAGATAGAGAGAGAGAGATAGATAGCTAGACAGATAGATGGATATGTATTTAAATATAACTGACTGGTTTTAAGGTGTTTCATAACAATACACACTTTTCAAGTTTCAAGTTTTGCAAAAGAAGCATATCATTTATTATTTATTCATCTTAATATCTGATTAAAGTCACACTTCACACCTCTTTCTCCTTCTTTTTCTTGTCATCCTCCTTCTTCTTCTTGCTTTCTGGCATCAGGTCATCCAGCCAACTCAGCTCTCGCTTTGTAAAGAAGAAGAAGTCTAGAAGCTTGCGCACAAAGACCAGAGCCAGGACCTAGCGCGCACACACACACACACACACACAGATAGTCAGTTATTTCTTCATGTTCCTGACCGTGAGAGAGGCGACGGGCAGTGCCAGTCCGGAGGGGGGAGTGTTACCATCATGGGGAAGATGACGGCTGCAGGTGACACCTTGATGACCCAGAGCAGCACCAGGCAGGTGAGCTGCACGATGGTGAAGGCGTGGACCTTGCGCAGAGGCACGTAGCGCAGGTAGATCAGGTCCGGCTGGTGCTTTGGAGGCATGGCAAACAGCTTGATCCGGTCAAAGAACTGCAGAGCGATAAAGAAGCAGTGAATCCACAATTAAGCATTCTAAAATACAAAAGGCATCTCCGACCTGGTCAGGAAAGTCAAGTGGCCTTACCACTGTAGGAGCGCAGATCTCACTAACAAATGCACAACGTGGTGTCTTATCCCACATTCCCCATCTTATTTTGATCAAAGTATTTTTCATAGTATTTATATTATACAGGGGGTGGCACGGAGGCGCGGCGGTTTGCGTTGTCGCCTCACAGCAAGAAGGTTCTGGGTTTGATTCATGGATCGACCAACAGGCTTTTCTGTCTCCCCTTGTTCATGTGGGTTTTTCTCCGAATGCTTCGGTTTCCTCCCACAGTCCAAAAGCACAGTTTAAGTTAACTGGTGCCTCTAAATTGCCCCCTTGGATGTGAAAGTGTTTGTGTGTGTGTGAGTGTCCTGTGGTGTGTTGGGCTGGTCTGCCTCTAATGCCCGAAGCTCCAGGGTAAGCTCCCCGATCGTGTGGTTCAGATCTTGAATAAATATATTATACAGTTTAAGGGAAAACAAACAGTAGCAACAACCCTTTCAGCAAAAACCTGCCAGACAAGACACACTTGAACAAGTACCTGTAGTGTGTACAAATAAGGAGGTGCACTTAATATATATCATTAATATAACACATTTTCTCACATTGCACAATAAGGGTCGACCGATTATCGATTTCATCAGGGGCCAATATTACTCATGTTGCCGATTATCAGTATCAGTGTTTAATTTTGAGTGGCTCCACTGCCGTCTCCTCTCTCTGTGGCGTTTGCTCTCGACTCGCTGCTTCATTTAATGTTCCGCCCACAACATTCTCTGACTGGCTATATGTCACACGAGAGCTAGGTGAGCTCTCAACTCACTGCCACCATCAAAGAACTGATAAAATTTCAGGAAATGCAACTTTTTGGACAAATTTTGACATTTGCACAATATCACAGATTTCACAAATATGCACAATTTTCCCTCATTTTACCTCATGCTAAATTTGCTCATGCTTATTTTGTACATCTGACATTTTTGCACATGTTTTTGTCTTGTCCTGTTCTGGTTTGTCTTTACAACATCCTGGAAACTATAATGCACAGTCACGTTTGAAGCGTCTTGATATGTCTTCCTGCTGTCCTTGTTTAGTGTACAGAGATTTTTATAGTTTTTATAAGTATTTAAGTGTGTACAGATATTTTTATAGTCTTCTATTCTACGCACCATGGTGGGGGGACTGGGCGAAACGGCATTTCGATACACTGTATACTATGTAAATTGTTGTATTGACAATAAATCCCTCTTGAATCTTGAATCTTGAAGTGACCACTACCTGCTGCTGCTTAATTTGGAATACTAATTCCACAGTTTTGTAATGGTACTAAAACTAAAATGATGTAAAACATTGAAAAGTTCAATTGAAATGATGTAAAACATTGAAGTATTTAGAAACAATAAAGTTATTTAAATAAAGTTTTGCGTTGTGTTTGTAAAATTCGAAATTGACATTTTCTTTTTCATATTGGTTCCAAACATTGGTTATCAGCCCGTAATTAGCAATAACTGGTATCGATATCGGCCCTGAAAAACCAACATCGGTCAACCTCTACTGCACAACATACACATCCACATGGTGGAGGTGAAGAGTCCTTCCACTTACGTAGGATAAGTCTTCTGGCAAAAAGTGAACAAAAAAGTTATTGTGTCTGCTTGTGATTTAGTTGAGCTGACATCATCAGGGGCAGCTCCAGATAGTACAACAGTAAAAGATGAAGCTGATATATAGTCTCAGATCCAGGAAATTTGGCAACTTTTTGTCCAAAATATCTGAAATAATGTAGTTTGCATCAGTCACATGAAGGATCAGCATCCCACCTGAACCTGGATTATTTAACTAGGGGTGAGCAATATATGGAACATACTCGATAAATCTAGTCTTGTTCCATGTGCGATGTAGTTAAGACTATATCGTGAATATCAAGTGCAAATCCTCACATTAAACAGACAGCATTTTCGCGTTTGGCTTCTCAGCTCTCTCAAAGCAGACCGCTCACTCCCCCGCCCACCCAGAGCACTCTCCTAGCGCATGCACGTTTTGTAGTGGAAACGGAGGGAAGCGAGCACGCAGAGAGAGAGAGAAGTGAATATCCACACGATTTCAGAGACATTCATTGGAGATGGAAGCGGAACTAAATGTGTAAACGCATAAATGACCTACTTCGCGATGTAAACGTGCTGTGTGCGTGTGAGCATTCGTGACGAACGCCGTCACTCACTAAAACGCTCCAGTTCAGTCTAATCTTCCTCTTTATTACAGACCAAACTCATATTTTAGCTGATAAATAACAACAACCAGCGTTCTACTCACAATACTGTCATTCACTTGGTATTTTCAGTGCTCAATCCAGATCCACGTCCGTCGCATTATTGTGCCACGGCTCCGGCTCATGCATGGGGAATTGTGGGAACGTGTGTCTGCGCTTTTTCAGCTGCGGAGCCGGATGGCTGTTGCCTACATTGGACTACCTCCATATCCCCCTTCCCCCCCTCCCCTGTTGCTAGTCATGTCTTCATGTGTTTATGTGCTTTGTGTGCTGAGGTGTTTTTTTTTCCCTTCCCACACTGCCCTAAAGGACAGTCTGGGCGGGTCTCTTTTTTCCCTCCTCCTCTCTCCTCATGTATTCTATATTTCCTTATTTCCTATGCTACCTCTCGACTGACCTGTCCCCCCTAAGTGTGATGTATGTGTATGTATGGTCGGAGGGGTTCAATTTCGCTGCATGTAATAGTGTATGAGACAAATAAAGGCTCAATGCAATTTGAATTGTAGTTCTCTCCCAAAAAGAAAGAATATATCGAGATATAGATTGTGTATCGCGATATAGCTTAAAAATATTATTTTTAGGTCATATCGCCCGACCCAGTATTGAACTTGGGACCAATAAATTTGGTGCAAATCTGAATAGCGTTCCTGTCGTAAACACAGAACTACCAGCCTTCTCCAACAGGCAGCACTTTCCATTTGACACTTGGATTGCTAGTTCTGTAAGTAGTAAGTTAAAACATTTGATATTCTGGGTTTTGATGATGAGAGAGCCAGAGTAGTCATGGTAACGTTGTGACTGAGTGTGCAGCTCTAACGATGTCACTGTCGTACCTGGATGCCTTTGAGGGAGGAGACCCCCATGTAGAGGAAGACACCGTACAGCACCGGCATGGGGATAAACTAGAAAAGAAAACGGGAGACAGCACTCATGGTGATGTTTTCGAGTTAAGATTTTTAGATTGACATTTTTACAGTGGTGTGGTCTCAACATGGTATAACCTCTTAAACCAAAGTGAAACTGAAACACACTGAACAACGCAAGACCCTGTAAAGCAGGCGAGTGTGCCAGTGCTGACGCTGCTGTGTCACCTTGAGAGCGGAAGTCATGAAGACAGAGAGTCCCATGAGGAAGAAGATCATGAAGCCGGTGACGCGCTGCTCGCGGATGCCCAGGAACTTGCGCTGTTCTCCCGGCGCCGAACACTGCGACTCCACCTTCAGGCTGTTGACGTGGGAGATGGAGAGCACGGTGGCGGCTACGAACCACGGCAACCCCATCAGAGAACACACACCCAGCATCACCGACACCACCAGCAGGTCCAGGTGGTAGCCACAGCCTTTCTGTACAGACACAGGGTCGGCACAGCACACACACACACGTCACCACATGGAAAACCTAAAATATGATACAATGGCTGTGTGTGTGCGTGTGTGTGATACCTTAAGTTTGTGCTCTTTGCGGTTAATGATGACGGCTGTAATCTGCTGGTCCATGAAGATGAGGATGGTGCAGAGCAGAGCGGGGATGAAAGCTCCAAACAGCGTCCACATGGGGTTAGTGCCCAGCGGGGACATCAGCCAGCCTCGGCCTTTAGTGGTGGGCTGATGAACACACACACACACACACGTCATTATTTTTGCAAGTCTGAGTCATCATTCAGCTTGCTAGGTTTCTCCTTTAACTTTATGCATGAATAGAAAGAAAGAAAGAAAGAAAGAAAGAAAGAAAGAAAGAAAGAAAGAAAGAAAGAAAGAAAGAAAGAAACACTGCAAACTAGAGGTTGACCGATATTGCTTCTTCAGGGCCGATATCGATGGCGATTAATGCTTACCATATATGGAACTCTAATGCCAAAAAAAAAGAAACTTTAATCATAATTTTGAATTTTACAAAACGAACAAAAAACTTCATTTAAATAAGGTTACTGTTTTTAAATACTTAAACTTTTGAGAATACCTTAAATTAACTTATTATTAATAAATATTAAATAAACATGTTAGCAACATTATTTGGAAACAGAAGTGAACGACTTGGTTCCGAAGAGTAGCACTGGTTCTGTTATTCTGGGCACAGAAACAGAAGTAAAGGTGTAAAAATGCGTGAATTATATTCTTCGCGATGTAATGGAACACCATTACTCACAGAAGTCCAGTTCAGTCTAATCTTCCCCTTTATTACAGACAAAACTCAATTTTTTTGCTGATAAATAACAGCTAGCGTTCTACTCACAATACAGCTGTTTACTTGATATCATTCTGGACGCACGTCCATCGCATTATTTTGACGGGGCTCCGAGTCGTGGCCAGGGGATTGTGGGAAATGCAGTTATATGTAGAGATAATATATTGGTGTATCGCAACATAGCTTAAAAATATTGTGATATTATTTTTAGGCCATATCACCCAGCCCTACTTGAAAGTATTCCAAATTAGGCTGCAGCAGGTAGCATGGATTAAAGCAAAAAAAAAATCTGACTGAGTTTTTTATTTTTTTAACAGCAAGAAAACAGACTCCAAAACTGCTGTTATTTATTTATTTTTAGCGGAGCATAAGCTCTCGCAGCACTTGCGACACCGGAGCCACTGTCCTGAATCTTGAGCTTCGGAGTTTTGGCTTCTTTATCTATTTAAGCAATGGGTTTTCGCCACTGTTTTCCGACCTTTTTTAGCTACTATTAGCGAATGAGACACTTCATGACGCACCACTGACTTCCAATCATAAATACGTTCTATTCCGATCTTTTCTGAAAATGTAAAATATACTTATACTAGCTTATTATTAGGGGGCCATGCAGTGGAACACTGCGTGGAACCCTACTGGAATTGTGCTGATTTGGTTTTTTTTTGTTTTTGTTTTTTTTTCTGCCTTAAAACGCGTTGTGGAGAAAAAACTGTACGCCCTACAGCTTTGAAATTTGGCAGGTAGGTCCGGTACCCCACCCAATACTCAGACAAAAAAAACTAAGCTATTTTGCGTTTTTCCAAAAAGATTTGCGTTTTGCTTAATAACTTTTGAATCGTAGCTCCGATTCTCAAAAATCTTATACCACGTTACTCCTTGGGTCAAGACGAATCTTTATCGGCCCTCGCACCTATTTCTGCCATATTGGATTTCTCGCTAATTTGCATAATATGCAAAACCATCTCTTGCAAACTGGTCCTTGGATTTTTATCCAATCTGCATGCAACTGGTATCATTTGAATCCCAAGACACTCTTCTTTAATGATTATTGAGCACATTTTTAATTTAGGTCTTCATTTGGCTGTAATATGCAAATAAATGTGGTCGGCTTGGCATAGGACTGCAATGCCACACACTGAGTGTCATAGAAATCCGGCTCTGGGTGGGCTACAGCTTTGAAATTTGGCAGGTAGGTCTGGTAACCCTCCCACTACTCAGACAAAAAAAATTGCACCACTATAATAAGCTATTTTGCGTTTTGCCTAATAAGTTTTGAACCGTAGCACCCTAGATAAAAGGATGAAATGTGTCATTTTTCAACGTCTATCCACTTCGATTCGTCAAAAACTGTTAAAGCTGCAAACTGCATGGCCCCCCGTAATCACTGCTTGCAGTTATATTTATTATTATTATTGGATACGCCAGGTGACAAGAAGCCCGTGCCATTCACCCTTTTGCAGATCTCGTCTTTGTTTTGGGACATTAAAAGCCTTTGAGACTGATGTGGCACTAAATGCTGGTGAATTATTTTCTCTTTACTATGGAGTTTGGCATCTTAAAGAAGCGTCGGGAAATAGCTTGCATCCTGTAGGCTACTCTACAGTCGTCAATGTTTAAGCGAACTGCCGAAAGCGTAATGTTTATTTTTATTTTTAGGAAGAATAATTAAATTGTAATTAAACCAAAGAAAAAGACAGCCTTTCCAGAACTTTGGCTGCCCCCATTTTTTTTTCCTTCAGATCTGCATCATTCTCATTATTAACATTTAGTGCACTGAGTTGACGGAAATCCTTCATAGCGACGGAAAACTTTAATCCATGAGGTAGTGGTGAAGAAAGCAAAGCTGCTCAGCGTGCTCTCCACTCAACCTAGATCTCCTGTGACAGATAGTCAATCAGAGACTGTTGTGGCAGGACATTAAATGAAGCAGCGAGTCGAGAGCAAACGGCACAGAGAGAGGAGACGGCAGTGGAGCCACAGTAGCGCATCTTATAATGACTTAATATCGGTGATGGTCAAAATGAAACACTGATACTGGTAACTGGCAAAAGCCTAATATTGGCCCGGGCCGATAATCAGTCAACCCTTACTGCAAACCAGTCCATATCTCTGACACACAGTCAAGTGTCCATCTAGAGGTCACTACACTGCTGATCAGGGCTGAACTCCACTAGATTAAGGATAATCACATAAAATCCAACACGTGAATCAGCTTCTGATTAGGAAACACGCCGAGACGTTCTTTCACACAGCAGATCACAGCGAGGTTCATGGTGCTGAGCTGACATAAGCCATATCGATTTCCTCTTTATTTGTTATTCAGAGCAAACACTGAACAAAGGTTAGAGGGCCTATTTTAGAGTGCAGGAGTCCAAACGTCCAAAATAAACATACTTGGAATCCGAACGGCCACAGGTTAATCTACAGACACACATATACAAGGCTGAAACACTGTGCTACTTTACAAGACACATAAGGTGCCCTACTATCAGGAAGAAGTGAATCTGTCCTGTTCCAGACTTATTTGTGTGAATAAAAAGCCGGATTTCCAAACTCATTTTGGAGGCCTGATCATCTTTGAGCCGGGGAAATATGATCTTCACATTACAGATCGCCTCTGAGACAAATGACTGGGGCTGTTCCTAGCGTAACGGTTAGGAAGTTGTCCTTGTGAACGGAAAGGTCACCAATTCGAAACCCGATTCCAACGTACAATAAATGTGTCATCGAATGTGACCCTCCACGGCAAAACCAGTCGCTTGTCACAATGAAGGTTTCTGGAAAAAACGACCGATTTTTTGTTTTTAGCGTTTTGAAACAGTGGAAGGTCTATACTGTACTGTTGTGAATAAATTTCGCTAAAAAACCTACCCTTTCCATCCTAAAAACGTGACTTTCTTGAGGTGAGGAATTCAACTCCAGCAGAATGTTAAAAGTTTCTGCTTTTGACCGCGCTACTTCATTATTTACGGTAAATCCACTCGTTGACTAGCGTGAAGATATTTCTCCGGAATCCATCTCCGTCTCCCGAGTTCAGTTAACCTAACGCAGGTAGGCTATCCGTGTGGCTGTGAATGCAGCGTAGGCTACCGTAAATGCAAACGTAGCCGCGACCGCACCAAGCGTCTGTGAGTGCTACGGCGATAGTCAACTTCAAAGGCAGATTTCTCCGTTTCTCACTTAGCGTGACAGGAGAAACCCGACTCAGTCATATGTCGTCCGATTCATTCCATATAGGTATCATTTTAAAGCTTGATTTATGCCCTTTCATGAAAACACAACTCAATTTTGAAAATTTGCGACAAGCGACTGGTTTTGCCGTGGAGGGTCACAAATATCAACTGGAAATATTGGGCAAATCTAAGCATCGACCTGACGCCGATTATCAGCCGATTCCGATATGATTCCGATGTTATCGTGCATCCTCATTAGAAAGCTTTCTTAGTAAAGTCAATGTTTGAGAGCAGATACAAAAACAAACAAACAAAACAAGTGTTCATGAATCAAAATCAAGGTAAAAATGTTCAATTAATCATGATATTGATTTGAGATCATATCGTCCAGTCCTGGCTGAAAGCCTGGTCAGTGGCAAGTGGGCATTCAGAACTCACCTCGAAGGTGTCTGGCACATTGAGTTTTGGGGAGGGGATTCCCACTAGGTAGTCCACCACCACCATCACCATGATGGTGAGAAACACAGCGAAGTCGCTGATGATCGAGCGCACCTGTGGGGTGGTTAAGCGGGGGCGTGTCAGAGGTCGATGGGAGAGTACAGAAACATGCAGGTGTGTGTGTGTGTGTGTGTGTGTGTGTGGGGCAGGTGACTGACCCGGGTGGGGAAGTAGCGTTTAGTTCTGAACTGCTTGAGGAAGGTGGAGAGGAAGAAGGTGGTGAAGAAGAGAATGATTGACCAAAAGAGCACGTCGGGGATGTAGGGACCCCCGTGGCCACACGCCGGCCCCACAAACTCGCCATGCAGGTCTTTGCAAGCCTAGTGAGAGAGAGAGAGAGAGAGAGAGAGAGAGAGAGACAGAAAGGATAATTACCCAGTGCCACTACCTGCGAGCTCTCTGTACCTTGTACCTTATTATTATATACTGTGAGTAAAATGAGACCTCTGGAAAGGTCAATATTCTTTCACCGTTGCATCTCCAGTAAAGTGATTGTTATATACTCGACCACAGGTTAACCTTATAGCTACAATACATTGAGGAACAACAATTATCAGCAGCAACAATATTTTCATATTAACAATACACAACTTTAATACACAATAGGGCTGGGTTCAAAAAAATCAATTCACCGATCAATATCGATTCTCGTTCGGAAAATACGAAATCGATATTTTCCTGCGGCTACGCACTACTTCTCGTGACCGCGCAAGGAGAGCTATAAAAACGTGAGACCGGCGAAACCGAAACCAAATAGAGCCATGGCTGAAGCTGCTCCGCTCAAATCACCGTCTGGCCTAATTTTATAACCAAGCAAAACTAGTATTGACGCAAAGAAATCTCTAAATAAATCAATATGGAATGGAATCGAATCGAGAATTGAATCGGATCATGACCTTGTGAATCGGAATCGAATCAATTCAGGAAATCAGCAACGATACCCAGCCCTAATACACAACGTGGGTAGTCTAGTTGATCTAGGAGTGTGATTCTCACTGTGGGTGCAAGAGGTCCTGGCTTCAGGACTCATGAGCAAGGTACCGTCCCCTAGCACTGCTCACTGAGCGCTGCCCATGTCAGCTGCCCACTGCTCCTTCACGGATGGATCAAACGCAGAGGTCACATTTGTTTGTTTGCACGTGACAAATACTCACTCACTTTCAAAAATGCCCACCTTTCACACAGACACGGGCACCGAGTCACCAACGCCACTGGTCAATCACCTCAAAGTGCTGACCTCCACACAGCTGTTTTTAACCATTTTTGTATTGTAAGGTATTGTAGGTACACCTTTATGTTTTGTGGGCAATATAATAATCACTTCGGAGCAAATTTAATCCCGAATGCAACAGTGAGTTTGGGAAATCAGTTAACATTTGCCAAAGTTATGAACAAGGGTACAGAGCTCCCCTTTACTGACTTACAACGTATGCGCGTGCGCACACACACAAACATGGACACACACACTTTTACTCCAAGTTCGCTCCACTTGATGGTCCTGATGTTCAGTCCACTCTGGTTCCACATCTGCTCCAGCTGGGGTGTGGCGTTGCTGGGGGGAGCACACTGGCACCTGAAAGACAGGGGAATGTGTTCATTCCTTTTTCAAATTAAAAACTGAACCCAAAAGCACACATGCTATTTTCAAGCTCTGTTTCCAAAACCAAAATTTAAACATGCTCGGATTTCCCATCTTTTGTTCAAATAAAAATCTTTGTCTTTTTTATTAAGCGCAAGTGGTTTGAGCTGAAAATAAGTGTTACACACAGAAGACTGTAAAAAGTGCATTTAAGCGTGAAATGGACAAACTGAAACTGACTCATTATTTGTTAGGTTTTGGTGATTTTTTTTTTTTTTAGAAATTCATGTTGAAACATTGGTTCAAATCTGAATAATGAATGAACCAAGCGTACAGTTTTTTTAGTGAAAGTGAAAGTGTTTTTGGCTTTTGGTTCCAAGTTGACAAACAAATGTAGGAATGATACATGTGTGTGTCTCACGTGTAGAAGGTAAGGTTCTCCAGGTGGTTGTGCATGTTGACGGGGTACTGCTCCCCCAGGGCGAAGAGCTTCTCCACCGCCTCGTAGATGAAGATGATGCAGATGAGAGCGGCGAAGGCCTCCTCGGTGAAGCGTGTGATGTAGCGCACCAGTGAGCTGGCGTCCGTCGCCACTAGCACTATGCACAGGAACGCCGTCCACAGCCCGATGCTGGTGCGCAGGGGCAGATAGGCCAGTCCGAAGTCACTGCCGTCCAGCAAAACACACACACACACACAAAGCATCATCACACTAAAGCCTTGCCACATTTCTTAACCCAAGACTTTTTAATTTACTGCATCCACTTTTCATCCCTTTTCTGAATTTTTCTGAATGAATCTTTAGTTTTAAGTTGTTCCTAATTTGTGATAATTTTATTGTGTTTCCATTTCTTTTTTCCCCATTTATTCCTCAGTGGTTCCTTACTGTACTTAAGTGTTAATTTGAGTACTGTGCACCTAGACTGAGCATCATCAATATTGGCTATTTTCAGCCTCTCCTCACTACCTTATTTGCCCATGGTTAGAGAGTTTAATACTAATAATTAGTGGTGCGATGAGTGTGCCAAAAAAGCAGCCAATCACGGGCTTGGAGAATGCTTTTTGACTGATTTTTGCCTCCAATCAGGTCGCTAATGTGGTTCACATTCCAAATATCAACGCACATTTTTACAGCATGACGTCAAAAGGAGCAACAAGAAGAGGAGTTTAATTCTTTCTGCCAATATCCTAGTCTAATTCCATCTTCTCATCTTCCTTAAATCTTTTAATTTTGCAGGGATTGCGCCTCGTATCCGTTTCATGAACATGTTTATAAAGTACAATCAAATTATTTAATTAGAGGACGCACAGCAATTGTGTGAAGCGATGCAGGAGGAATCATACGAGAGAAAGTCCAATTTTTTGCAGTTGACTTTTTATGTCTTTCAGTCAAATAACAACTCATGTTCTAGGCTTATGTTTCATCATCGTAGTCTTCTTCAAAATAGTGTTGAAATCTCGTCTTGTCTCATCCTCATGAACCCATCTCTCGCACTGTCTCGTCTTGTGAGCTGAGTGTCTCGTCACACCCCACTAATAACTAGACAGACAATTCCTGATGATGTTGCATGACAGTTGCGTGAAAAGAAAAAAACCTGTAGAAAGGATGGTAGTTAAGCGAGCGGTTAAACTATGAGCTGCTGAACTGATGTTAGGCTCATGTCAGGATCGATTAATTAGGGGCAGTTGGAAGTGTAATGGTTAGGGCAGGGGTATGTATTTGACCCCTAAAAATGTAGATAACGAAGCATATTTGGTTTTATAGTTGTACTACTATATGCATAAACTACTTTGTTGCATTTAAGAATTACTACAGGTGACGCATATTTACATCAACAAAGCATGTTAATGTTACAAGGTTACCTTGATCTCCAAAATAAGTGTAAAAATTACATCAAAATTAAATATAATAGCCATTATTCATTACGTTATTTTTTAAAGCTACCGGGAGCCACGCACTGAGCCATGGCAGAGGGATGAAGGAGCCACAGGTTGCAGACCCCGGGTTAGGGCGTTTGCCCCGTGATCGGAAGGTCGCCGGATTCAATCCTGTACCAGTAAAGGAACCACCGCAGTACTCATGAGTACGGTACCATCCCCAAGAACTGCTCCGCGGGTACTGTACGGATGGGTCAAATGCAGAGGTCACATTTCGTTGTACTATGTGCTATGCTGTGGTGTGTTGACAATGACAATCACTTTTACATAATATTCGAAAAGCGCTATTTCAGAATGGAGAATTTATAGCACCGTTCGCTATGAGGAGACGCCCACTTGAGGCCAAAATTGGGAATTACTTTTTTTTATTTTACCTGAAAATAAAGAGAAAAGGGAGAGTTGCATTTCAGCATTCAACAAGTAACACATTAGCTGCAATTTTAAGCCATGAATGGTGTCTCTACATCAAAAACTGCAAGGAGAACGGAAAAAACACAACTAAAAAACAAGAGACAGAGGAAGGAAAGAAAGTGACAGAGGGAGACGGTTCTAGAATGGATTGAATAACGAGCGGCTGATTGGCTGAGCGTTCTGAGACCAGTCCAGACTCATCTCGGGCAAATCAATATTTAAGTTAATCATCAAAGAAATGTCAATTTCCTGTCTCCGAGCGTGTGTGTGTGTGTGAGTGCATACACGTGTTGGATGTTGGAATAAAAGCGCAGTACGGCTCAGAGCGACGGCAGCCCGTCCTCGCTCTCAATGTGTGTGTGAGTGAGGGTGAGTGTGTGTGCGAGCGATGGCCGTGCTGAGCGTGAGTGGGGTGCTGCTGCTGCTGTGTGCGGCGGTGCTGGGGGACGGGGAGACACCTGGCAGCCTGGAGGAGCTCCGTGCTGAAATATTACAGCTCAGAAACACCACGCAAGGTAATTAATATCACAATATCACCGTTAACGTAAGACTTCACCTCAACTACGATTAATGTACGACTATTTGGTTTTGGTTTTATTTTCAGTTTTCATTTCCATAGTTCACTGACAAGACTTACACTGTAAATACTGTAAATTAGTGAGAGCGACTGAGGGATTATTTGTCATTGTGAACACACCACAGCACAGCACACAGTGCACCACAACCAAACGTGATCTCTGCATTTGACCCATCCGTGAAGGAGCAGTGGGCAGCTGATATGGGCAGCGCCCAGGGAGCAGTGCTAGGGGACAGTACCTTGCTCATGAGTATCCCAGTACTTTTAATGCTCTAGGATTTGAACGAGCAACCTTGCAATGGAGCGAAGGCCTTATTGTTACGCTACCGACTGCCCTAATTAGTTAACTAGTAAAGCTAACTAAAGATAACCAACATTTACAACATGCTTACTGACCTTGACCACAAATAAGAGCCTAACGGTAAAGGATGTGTCCAAACCTGCCCAAAAGCGCGTGCCTATATGAGATCTGACCCAAGCCTGCCCTGTTTACTTACTGCTTCAGATATGAGTCTGGTCCGACCGTGTCTGAGTCTGTGTATGTGCGTGTGTGTGTGTGTGTGTGTGTGTGCGTGTGTGTGCAGAACAGGCCAAAGAGCTGAGTGACCTGCGGAACCGACTGGAGGCTATACAATCTCATAGAGGTGAGTGTGTGTGTGTGCTGTGGTCATGTTAATTTGGAAATTTCTGGGTGTGTTGTTCTCAGTGTCGTTTGATCATTGTGTTGACCTCATTTGCAGTGGCCTTCACTGTCTCACTGGGCAGCAACGGCCTGGTGTCCACCAAGAATGCCAAGAAAGTACTCACTTTTAAAGATGTGTTGATCAACATTGGCAACGCATACGACCCCGAGACAGGTAACAAACATGTACACTCACACACAGACACACACGCGGCTGCCGATCGAGCAGGAGGGGTGTAAGCCATGATGCAAAACGTCCACGGTCTCAGATGGTCTCAACCTCGCCACCTTCTTCTAACTTTCAAGTTGCCATTCACCTTTATTATATTTACAATTATTATTAAATCTACAATTATTACACAGTTGTACGAACATTTAATCCCATAATATTAGAGCATTAATGTATGAACACATGTAATTAATGTATTTATTTTTAAATGTCATTTCAGTTACCAGTTACGGAACAGGGGGCTGTGAGATATGACCAAAATATTATATCCTGATGACGATATACATCACAATATAGTACAGGTTCTGTAAATTCAGCTCCAAAAATTAGGCTTTAATAAACCGGCGCTTTTTACGCCTATGCTTTTTCAGCGCTTTAGTGACTTTTACGCTGCAAAATGACTGTAAGAGACGGTGGTGTATATGGGGCTCTAGTAAGGTGCCTTTAAGGTGAACTGTGGCAGCTGTGGCGGTCGAGCGTGCACAGACATGAGATTTTGCTTGTGAAAGTTCCACTTCAAGATCAGATTTACAGTACAAATATAACGGCATAATATTCTCTTTGGCTACATCCACGTGGTGCCGCGGTGACTACTGCAAACCGTGAAACATTATTGCCGTCAACGGTGTATTTTGCAACACCACGAAATAAACCATAGATTATAATATGAAGCAACAGTTTTATTTGGTCATCCGATATATTTCATCGTATCTCACAGCTCTAGTACGAACCGAACACTAGTTCTCAAACTGAGCTCTCAAACGACCCCATGCATCTAAAGGGCCTTTACGCTACCCCTCTGCAGTCACGTGTGTAAAGTGTAAAGTGCACAGTAAAGCATGACGGTGTGTGTGTGTGTGCTCCAGGCGTGTTCAAGGCCCCGGTGCGAGGCGTGTACTACGTGCGCTTCACGGCCACAGCTCCCACCGACGGCCTGATGAGCACCAAGCTCTACAAAAACGACCAGGTGCAGCTGACGGTGCACGAGCCCCCGATCGGACCGGGCAGCGACACCGCGTCCAACGGCGCCGCCCTGCTGCTGGAGGCTGGGGACCGCCTCTACATGCAGATCTCGCCTCACTCGCACCTCTGGGACAACCCACAGCACCACACAACCTTCACTGGTTTCCTGCTGTACCCGATCTAAACCTGGCAGTGCCAACGCACGGCATTGTGGGAGGAGGGGGCAGGACGCAGGTCTGGGCCGATGTCGGCCAGTTGAGTTCCAAGTAGACAGGAAAACATTGTTAAATGTGGTTGTGGAGTGTGTTAATAAATAAGCACATGATGATGATGATGATGATGATGATGATGATGATGATGATGGTGGTGGGTTTGACTGCGTAAAACGCTAAACGCTGTTTACTCATGACAACATTAAAATGTTAACGTCAACCACATGACAATCTTCAGATGTGCTAATTCCACAAACCACACAAATCAGTGTTTAACACAGCACACTGAATAACCTCTGTATACGGTAATCTGCTCTATAAATAAATCTGCCTTGCCACTAGGTGGAGCTGTAAGATTAAACTCAGTCTAACCTCGTTGTAGATTCTTATTCCATCAAGCACCCAGTTCAAGTCAAGTCAAGCTTTAATATCTTCTCAGCCATATATTAAAAACACAGCGTAGAGACGAAACAGCGTCGTCCTGGACCAAAAAAAGGTACAAAACCCCCCAGGCAAACATGACAGCAGCAGATATGTCTGTTCTTTCCTCCCTAAAATCAGTTGTTGCTTTCCTGTTAGTAGTCTGCTGGGCCAAAGCACAGGTCACACTGTCATTTGGAGCAGAAGTGTTTTCAAACAGTAAATACATAAAAACAAATGGACTATTTATTCAGTACTTGAACGGCTGATCAAATTGAACGCACCCAGAGGTGAAAATGTTCTGCCAGATGTTTCCCCCTAACACCCTCATTACAGGTGCACCTGGCCTATTTTAGGTTTCAGCTATTAACTGAACCGAATAGGGGACTTGAGGTTGACTTTGGTCTCATCTTAAAATTAGCTCTAAGCTCTCATTAATTCCTCTTGCAAATTACTCGTTTTCCAAAGTTATGAGCAAAAGTACAGAGGTCCCCGTTTTGATTCAGTGTATGCAAACATACCAAAAAGTACTTATTTCATCCCTTCAGCTGTACCGGGCGTGCAACCAACACTGGCAAAACTAACTGTAGCAAACGGATCCCTTAGCAAAAAGTAGTTTATTCAAGTGTACTACGAGTATACCTATTATATACTAAAACTGAGGCAGTATACTTAAAGTTTACTTCTTATATACTATATTTTATATGCTTAAGAATAGTATAGTGAAGTATACTTGACTAATACTGATAAGTATAAAGAAAAGTCTACTAAAGTCTAAAAGTATACTTTTGTAATCTTAAAATGACCTTATAAAATATACTTAAACTATACTTTTATAAACTTAAAAATGTTCCACTTTAGTCCGAAGAAGTATTAAATTAGTATACTTTCTAGTACACTACAAGGTACATGGTACATGGTCCGTAGTATACTTGCTATACTTAAGCTCAAGCATACTTAACAAAATCAACTTCAAGTATACTACTTTTTGCTAAGTGATGACCCTAAATGTTACTTTGGCAAAAGGTAAACTAAAAATGATAAAAACTTCCTTAGCTCTAATAAACAGAATAAAATTACCATCAGTGCTGATGTACAGTTGTGTGTGTTTCTGGACTATAAATCCTATTTAATCCTATAAATGAAACCTGCAGCAAGGTGCCACCGTTACTGACCTTCCCCTTAAACTCCTGTTAGTCGGCCTTGTTGTCCGCAGTTTGAACTGGCAAAAGTAAGCTTTCATGAATTATTTAGGAAGATCGAATAGAACTTCTGGTGCCTTTGGTTGGAGTTAAGAGTATAATGAGTGAGAGACATGTTAGTCTTAACAATGTTTTACCTGCAGAACTTGTAGAGAATCTTCTCAAACACCAGCACAGGGCCGGTGCTGCCCAGGATGGTGAGAGGCTGACCGGAAAAGAGAGAGTAGGCCACTCCGGTGAGGGACGCTCCGAACAGAGACTCTATAGCACTCTGGAGAGAAAGAGAGAGAGGGGGTGATGCGTTTGAATAAGGTAGTCAAAGTCAACTTTATTGTCATCTCTGCTATATGCTGTACAGGTAAACAGAGAGACGAGACGACGTGGCTCCAGCTTTCACAGTGCAAACAACAAAGAATAAATAGGGCACATGGAATAAACAATATATAAACAGAATACAAAATATACACTTTAAACTAGGAATGGAGTATTAAATATAAACTTTAAACCAGAAATTTACAAAAACTAAAACTAGCTGTGATTTTTTAGGTTAATAACAAAAAAATAAAAAGAGTTTTCTTTACGAAATCAAAACTGCAATGAACACTGCAAAACTAGAACTAAAACAAAACAAAACTGCAGGGAACTGCTTGTTTTGTTTGGTGAACGCAAGACCACAGAGTGTGTTCTTTCATCCTACCTTTTCCAAGATCAAGACTTTCCTCACAGTAACAAAATAAATAATAATTAATAATAACAATAATAAATCATTTCCTCATAATAACTAAACCTGAAATAATAAACCAAAAGGAAAAGTGCAGACAATTTTTAAAAATCAAAGACAGAGTAGTAAGTCATATGTCTCCCCAACGCAGAGATATAAAGCTGCATCACTCCAATATGGCTGAACATCAAATATTGCGACCGATCCTGCTCATTTTAATATACTGCAAACAGGTGATCTGCATCTGTTTGCAAAATATATTCTGAAACTTTGCACAGTGTCCGAGTACTGCAAACCTATGAACTCACGAGATTAACCCGACGTTTTTGACGTTTTTCTTACAGCGGGTGAAACCGTTAAATTAAATGTGGTCATGAAACTGACATCTGTGTCGGTAACGCCCAGTTTCCGAAATGACGTGTGAATGTGTTTTTGTTTTTTGGCGAGAGATTATCCGAGCGTAACAGCACGGGGGTGAGCTCCGCGCAGCTCGTGTGGTAGACAGACTCACAATGTTGCCCTTGGTGATCTCCCCCAGCAGCCCCCCGAAGGTGATGACGGGGGACATGCAGGCGCAGTAGAGGAAGAGGATGGAGGCCAGACACTGCAGACTCAGAGCGTCTCGCACGTCGCTCAAGATGAAGGGAGCCTTCCTCCTCACGTCCAACACCAAACCCCCAAAAATACTGAGACGCACAGACAGAGCGAGAAAAATGCCAAATGTCAGACTTTCACAAGAAATTCACCACTCTCGTTCTGCTGATGACAACGCTGTAATAAACACAGCATAAGAATCAGAATAAGACAATCTACATGAATGTACATTGTGAGAGGGTCACACTTGGGCTAAACACAAGAATAGGCCAAGCGCAAGAAAAGTAAAAGCACGGTTCTGCTTAACGGAGACCTTATTTACCTAGAAAAGGGGGGAAATGGGTTGCAGGTGGGCTATTAACAAGACGCGTAGTACCTACTGTCTCCTGTGGAACTGTGGAAGGAGACAAAAGTGGAGGAAGAAGAAATAACAGAGAGAACAAGGTGTTTCTGGTACCAAGCAACTACAATGGAAGAGAGGAGAAGCTGGTTGGTTGGAGTGTGTGTGTGTGTGTGCGCACGCGCATGTGTGCATGTGTAGTTTTGTCATACATCTTTATGGCTCAGACTCTCTGTTAACACTGCTCAATGTGTGTAGGTGTGTGTGTGTGTGTGTGTGTGTGTGTAGCCCCTTCAGGCCAGATCAAAGCTGCTAGACGTGAATGCTTTGTTCATGGCCGTGCTGAGAGCTGAAGACAACAGAGCTGCACGAAAACCTTTTATTCCCCCTTTTAATACCGCTTCAGTACGGAGAATGCATTCATCCGCCTTTCATCAAAACAGACTTAAAATAAATCCTCCGCACCCCCATAATGCCAACAGCAGGGCACACGCCAAGCTCACACACGCTCTCATGTGCTGCGTTTGTGTGTTACAGTTTTAATGTGTTTAGAGTGTTACAAATCCACTCAGGGGGTCGACAGGCTCCTGCAGGTGGACTGGTGCTGTATAATTAACGTTTTAGCATTTCAGATTTCATACAGGGGTAGCTACCAGGGCTATAAATATCATGATACGCCGTTATATCGATTCAAGGGACCACGATACGATGTCTGAGAATATCTGCTACGAAAATATTTCTGTTTGATTCAAGTCAGGGGCCAGCCATCGACATATATCATATGTCGATTGAACACCATCACTTCCATTTATATCAAATCGCATAAAACAATTAAAATATCATTTGCCATTTTTATTCCCGAGATCAACCAGGCACTGACATGAAAAACAACCTTCTCTTGTAAGAAAAATAGGTTTACTGTTCACTGTAAAGTGACCGTACAACATGTACGAAGCTGATGTTTTCATTTGGACTGATGCTATTGTTCGTCATTGAATTAATGTACTGATGTAGACTGACGTACCGTTACACCCCTATTAGAAGATTAGGTTAAGACTGTAAAGGCTGGAATATACTTGCTGTGAGCTACGTGTGCGTATCCGTAAACAGTTGCGTTGTTAACGTTTGTGCTGATATACTTGCGTCCGTACTGTGTGTCGTAATCTGTAGTGTGAACTCCTTACCACCAGGAGTCAGAGTCGAGGCCGCAAACCTAATAAATGAATGAATACCTGTATCTTAAAATCGTCATCTGTTATTCCAAACAAACATGGCTTCAGTCGAAGAAGCGTTAATCTTCATCATACTGAGACGGCACCAGAGAAGAAAACGAAAATCGCGGAGATGGTACGTTCAACCACTTAATAGATTTCGTCAGCAAAACGGGGAATTGTTTTCTTGACTTTTGAGTGCAGATCTCGCAACACTGCCCCTATAAATTACGCAGGTATTGCATCTCCGTATACGTTCCGTTAATTTTTGAGTACGTGCACAAAAACCGACGCAAAGAACGCAGGATACGGATCGCGCCTGTACGTACTGTACATACATACGTACGTAGTTAACAACAAGTATGTTTCAGCCTTAAGAGTACTACAGTGCTACTCTTAGCTGTGCAGCTTATCAGGACTATGATGTTTATCTTAGCTATACTTTTGGAAGGGAAAAAAGTTGAATGAAGAACTGAATTAACACTGCTTATCGTCCAAACAAGTAAGCGATCTGAAGCAATCTGAGAATTTCTGAATCACAATTCAGATGACGGGGCGGCACGGTGGCGCAGTGGTTACCGCTGCCACCTAACGGCGAGAAGGTTCTGGGTTCGATCCCCGGGACGGCCGCAGGGCCTTTCTGTGTGATTGGGACTGTGACTGTTTGAGTGTGTGTGTGTATGCCCTGCGGTGTGTTGGCGTCTGCCCAGGGTTGGTCCCCGCCTGGCGCCCATAGTTCCCAGAATAGGCTCTGGCCCTCCCGCGACCCTAATGGGGACTAAGCAGTTTCGGATTGTGAATGAATGAATGAATGAATGCAGAAGATGCTTTGAGCAAGTCTAGAAATGCACAAAGATAACACCCAGGTTGCTAAAAGAATTTTTGGAGCATTAAACCACACTGGTATTTTAGGTATGCGATCATGTAGATAATAGTGTGAGCTCTCCAGGCTGCTGGCAGAGAGAGAATTCATCCAGTACCAAAAGCAGCACAATCGATGTTGGCGATTATCAATATTCTGCTCTTGTGACTCGCACAATCAAAGTTCCAGAATTCAAACATTTTGTGTGTGTGTGTGTGTGAGAGAGAGATGCTAACCGTCCTGTCCTCTGTAGTTCGGGGCCTGAGTGATGCTCCTCCCCTTTAACACTATCAGCAGGTGGAGTGGAGCCATTAGGCATAGGTGGCAGCTTCCTCTTTTCCTAAAACCACACACACCAGATTACACACATCTTTCTCTCTTACACACACTTTGGTCAGATTTATTCACATCCAGTTTGTTTCTGGTTTATACAGAAAACTATATAAAAACATATAGTTGGTGGCGTAACGGTAGGGTGTTCGCCCCGTGATCAGAAGTTCGCAGGTTCAAATCCAGGACCGGTAAAGTTACCACTGAGGTGCTCATGAGCAAAGTACCGTCCCCAAGCACTGCTCTCCGGGCGCTTGTTAGCTGCCCACTGCTCCTTCACGGATGGGTTAAATGCAGAGGTCACATTTCGTTGTGGTGCACTGTGTTCTGTGCTGTGGTGTGTTCACAATGACAAATAATCACTCACTTTATATAAAATTAGTAATATAAACTGTAACAACAAAGTGAAATTCTATATTGTGATAAATATTGAGATCAATCAGTTTAAAATATTTTGTCACCCACCTCCAAGACACATACATCTATGTGGAGATAAAAACATACACGCTCCAACAGATCTTTCTGCAAAAAACTTTCTTTACAAACACACACACACACACACAGACCTGGGAGGGGACGTATTTGGGTGGCTCTATCCGGATGGTGGGGTCCCACTCCCCGGGGGGCAGCACAGTCACCTGGTCCAAGAACTCATCGATCCCTGACAGGAGGTCGTTCCTGTCTTTGGCTTTGTATGCCACATCATGGAATATCTAAAACACACATGGCAAGAGAGTAAAGGAGAGAGCAAGTGTGTGTCTCTCTACAAAAGGCGAGCGAGTGTGGATGATAGGGGACAATCTGAAAGCGTGTGAATGAGCGGTGGAACACGTGCTGGATGCTGATTGGTTGATGAACTATTTGATTTTTCCACATCGGTACACATATTTTTTCGTCCCAGCAAATGCAAGAGGCGCTTTTAGAAATATGTTTCAATTTAGTGTTGTTTTCACATTGCACTGAGTACAACGAGAAAAAAATCTAAAGGATCAGTTTATAAACTGTGTAGAAATCCTGTAGCTTAAGGGATTAAAACAGCTTGAGGAGAACATACACTGGAAGGGAGCTCTACCTTTGTCCACAACTTTTAGCAACTGTTGATCACGTTTCAAAATTCTTTCTACAGTTTTACTGAGAATTAAAGGTGCTCACCACGTGTAGTTACAATACCTTGCGAATCCCAAAAAATGGGGGCGTATTGAAAATTCTTTGTAACTTGTGATGGCAAAAAACTGATAATTGCTGTTGAATTCGGACATAAGACATTTCATGATTTACTGTTCAAGCTGTTACGTATTGTTAAGTTAAATTGTTGTGTTGCCATTTCACAAGGTCTTGTGTTTTAAATTTTTCGTACATTAAATCTGAATTCTAAATGCAACAGTGAAAGAATTTTGAAAATCTGTCAACAGAGTCCCCCCTTTCATTTACATTTAGGGCACTTAGCAGCCGCTCTTATTCACCCTCATTTCAGGGGCATTCTCCGTGGAGCAACTTGGGGTTAAGGGTCTCGCTCAGGAAGCCAATGATGTAAGTGTTGGAGGCAGGATTTGAACCCACGACCTCTTGGTCCAGACGCAAGCGTCCTAACCACTACACTGCCGCCACACACTTTTCACGTGTTACCGAATAAAACAATAATAAGGTAATGAAGGATGCAAAAGATGTAACTTCATCTCTCCCTCTTCCAGTCACACTCCACCCTTCAGTTCTAAACAACTGTGTTTGCGCTGTGGGAGTTTTATGTTGACTATGAACATGCTGCTGCTTTGATTAAGTAAACATGACTATTATGACTACTATGACATGATATTCACATCTCTAAACTGGGGAGCTCTGAGGATGAGTGAGTTGCGTATTCCGTTTCCTGGCGCATCCACATGAGTGGCGTGTTCATGACGAAATGATTAAAGGTGTAGTGTTTGTGTGTTAGTGTGAGCTGTACCTCGTCAGTCATGAGTGTGGCGATGGAGCGGCCGATCTCGTGGTACTGAGAGCCTTTGCCAAACGGCCCCAGCAGCAGGAACAGGAACCTGAAACAGCAGAGCACAAACTCAGGCACAAACATACACCAATGGTCAGGGTGTGCTCCCACATGCGTGCTGCCAGCTGCATTATTATTTATTATTATAAGGATTTGTGCTGAAACGTCTGAAGTGAAGTTTGGGAGGAGGCCTTAGGCCTCGGACCTTATTGCAAGTGCAATCTATTTATTTTTTACAGTGACTATTTAACTTTGAAATCTTTTTTAAAACGGCGATAGTTCAAATACTTCGATTATGTACCATTTACACTTTTAATCTGCACTATCCTGCACTAATATCTTGCAATGTAATGTCTGAAACAAAACTTGCAAAAGTTGCACTTTTTTGCCTGTTAATCCAATCACTGACCGATTTTGTTTTCTTTTCTCAAGGTGCAGTGTGAACAGTTCAGCCATCCCACTGCTTATACAATTCTGTAGTGTGAAGAAGCGATTAAAAGACAGCATTTATTATATTATATTTAGAAGAACTAAATTATTTTATCGCTATTTTTGCATGTATTCTGTTATCATTTTAATCTAATAGATTATGTTTAGTGGAGATTTTTTCCTCATACATTTAAAATAACTCATTGTAGACCCTTAATCCCACAATATCGTGGAACTGATATTTAGCTTAAAGATTTTGTCCATGCCTAGAGCTGATGTTCAGTGCTTGTTCTAAGGTTAAATAACATTGGATTTAGGATTAGTGTTAAGAATATGGTTGGCTTTGTATATGAATCCAGTTGAAATCCAGAATGAATCCCCCTTACAATGTGTGTGAGTGTTTTTTAACAAAGCTATTTTTAATATATTTTCTATGTTTTGTTTTTTCCGATTTAGTTTCTTGCTAATTTCAGTTTTAATTTGCAGTCTAAAGGCGCACTTCACTACATTTGTGACCCTCCACGGCAAAACCAGTCGCTTCTCGCAAATTTTCAAAATTGAGTTATTATGTTTTCACGAAAGGGCATAAATCAAGCTTCAAAATGATACCTATATCGAATGAATCGGACGACATATGACTGAGATATCAACATTCAAAGGAGTCGGGTTTCTCCTGTCACACCAAGTGAGAAACGGAGAAATCTGCCTTTGAAGTTGACTATCGACGTAGCACTCACAGACGCTTGCTGCGGTCGCGGCTATGTTTGTATTTACGGTAGCCTACGCTGCATTCACAGCCACACGGATAGCCTACCTGCGTTAGGTTAACTGAACTCGGGAGACAAAGATGGATTCCGGAGAAATATCTTTACGCTAGTCAACGAGTGGATTTACCGTAAATATTGAAGTAGAGCGGTCAAAACAGAAACGTTTAACATTCTGCTGGAATTGAATTCCTCACCTCAAGAAAGTCACGTTTTTAGGATGGAAAGGGTACGTTTTTCAGCCACATTTATTCACAACAGTACAGTATAGACCTCCGACTGTTTCAAAACGCTAAAAACAAAAAATCCACAATTTTACCCCACGCAACATAAACGCTCGTTTTTCTCAGAAACCTCCGTTGCGACAAGCGACTGGTTTTGCCGTGGAGGGTCACATATTAGTTTATAACTATGTATGTTACAAGTAAAGAATCTGGAATGCAGCTACCTAGTGGGAACAGGCACTTCGGTGACGCCAGTGAGGAGGATGGCAGGAGACAAGCGGACAAAGGCTATGATTGGCCTCTCTAGGAAGTCTACCTCCCCCACCAGCACGTTGGAGGCCTCGGCTCCCGGGGGGATCTTCTTCATGAAGTTCATGTCCACCTGAGGGGCCAGAGGTGAAGAGGTCACGAGGTGAGAAGAATAAAGTGCAAAATGAGTTGAGATTTGTTCGCCACAAAACCTAGAAGTCAGCCCATGTTGGCGCACTGTTCTGACCCCCTAGGTCTAAAGGGTAGGGGTAGGGGTAGGGTTAACAACACGTCGATACACATCGAGGCAAATCAACAAGCAGATGGCATTGATCCAAAATGAAAACATCGCTCAGACATCATATATATTGTAACCTCCCGTTATGTTGAAAAGTCAAACAATAACTCAGCTGCTTTTCCTGATTTCATATGAATGGAAGTGATGGTCTTAAATCAGCATATGATATTGTCTCACATCGACTGGTGGCTGTTGAATTGAATCAAGTGGAAACTAGAGACGCGCCAGTGCATCTTTTTCAGTTCTGATACCGATGCCGACACTTGGGCTTTGGGTAACGGCCGATCCCTAGTACCGATCCAGTTTTTAACCTTCACAGAGAATACCTTTGTTTTTGTGGCCTAAGTTAGCCACACGTGCCACATGTTGTGTTCAAAACATCCTCCGCTACTCAGAATTGTCATAGTTTAATGGGTAAATGCTGACACAATCTGGACATCAGTCTATTTCTGATGAAAACTGACTTGCACCTTTAGTTTTTTTTCTCTTTTTAGTTTTATGTAGTATAAAAGTGCTGAAACTGTAGATATAACTACTAGAAATAGTACAAACAGTGTGTGTTTTATTGGCTTGCAGAGCTTTTATTATGTAGAGATATTCTATGGCTTAGTACTATGAAGAAAAATAAGGTTAGTGCCAGGCAGAAACACGTCTTTATCCACTTGGAATCCACCTGGATACAGAATAAAATTATTTGATAAAGTGCATTTTTCTTTATTTATTTTTACGCGCTAGCATTACAGAATGTAAATAATATTTTATGATTAATTGAAAATGAAGAAATACTGAAGTTTTGGCAATTTCTGAGCCAATTTGGACTCATTTTGGCCTATAATGGATTTCTGGGAGGGCATACATTTTTGACATGATGGCGTTCCACACAATAACGTGATGAACACGTCTCGGAATAACCACTGAAAACATCAAGTAAACGGCTGTGTTGTGAGTAGAACGCTTGTTGTTTTTGTTATTTATCAGATAAAATATAAGTTTGTCTGTAATAAAGGGGAAGATTTGACTGCACTGGAACGTATTAGAGCACGTTGGACTTCTCTGTGAGAGACGTGAGCTAACAAACACAGCAGCGAGGAATACGGAGATTACAAGCGAGAGCTGGTGTTGTTACCCAAATTAAACGGTATAATCATGTGATTTAGCTTTTGGGGTTGTAGTATGTTTTTGCGCTGCTTGTTCTGCTCATTGTCATTTCAATATGTAGGAATTAGCGGGAATCTCGAACAATAAACCAGCTTCACCACAGTAACACTTCTAACGCATTACGAATTGTTCGTGTGGGCATACGCAAAAATTTTTTACAGATGGCCCAATACCACCGATACCCGCTACAGCAATGTGAGTCGTTATCGGACCGATATCTGATCCACGTATCAGATCGGTGCATCCCTAATAGAAAGCATATCATAGCAGACTTTGTGATAAACAGATGTCGAATAGTTAGGTACATTGATATAACGTCATATTGTGAGGAAACTGTGATTTACACCCCGAGAAGGAGACCATCGTCACCCCCTTTCTCCACCCCGCTGGAAAATCTGGCTTTAATTAGTTTACCACTAACAGGATCCGACCTGCCTGAGCAGCCAGCAGATCCAACCCCCTGCTGATCCCTCACACACATATACACACCCCTGTGTTTAGACTAGAACATCCTACTCTCTTTTTCTTCTGTGCTCTCTAAACCACGTACCTGGAGACCATGTAGGGTAGAGTTGAGCAATAACAGTCAAAAATATGATCATAAATCTTTTTCTGTATTGTTTACGCTCAAAATGCATCACTACATAGAATTCCAACCTTCTCTTTAAATGAAAATAGAGCTCCTGTTCAACGTAAAGTGATACTACAATATGTGTTGACGTCTGATCCATGTTTTCGTTTTGGATTGACAGTATGGCTTGTTGATCATTGAATCGAAGTACTGACGTAGACTGATGTATCGTTACACTCCTATTTCCATTACTCCTCCCTCCCTCCCTCCCTCCATGCATGCACTCCTATAGATAAGGACAGACAGCCTGGAACTCTGATAAACACGCAAACAGCTCGGTCCACATTAAAGGAACAAACACAGACACTGATAAAATAAACACACATGCACACACCCCTTTATGGATACTTTTATCGTAAGACTTGGGCGGGGGGGAAATAAACAGTGAGAAACAGAGAAGACTGAATAAACAGCGAAACGGGGCACATGTTCCAAAACAGCACTTGACAATGCTGGAAGAGCAGAATGAAACCGCAGACACATGAGAAAGAGGAAGACGCCAGTTTCACAAAACCCTCAGAAGACAAGTGTTCAGGTTGGGAGGTATAAAAGCCAAAAAAAACAAGACCTCATCCCTCATAGCTACCGCTATCATTCTCTATCAAAAGCAAACAGCTGCCAGGAGACTCTCTGAGAGAACAAGGTGTAATAAATCTCTCTCTGGAAAACTATACCCGGCTCTGTGTTAGGAAAAAGCTGCAATTTCAGATGAGGACGGCGGGGGATAAGGTCAAAGCATTAGATCACGATATTTACTAATGTTATCGCCCGCTGAGAGGTAAAGAGAAAAGCGTAATTCTGCCCCTCTCTCATGCTGTTGGTGTCTCTATGCCTCCGTCTCCCTCACTGATGATCAGCAAGCATCAATTACAGACCACACACCACACAAACGCAGTGTTGGGGAAGCTACTTTTAAACGGCATCTTCTCAAACTACTTACGATTAAGCTACAGCCAAGCTGCTGTTTTAATATGGTAGTTGGCTACAGAGAAAAAGTACACGCCTCCATGCTGTTTTTTCCAATAATATTTCATTTTTGAGCTGCAGGACACTCGTAAGGGAAATCATTTCAAAAATGCGAAACGACGTTAAATTTCCATGAGGTTTTTATTTTCAACTTGCTTGAGTCACACTTACATGTGTCAACTCTGACCATTTTGCCCTTTAGAGTCAGACATTTTGATAAATACAGACAGATTCTTGTTTCCATCTTGGCCAAGGTGGACTCTATTCTCTGACTCCATCTCACAGCAGCCAAGAAGGTGCTGTGATGCATTAATCGTTGTCAGTGCGGGTATTCAATTGCCATTTCTGCCAATTCAGCACCAATCACAAACACCTGATGGCTGAAAATTCTCGTCTTTATAAAAAGAGAAAAATGCGTTTTCCCATTCTACATCGCTAGTAGTTTCTGGAAAAATTAGTTTCAAAAGAGGCATCGCTACATAAGTATTGAAAATAGTTCCGCAGCTCCACAACACTGCATACACACACACGCACATACACACAAAGGACAGCCATGCTACTCAATTTTATGTAATGTGATTAATCAATGTGAGACAACATTTTCACAAAGACCTCACGTCACCATGGTAACAGTTCGAAAGACGGGAATTGATGACTGACGTCACAGTTGAGTGTGGTGAATTTGGTGAGTAAGGGCGCGGGACTTACTGTGGGTCTGAGGGAGCCGCAGCGGCAGCGGAGCGACGGGTGGCAGTCCTGCAGCCGCCCGGGGACAGAGCTCAGGTCAGTACACACGGGCACTCAGCTCGGAATCGCGACCAGAATCTGGATTTATTCGACACCTGGAGTTCTCACCTGCTCTAAACTCACACCTAAAAGTCTGCATTTGTGTTCTTTTGTAAAGAAAGTAAATGAGGAATTCCACTTGCATTTAAATGAAACTTTACACTTCACACATCACAGCTGCTGCATTTAGGCTGACACTTAGCCGGGGAGCAACACTTTAAGTTTCGTTAATAACGGACACATTCAACCACAACTCAACCAGTCAAACCTCATTTCCGTCCATCTTTAATTTAGCATGTTAACCAAATGTAAACAACAGCAGGCAGAAATAACATCACTTAGTTTAATATAATTATTCTCAATGACTGACAATAATTTCATAATCTAATTAATTAGTAGGGCTGTGCAAAAAAGTCGATAAATCAATATAATCGCGATATTTCCTTTCTAGCTCCAGAAATCGATATTTCTGAGGGGGAGGATCATGCACCACAAGCAGCCTCACGTAACTGACTGGGCACTTTGTCTTAGTTTTAATCTTATGCACTTTATCTTAATGTTTCTGGTGTCCACTAGTTCAGTGTGTTACAATGCAAAGAGAATAAAGTTCAAATTCAGTTCTGAGTTACGTTGTTTTGGCTGAATTATTAATGTGAATCATTAAGACCACCCAGATCGTACACAGCAACCTGCATTTCAGCTCTGTTTTACATTTTCAGTGAACTGCAGAATTTTGCAATATGTATAGTATCGCAATATGTCGTGATACATATCGTATCATGAGGTCCTTGCCAATACCCACCCCTATTAACTAGCTAATGAAATCTGCTCGATCATCCATATACATTTTATTGTTCAGATAATGACTGACTGACTGATATACATATATATATACACACACACACACACACACATAAATATATAAATATATAAGGGATGCAGGATAATATCGGAATCATATCAATACTTAGATTTGCCCGATATTTTCAGCCGATATTAGATGCATTTATTTTGCGTCGGAAAGGTAAAGCTCGACTGTTACAGGCATATATATAAATATGTGTTTGCGTGTGTGTGTGTGTTTCAAGAACTATGTATCAAACAACCTGTTAAGATACAACAGGTTATTGGACAAGATATAACAGCCTAGCTCTTGGAACGTTCGTCTTTTTTTTTTTTACCTGATATCCTCACATTTCTGTTTTACTCCCTCCTGCACACTGCTTGATTAATCTCTCACAGAACCCTCATACCAGATCTGAAAGCTAGTGTACCCACTCATCATCTGCTTCAATTCTCTCTTCCTCATCAGCCACCATGCTGTTTTTGGGATGAAGACTAATGAGATGCAGTCTGGCGCTGTGGGGGCTCTGTGATGCTCCATTCCCAATGTGCAGAATATGTATTCAAACTCATTTCAAAAACTGGACACAGTTTTAGTCTGGGGCTTGTAAAGGGACCGGAGACAAATCGGACTGTAAAGGCCGCAGGCAAAGCAACCATTAACACAAGCAGAACCACCAATGGAAAATGCACAGTTTAGTAATTGAGAAGTAAAAGCAACAGACTGAGAACCAAAATGACCGAAACACTGACTGAGCTCATCAGACACTCAGTAAGTGTCTAGTGACATAGTAAATCAGGAACTGCAAATAGTGTGACTGCGCATTTATTTCAGTAGCAGCATATTTTCTGCTGGATAGAAGTCTTAGAGGAGTAAATCACAAGTTTCATCAGGAGGCAATATTATATCTATTCTGTGAACAACAATTTGTATGAGTATCACAAAGTTTGCTCACAATACGATTTCGATTTAATTCAGTTCAGGAGGCAGCAATCAATATGAGACAATATCACATGCTGATTTAACACCACCTTCATTCATATCAAATTATAAAAACTATTAAAATATTTTTTTATTCATGAGCTCAACCAGACATTTACATGGAAAAATAATCTTCTCTTTTAAGATGTCAATGTTTTCACTTTGGAATGACGCTATGGGTTTGCTGGTCACTAAATCATTGCAGATCGCTGTACTGCGACAAGTCCACACCACACATAACATTTTTCACTTCCCACTAATTGCAAGCCCCTAGAAAGTGCTGCATCATCCTTAACACCACAGAACACAACCATAAGTAAATAAGAAACTCTTCTGGAATTTGAGCAAAATTATTTTGCTGCTATAAATGACTTCGTACAATCAGCATGACAGATGTGCAAGTTAATAAACACTTGTTGAACTGTAACTGTGTGCTTTGTGTAATGCAGCTGAACCCTAACACAACTCTTTGCTCAAACTATTGTGCGCTGATGGTAAGCAGATCTTTGTGGCTTGTAGGTGTTTGGGTGCAGTGTCGTATCGTCCGGATGCTGAGACCTGGCTTTGTTTAAGCAGCGGGAGTGTGAAATCTGAGAGTGTAGTATAAGCATGAAGCCAAGGGACGCGTCTAACTGTTACACACCTCACACAGAGACACCTGATCTCTGATTTAACTTGGCAAACAGATGAGTGCGGGAGATTCAGGACACCCCTCTGGTAGGGTCATGTTCTCAACACACATCAGGTCACACCTCGCCTGTGTTCCTGCTCGGCTACAAGTTACACTCAAAATTATCCAAAAACCCTGTTGGAAATTAGGTTCATTGGCAAAATTTCCAAACTCTGCAATAAATAAATCAATGAAAAGTGTCATTGTCATCGAGAACACACCACAGCACAGGCCACCACAACAAAACGTGACCTCTGCATTTGACCCATCCTTGAAGGAGCAGTGGGCAGCTGACATCGGCAGTGCCCGGGGATGGTACCTTGCTCAAGAGTACCTCAGTGGTACCTTCACTAGTCCGGGACTTGAACCAGCGACCTTCCAAGCATGGGGCAAACTCCCTAACCAATATGCTACCAACTGCCAAAATAGCTCAAAACAACTACTATTACTAATATTTCTTCCATGTTCAACAACATGATGTCATCTTTAATGTCATCATTTGCAACCTCAAAATGATTAAACCCCTTGAGCAGAATTCTTCACAAGAGCACACATCTGCAAACCAGGCCATGTCTCAAGCACACCTGATGCAATTGATCAAGGCCCTCATTAGTGCGTCAGGTGTGGCTGAGATACAACACACCAAATACCTGGACTGGTTAGGGGTGTGTTCACCGTGATCTAATTTGTAATGGCTTTTGAGTGCAACCACCACAAAACATGGCTTTTAAAAAGTAATCAAATTCATTCCGTCTGAAACCATCCAGCTTGTGTTGGGTTCGACAGCAAAACTGCATCTGATCTACAGGCCAAAACAAGTAAAAACCCCTAAATGTGTGTGTGTGTGTGTGTGTGTATGTGCATGCTGACCTTGGTGAAGTCCATAGTGCTGTTTTCCCGGCTGCCCCCTTGTCCGGTTCCCGGCGCTCCTGCTCCAGTCATGCGACTCTCGCTGGCTTTGCTGCCATCCAGGTTCCCCGGAGCCGAGTGGGGAGACGCCAGCTGACCTGACCACCATCAAGGACAAGAGGCGTGAGATGAAGCACATAAAACACGTGTACCATGATAACTTAAAAACCTTTTGTAATCTGATAATCTTGTGGTTAAAAAATGTATTCCATCAGTACATACACACAGACATTTAAACTCGTGTGATTTATCTTATGATTTACTTATAGTCTGTTGCTTACATTGAAAAACAAAAAATGTGACCACATGCCGTCATGCAGAACTGTTTGACAAGGGCAAAGACCAAGTCTGTAGACTCAAACCAATGTGGATTTTTTTTTACATCAATTGCAATTTCAATAGCTGGAGCATTTATTCATTCATTCATTATCCGACCCAGTTAATCACCATCAGGGTTGCAGGGACGGTAGCCTAGCCTGGGACTTTGGGACGAGGGCACACACTCACACAAACATACTCACATGTGGGGCCTCATACCTTATGGGGCCAATTTAGAGTCACCAATCAACCTACAGGGCATGCTTTTGGACTGTGGGACGAAACTGTAGCACCCGGAGAAAACCCACAGCAACACAAGGGAAGCAGCCAAACACCACACAGAGAGATCGAACCCAGGACTTTCTTGCTGCGGCGGAACAGTGCTAACGACCGCGACACTGTGCCGCTCCTGCAGCATCAGGTAATATTTATTTATTTTCCCAAAAAACACAAATCAATTAACAATACAGTAAAATAATATCCACCAAGATAACATCACATAATGCAGCTTCAACATTAACTTGTCTTTTTTAAATGTTGTACTTTTAACAAGTGCTTCTGAACATAAGTTTCAATAAATAAGAATCAAATGTATAAAAACATAAAAAAAACAGCAGTGGGGTTGCAGTGTTACCCTCTAGCGGATGAACTACACAGCGACAACGCTGAATGCAACATTTCTCTTTTAATTATCATTTAACGGACGTTAAACTAAACCAGCTTATCTGTAATTAGCTCATATCTGCAGATAATACATGTTAGAACATAAAGTGTTAGAAAGGAACAGAGCAAAGTCAATTTCTACAACGTCTACCTCATTTATCTCATCAATAGCTCTTTCCGTCTCCTAACTTGGGATTAAGGATTAAGGACGGAAACAGATTCCAGCTTACAACCTCCTGATCCTGGACCCAGTCCCATACCAAAAGACCTCCACCGCCCACCAGGTTAATACAGAGCATATCAGAAACGTCCGGCAGTTTTCCTGAAGACATGAGACTAGTGATTTATCTCCCTTACACACATGCACAGGCGTCCAAACCTCATCTCCCAGCATGCAGAACAGGATCCTTGGCCACCTGAGCCGCACGTGTGCATGAGAGACATCTGAAGTCATGAACGTTTTTAAAACAGCAGATGCTGCCTCAGCATTCACGTGAGAACAGACATCTACGCAATAAGGAGTGTACTATTCTTTAATCAACACTATTACAGTGGCAGGACTGAAAGGTCACATTCATCACCATGTCAGGATTATACGGAAAATATCACAGGTCAATTAGAAAGGCCAATGTGACCACAAAATCCGGGTGAAAAGAAAAGATGATTAAGATGCATTTGAGCAAAAAAATATATATAAATTAGATGCTCCCACGCCGTAAACATCCCGGGATCATGGGGTCATTTGGTGTGAATAAAAAGCCAAACGGAAACACACAACCTCACTGGCATGAGCAGTGTAGTAAAAGAGAGTTTACTAGGAGCACTGTGATGACAACACCACGTACGCGCCACACTCACGTTACAGCACTGAAACTGGAGAGAGAGGGCGGTGGACAGAGAGAGAGGGAAGGAGAAAGAGGGGGAGAGAAAGAGAGTGAGGAGGAGAGTGGGACAGAGACCGGAAGAGAGAGAGAAAAAGAGCAAGGGTTGGAGAGGAAGCGAAAGAGAGAGAGAGAAGAGAGAGAATGGTTGAGGGGGAGAGAGAGAGATGGAGAGAAAGAAGCAGAGAGGAAAGGAGGAGAGAAACAGAGAGAGAAAGAGGGAAAGAATAAGGGATAAAGAGAAGCAGTAAGAGATAGAAAGGGGAGCGGGAAGGAGGGGTAGAAAAAAAGGAGAGAGAGATGGAGCGGAAGGAGGAAAGATGGAGAGAAGAGGAGAAATGACTAGCTAGCTATACAAGCTGCAGCTGTAACCTAAAAGTGGAGTGTTTCTTTTAGACAGTTAAGCGAGAGGACACATTCTGTTTCCAAACACACCACAACACACGGCTGTTACGGCTGTGATAAGGCTATACTCACTCCCACACACTTCCTCCTGTGAAAACAGAAAGGCAGACAAGCGGAGAGACTTCATCTGTCCCTCTGCTCCCCCTCTCTCTGCACACTATGTTCACGCTGCAAGTCTATTTATTCCTGTTTTCTTTTGCCAAGTTGATCACACTGCCTGTTCGCTGCCAGTGTTTGATAAATGTCATAACTGTTCAAATGTGGCTAACAACAGATTCTAGTGTGAACTGGTCACTGGTCAGAACCGAGCCACAAACGCAAATCTTGAAGTGAAACACTTGAGCCTGGCAGCGGGAAACATAGCTTTAGATCTTGAAAAACTGGACCTCTTGGTATCTTTACCACTAGGCCACTACACACCCCGTTTTAAATAAATCCTGATTTAGAATGACTTCATAGATTTTGTGCAAAGAATACAAACTGTCTGCACCTGGCTTTAAAAATGCTGAGACGGCTCCGACATTTACAACGCAACGTCAAGTTGAGCACGAACTTGCGCAAGTTCTACCGCGCACTCAGAATTCCGGCACGACAAATAACGCCATATAAAAGTAGCAGCGCTTGTGTCGCTGCAAATGATGTAATAAAATGAAAAAGAATCGTTGTCATTTAGAAACGAGATCGCATGGAATGTGAGACGAGATCAACGTCTTATTACAATTAATCGTGCAGCCCTAGTTAAGATGCACCCCAAGCTGCAGAAATCATGCACTACGAACTGTGTGGAATGTATTAAATTAATCACTGTATTTTGATGCCTTTATTTTCAAATGATGCTTTAAAAGATATTGTTTGTATCATGCCGTTTGATGAACTGTCCAGGCTTAGCGAAACTTTATAGCATTAGTGCATGCCCAAAGTCTCTCTCTCTCGCTCACACACACACAGGTCAAGCGGGTGTGTTAAAGGGTTGCAAGTAGGGCTGGGCAACACGACTCAAATCACTATCACAACTACCTGAAGATTTTAATTACAATTAATGAATCATTATCTCGTTTTTGGTGGGTTTAAGAAAAGTATTAGCAGAATTTGCAAAAATAATTGAGGAAAAAAACTTATTAGAGGTTCTGAATGTCTTTCGATTCATTTTTAATTTTAATTAATTGCTCAGCCCTGGCTGCAGGTTTGTGATCCAGCTCCCCAGGCCCAGAGCCGGTCAGCACTGCATTAGCTGCTACATGCTGGAACTCCGTGCCGGATGATATTTGCCTTCTAAAGAAGGGGGCAGGAGCAAGGAGCCAGGGGCGAGGTCATGCTCCACCCTGTAGTCCTGCTCGTCATTCTCCTGCATGGCAGTCTCCTTATCTTCCTCCTTCTGATCCTCCTCCTCCTCCTCCTCTTCCGGCGGGAACACCACCACCTTGGGGATGTCCCCGCTGTCGCTGCTGGAGACCAACAGCACCGGGGCGTGGAGGGGAGGTAGGTCGGCCTGGTGCGGCAGAGGCTCAGCGTAGCAGACGGAGTCGGGGGCGGGAGGCGGCGTGTTCTGACGGGAGGCGGGTTGAGAGGAGGAGGAGGAGGCGGCGGCGGGGCTTGGGGGCGGGACGTTGACGCTGATGGAGGAACGGGAGCCGCGCGAGTCTCGTGACTGGCGGCGGGAGTCTGGAGGGGTGGAGGTGGAAAGGGAGGAGCCCCGTCTCAGCAGGGAAAGGCGAGAGGCTGAGAGACCCTCCCCTTAATAGAGGAGGAGCGCAGGAAGACAGAGGAAAAGAGGAAGAGGATGGGAAATGAAACAAATCAGAATGAACACACTGTGAAGTGAGAGTGAAGTTGTGCTCGTGAACACGAAGGAGCCCGGTGCGGTAGAAAAAGCAGAGAGGACGGGATGATACAGTTGGTTACACAGCAGAGGAAAGAAAAGTCCACACAATCTGAGCAGCACAGTTCACACACACACACAAAATGTTAGTTTCGCAAAATGTAATACCAATAGTCATTCTATTCTTTAACACCAAACACTAAAACAGCAACATAATACAACCTTCAACCGAACCATAATCTGACTCTAACCCTAAAATTAGCTGTAGAATAGCTCTAATCTTAATTTAATCCTTACCATAACGTGACCCTAAACCATAACCATAATCCAATGCTAACCCTAAATCTAGCCATAAACTAATGCTAATCTTAATCCCAAAATTGTTCTAATCCAAATCCTGTTTGTAGAGTAATCCTCACCATAATTTGACCCTAACCCTGGCCGTAATCTGACCCTGAATCTATAATCTAATCATAACTCTAAAACCAACTGTAGTCTAATCTACACCAGCAAAATAACTATGTTTCATTTGTACTGGAGCAAAACAGTCAAAAAGTCAAATTGCTCGTAAGCATTACCTTACTTGGCTATTAAAACTGATTAGAGAATAATATTCCGGTACACTGCAGTCGTGTTAAAGTTGCTTCATAACTAAACTTAGTTCGGGATTTACTCAAACTTGCCACATATGATCTGCCATGCAGTTAAACAAACGTTGCCATGATTCCCACAAACTCTGAATTATACTCACACTACGTTGACATACAGCCATGCAAACCACACACGACACACCATGCGTCAAACAAACTCTGGCAACGCAGCCAATCACACAGCAACCTCACCACGGCAACCTGGCCAGCAGGCCCAGCCCTGACCGCAGCAGCAGCAACGGTCATCGCACTACCCCCGTTTTCTCCGCAGTGCCGCCGCTCTCTTCGTCATTTAGAGGAGGGGAGGACGATTGTGTACCAGTAGCCTTGTGATCATTCCTGCATTTTAAGTGCTCTGAGAGAAGCAACAGTGGGGGAAATGTGGGGCGTGGCGAAGCGTCTCACCGTTCTTCTCGAGCAAGTGCGTCTCGGAGTGTTTCTTGCCTATGTCTGCGATGGAGCGCACCAGGGGGATGCGGTTACTCAGCTTCTTCTCGTTCTGGTGGTGGTGTCGTTTTAGCAGCACCTCCCGAACCTTCTCCATCAGAGTCTCGTCCAGCTGCTTAGACGCCACCATACTGTCTATCATCATGTCTAACGGACAACACAACACAAATAACCAGAAACCATTAAAGATCCAGGGGCTCCAACAATGGCGTACAACTTTGAAATATTTTTTCTCCCAAGAGAAACAAAACAGCAGTCTGACTATGTGTAGTGGTGCAACATCATATGTCCATAATGGTCATTGTTGCAATAAATTAAGTCTTATGGAAGCCTATTAAATCTCGCTGGAAAGAAGGCCATTAGAAACAATTATGGAAAACAAATCTCCCCCGTTCTCTATTCATAAATTCATGGGTGAAGCCTAGACTGCCTCTTTTTTTATTTTATTTTTATTTAAGCTTTAACTATATTTTCGGGTACTATTCTTTATGGTTCTGTCCTCGTGTCTTGTGAATTGTGCAGTCGTAATGTGAGCAATTTCCTTTGGGATGAATAAAGTTTTCTAATTCTGATTCATGACGTACAGATTTTTGCAACTTACACATCTGGCTAAAAACATTTGGCTGCAAGTCAAATCAGTACGGGAAGAACCACATGATCAACTAGAGTGAGTGTTTAATGAGGCTAAAGAGCGAATATAACCAACAGTGCTTACCTGTAATCTACCTGAAATCTCACAGGACAACAGCCAAGCAGTGTCCTTTATGGGTAAAAACTAAACTAAACATGGAAACTTTAGCTCCATGTTAATCATGTTAATCTGAAGAAGAGAAATGTGCTTCATACATTCAACAGCCATCTTTATATTTACTGCCCATGCTGAAACTTCTCCCTTGTAAATACATTTACAGTACTGTGCAAAAGTTTTAGGCAGGTGTAAAAAAATGCTGTAAACAAAGAATGCTTTCAGAAATATAAATAATGATTGTTTCTTTTGATCAACTTACAAAACGCAAAGTGAGCGAACAAAAGAAAAACCTAAATCAAATCAGTATTTGGTGTTACTACCTTTTGCCTTCAAACCAGCATCAATTTCTTACAGGTACACTTGCACAAAGTCAGGGATTTAGTAGGATTATAGTCATTATATTATTTTGTAGTCATTATATTATTTTGTAGGATTATAGGATTATAGATCTGTGGTTAGATCTCCAAGATGTTTGGAACAACCTACCAGCCTAATTCCTTCAAAAACTGTGTGCAACTGTACCTAGAAGAATTGATGCTGTTTTGAAGGCAAAGGGTGGTCACAGCAAATATTGATTTGATTTAGATTTCTCTTTTGTTCATTCACTGCATTTTGTTGATTGATGAAAAGAAATGATTAACACTTCCATTTTTGAAAGCATTCTTTGTTGACAGCCTTTTTTTAACACCTGCCTAAAACTTTTGCAAAGTACTGTATATGCTGGCAGTCAACAATAAAAAAACAGCTTGCTAAAAGTGGCTAGGCCAGAGCCACATCCAATGCCAGTGAAGGCGAAAGGTCAACCCAAACCACACGAGAGATTGCTTCACAAAGTTAGACATCATTTCGGTGAACTCTGAATGCTACGGAGTAATCAGCATCAGAAAGTTTCAGTGTAAATGCTAGTTTGATACTGACCGGCAACGTCCTCGATGGTGTTGGCCCGCATGTCCAGCATGACAGTGCCGTTTAAAATGCAGCTGCGCAGCTCAAAGAGGCTGTGCAGGTACAGCGTGGCTACGTAGGGCTTACTCCACCTCTCCCCTCCGTCCTCTACGTCCTCCTCAAACTTCAGCCACCTGCTCACACACACACACACACACACACACAGAGGTCATGGTTGTGTACTGGGAGCTGCGTGCTGCGTCTGACCGTGGTGTGAGCTTGGAACCTACCTGGCTGTCTCTTTCCACTCGTACAGCTGTCCATCACAGAAGGACAGCTCATCCAGCTCTGTGAAGAGGTCGTGAGGTATGTGCTCTTCATCGTCGTCCTCGGTGCCAAGGATAAACTGCACTCTCTTTGAAGGTGTGTCTGTGGAGGACGAGGAGGGAGAGAGGATGGAACAGAACTCTAATGCCGAATAATATTGAGACTTTCACAATATGATGGCTCCTGCTCAGACAGTCAATCAGGCTAACAGTGAGAGAAAGGGAGGAGAGAAAGAGGAGGAAGAGGTACGAGGAAAAGAGAGAGGGAGGAGGGGGAGGGGTAAAAGGAAAAGAGAGATGGGGAGGAGAGAAGAGAGAGGAGAAAGAGGAGAGAGAAAGAAGATGGAGGACGGAAAAGGGAGGAAAGAGAGAAGGAGGAGAAAAATAGAGAGAGGAGAAAAGAGAGGGAGAAGGGAGAGAGGAAGAGATTTTTAGTTGTGTCTGTCTCACCACACGTGGGAGAGTCTCTGCCGTCATCGCGCTCGGTGTCCCGGTCTCTTCTCTTGCGGTGGTGTCTGCGGTGGCGATGGCGGCGGCGGCTCTGTCGGCCCAGCGGGACATGGACACCCACATACACTGCCCTGTGGCCTGGACAACACAACACAACACATTCACGGTTAACACATCAACACACTCATCGCCTTCTTTATCTTCCATCGCAACCTCAAACTAGCGCCGGGTAAGCGATCAAAAATTTCATGAATCAAAATCAAAACATTCAGAAATTCTAAACAATGTAATCTTGCCCAGGTCAGTTAATTCTGTTAACATTTTACCCAATGTGCGCATTAATTGCTTTACGAGGCGCCCAGTTGGCCACAACATTTGTGTGTTTCCCTCATTTGTGTGCTTCCTAACCCTTGCATGTTCTTTTAAAACCTCAGAAATATGCACCGTCAATAGAAAAAATTCCTCAGCTTTAATAAATGAGCATATTTACAGTGCAAACATGGTCAGTGAACAAACAAAAGACCCAAAAACTAAGGTAGAAATTTCAATTAATCATGACATTGATTTGAGGTCATATCGCCCAGCCCTACTTCACATCATAAACGCCTACTAAACGAAAAAAATCCACCTTCAGTTTTATATCAACAATGATAAAGTGTCTTAATTGTCCATTAATAACCAGTCAGTTGAGTCATTTGTTTGCTTGAGTGGCAGAATAAAGAGAGAATTCTTTCCGCTCAGTATCTCAAATGACTGTTTAAGTTGAAGCTTTATTGTTAACATATTCATGTGGTGTAGATATTAGTGGTAGGCTGACATGGGTGAAAGCACTAACAACAATGCCCTAAACAACAATCTCGCAGTGCACACGTTTCACCAGCTATTCCAACCCTTTAAATCCCCAATAAGCCACTTTCTGGCTCTGTGTGCATCTAATCTGAAGCTGTGGGAAACTCCTCTGTGAACAGAGAACTGCATCGCACAAACTACGTCAAAGCAAGAAGAAAAGCCGGAGTAATTTAACACCTCACCACCTCAACCAACCAGCAGGAAGCAGAACTAGTGCTGCCAATTGTGTGTGCAAATGTGTGAAACACAGAGACAGAGGGGAAGGTGGGGGAGGGTGGGCAGAAACACGCGTCAGATTCATCATGACAGTGTGTGTGTGTGTGTGTGGGCGCGTGTGTGAAACTTCTCTACATAGAAAAAGGAAGGAGTGTGAGGAACACTCACAAGCATCTGTCTTCAGACCACGCACACGTCAGACAGACACTGCATCAGTCTAACCCAACCAAATTTCAATACAGAACCACAGTGTGTGAGTGAGCAGTGCTGATGACCACACTCTTTCCTAAATGACCAGCAGTAAAGCAGACTCATTTGTGCAAGGATTCGTTCCAAAAATAACCCTGTAAAACTATTCGACCAGCTTGTTTGACAGCATCTCTGTAGTGTTCAAACATAGCGGTTGTGAAACGCACATCAAACGTGGTGTTGTGTCTGACCTAGGCCGTTTGTTATCAACAGGGGTGTAAACCATGATACGACATTATACAACAACGATTACACAACGATTCACAAAGTCTCTGATTCGATTCAATCCAGAAGCATCGGGAGATCACTATGACACAATACCATGAACTGATTTAACACAACCACTTCCATTTTCTGACGCCTTCGAGCTTGCTTTGCCAGGTACATTACGATATGAAAGGTGTGTGAGTGATGTTATGGGCTCACTGATCAACGAATCAAGCTGTCAGTGGAGATCAAAGCAGCGTTCAAAACCGCCTTAAAACTAATCGCTCAACAACCGTCCAAAAATCCTGTAGCACGAACAAGGCTTATGGTGTGCAGGTTGGAAGAGGTGAGGTATTGTAGGGAGGAGGTGGAAGTGAGCTGAGGTGCGTACTGTGTGCAGTGTTGCAGAGGGGACGGCAGCTGAACCCAAGCAGGTTCTGTTTAATTAGTGAAATCTGGAACAACCCACTAATCCTCCCTAATGCTATCAACCCTGCGTGTAAGGGTCAGCTCAAGAGCTAATAAAGTCCTCATAACTGGGGCCTCTACTAAACGTAAGAAACAACACCGTTCACTCATACTATGCGATCCCAAAACTGAGCAAGAGGGAAAGTGAGATTGATAGAGAAGCATTTCCCCACAATCACACAGACGTTTGATTTTTCACCTCAAATCTCTGCACCTCCAAAATGTTTTCTACACAACTCTCATGCAAAAGAACAACCAGAGACTGGTCAGACACAGGTCAGGATTTTTCCAGGACGTTCCGTGACTGTGTATGTGTGACTAAGTGTGTGTGGAGGCGAGATGAGTGGAGATGTGAGAAGAGGATGAGTGTGCGTATGAGTGAGCGAGCGTGTAAGCGACACACTACCGGCATCTGAAATGAGTGACCTGGCACAGACGCGTATGTGTGTATTTAAGCACAAGATTGTAGCACGTGCACGACAAAGAATCCTGAATCTGGCTTCCCTTTATGGTTTCCACACTAGCGTCACTTTTAGGGACAAACATTACGGAGACGGTGAATCGACGGGGTGCGGCTTACTTTCAAGCTCCTCCTTCTCAAAGTTGGTGTGGATGGTGGAGCTGGTCTTTCCCAGGTCTACTACGGCCTCATCGTCGTTACCCTGACAACAAAGAGAGAGGGGAGAGGGACAATTAAGATGCTGACAAAGAAGGACGGGCGACAGGTTTGGGCTTTTCTTTAGGCAAGGATCAGCATACATGGAGAACTAGAGATGGTTCTGATCCTTGTATGCTGATGGAGAACAGCACATTATCACTTTTTCAGGTATGATAACAAACCTCACAGCAATGTTAATCCCCTATTTGTCCCTCCTTTATGAACTGCTAACCATAACATTTAAAACTTTTATTTCTCTCATTTGTTTTGTTTTTAGTGTAATAGCAAAGTGGTACCTTTCCCGGTCCAGTTCAAGTACCGGACTGGTAAAGGTACCACTGAGTAAACTACCGTCTCCAAGCACTGCTCCCCGGACGCTGACCTTCACGGATGGGTCAAATGCAGAGGTCACATTTTGTTGTGGAGCACTGTGTGTTGTGCTGTGTTCATAATTACAAATAATCACTCATTCACAAAAGCTGATCGAAAAAAGTAGATTTTTACATTTTTAATAGCATTAATATTTTGACTAGATCTTGACCCGTATCAATACTAATATTGCATTACTAGGGCCCTATGATTTCTGCGATGCGGGAAAACGCGGATGGAATCGCGGATTTCAGCAAATAAAATGGAATCTGATATCGGTGTGTGGGCAAAGCAAAGCAATGGTTTCTAATCTGTTTTGGCCGCTGCAGCCTCCTGTACGTGTTATCTGTTGAGGCGGGACTCAGCTTTCCACACACACACACAAATGCACAAAAGGGGAAAAGTCAACGGTCAGCTATGGCGAAGAGGCTCGCTGAAACACCGAAGTCCTCAAAAGAACTACGGAATTTGGGTGTTTGTGCTAAGTTTAGGGCAGAACAATACCCAAATGATTTTTACGAACTCTTTCGTAAGCACACGATAGACTGCACCCACAAGAACACGTGACGACCACTTACAGTCAAAAACTCACATCAGAAACGTTTCGTTTTGCACGAAAAAAAGAACGTTTTTTGTTGTTTACAGGTAAATGTTTTACCAAAGCAGGAAATGTTCTGCTGAACCCCAGCACTTTGTTGAAGTTGAATAACAGTCATTTAATGTGATTTTTTTCCCATCCACTCCATAATTAGACACTTTTTAGGTGAATAAATATGATTATAACATAAAACACAGAATTCAGAAGAATAAAAATGGAAAAACGGAATTCAGGAAAAAATAAAACGAATTTAGGGAAAACAAAACAGATTTCTTAGGGCCCTACATTACGTTTACATTGAATTTACAATAATGTCATTACTGGGTCATTTGTTTTGGGTCATTATTATGATGTGGCCATGTCTTTTACTAGGTATCAATATCGATACTCATATTGGATCTTTCAGGGTTTTTTTTTTTTTATAAGCATTGAGCCTAAGCATTTTATACCAGGTATCAACCCAATACTGATACTGGGTCATCTTTTAGTAAGTATTAATCTGATACTGGTGAGACGTGTGCCTTATCTACAGACAGCAGATTGTAAAAACTGATTTAGCAGCGTTTGTATGACTGAGTAAATCTTGGAAGAAAACAGGGAGAGAGAGAGAGAGAGAGAGACAGAGAGAGTGAAAGAGAGAAAGGAACTAGACTAGAGTGAGAGGTTTAGCCCACAAGCGTCATAGGGTGCACTGGGAACGCTGTCGTCCCCGGGGCCCGACACACACGGGACTATAAAAGAGCGTAAAATATGCCCCCAGGGCTCTCACTAGTTCCTAACAAAACTCTCTGTATCTGTGATACACTCATGTCTTTAGGGTAAACGACAATCTGGGACGAGACTCTCAGGATTCATTGTCCGGTTTGAGGCACTTTCATATTCTGAAACAAACCCAAACAAAACAGGCAGCGTAACAGCCAACGAGGCCAAGGTGGTATTTATAGTGCACAATGAATGAGTGGAAACTTGCCCTAAATGGCTAATGCCTTTTCTTAAATTTGTCAGCTGATCAACAGGGTGGGACACAGAGTACGTTTTCGCAGCAATTAAACTGTCAATATTTTCTCAAAACAGCAGCAGTGATGGTGGTGAAAATTTTAACATGGCAGAAGGTTTTGAGGAGTTGCTTGTCGATCACATTCAGAGATCAGAGAGGAAGATGCATTTACTAGCGGTGTATATCACAAATTTTATCACTATGTGATATGATTTATACTGTAGGTGGTCCTGGATAGGGATGCACCGATCGATCGGCCAGCGATCGGAATCGACCGTTTTTTGGCCCGATCGGTGATCGGGCGATCACTCACACGTATTGCCGATTTCAAACCGATCTTGCGCATGCGCATTACTTGCAGCACAGCCATGCGCGCATTCAGGCAGCGTTCACATGTACGCTCAACGGAGGCGTTTCTCATTCACTTTGAATGGGGTGACATCGTGAGGTGACGAAATGAGTTTTGGGTGCGTGAGTATGGCGTCACATTAGTGCCAAAACTAGAGCGCGCAAAATGGCTTGCCGCAAAATATTTGTGGGCGTAAATTTCAAAGTCGCACGTGCAAATGTAAAACTTGAGAGCACAAAATTAAGAATCGAGTGCGCGGTTGTGATAATATTACGCGCGAACTGTATTTTTCCTCTCGCGAATGTCTTTTTTCCTCTCGATGTGTTAAATGTGCGCGGTTTGAAAGGGGGCGGGTTTTGGCAGCTTCTGCGAATCCTATTGGCCGATGGCTCCTGGTCTTGTGATTGACTGCTCACTACAGACAGTTTTTACAGAAAAACCAAAGATGACGTAGAAAGAGGAACGGCGACAGGTAGATTAAACACAAGTTATAGTTTATCAACCTTATAATTATAATTTAATAGTTAGGTTACACATTTAATAAGCACGCAATCAATGGCTCCCCTTGCCCACTTGTCTGTCCCCAATTCAACATAAACACAGATGCACAAGTCAATCACAAGATGATCACAAGATGATCAGCCATTTTCCATAGTTGAGAATAGAGGTTTCAGAAATCTGATAAATCACCTCTGCCCAAAATACACAATGCCAAGTAGGCGTTACTTTTGGACGTCGAGTTACCGGAGTTATTACATTTTACGAGTTACATTTTATTTATTTAAATTTGTAAAGAAAATTTGTTATGAAAATTAAGCATTATATTAAAGAAAATTAGATTTTTCTTTGTATTTGCTGTAGAGCTGCCACTATTATATGTCACTATTATAAAAGTAACTAGTAAACAGGGAAAGTAACTACCGCATTACATTTAAAAAGTTGAAACCCATTTTTTGTGTGAATGTCGTTGATTACTCGCAGAAGCTCTAATTTTCTGTTATCTGGGAAAAAAATCGGTATCGGAAAAATCGGTATCGGCCGATCACACTTACAAAAACATCGGTAATCGGAATCGGCCAAGAAAATTGCAATCGGTGCATCCCTAGTCCAGGACCAATAAATGTACTACCAAGGAATTCATGAGGAACTGACCGCACCCAAGCACTGCTCCCCGGGCACTACCAAGAAGCTGCCCACTGCTCTGTCACACATGGGTCAGATGCAGAGTTCACATTTCATTATGGTGCACTGTGTGCTGTGCTGTTCTCACAATGACAATCACTCACTTAAAATATTGATTCAACAGACAATGATTTGATGTCTACTGATATCACATTGTGCAATTGCACCCACTGTAGATCTGCTACGATACAATATCAATTCAATTCAGCTATCAGAAGCCAGCGACCGATATATCATGTGCTGATTTAAAACAATCACTTCTGTTCATATTAAAACACAAGTAGCAGTTAGCCTAAAATATCGTTTGACATTTTTTACATTTCTCAGCACCTCAAGACATTTAAACCAGTCTTCTCTCTTAGCAAACAGACCTCTTGTTCAATATGTACAATGTCTAAACAATGTTTTCATTTTGAATCAATGCTATGGGCTCACTGATCATTGAATGAATATCACTGTAGACTGACTGCACTCACTTGACATTTCAGTTCTCAAAGAAGCTGCCAACGGATGCTGGGTTTATACAGTGTGAAATGTCTGTTCAAGTTCATGTGCTGCTATATGGTGGGACAGAAACAAAAAGTGAAAGCCTCTGCTGGGACACGTGCTGAACGCTTGTTCTTCCTATACAGAATATTAGTTTTCTCGCATAAGTTGTTGCTTTTTATTATTATTTTTTTTCCACAGCAATAAGGCAGCTCATCAAAGTATCTACAGTGTAATGAGCCGCATTTGAAGTTTTAAAGTAGTGCTGACTCTCGACATTTTGCCCGGGACAGAGCCAAAGCACAGGGCTATTAGTGCCTGGGGGCTGACTCGCGCTCTGCGTTTTCCAGCCGTCGTGTGTGGTGTGTCTGCGAAAACATCTCAGGACATTTCTTTTGGGAGTAGCCTGTGTGATATTGTTTATATTAGATACTCTCAGGGCTCTTGTCTCTACGGTGTGTTTGCTCAAGTTCCCCTGACAATATCTGGATTCCCATAATGCCCAGCTGCTAAGCTGGTCTATTGTAAAGATGCAGAGCCAAGCTGGTCTGTGCAAAGATGATGTAAAAATATTCAAATGATCTTCAAAATCACATTCTGTATAAATCACATTTTAATATCCACTGCTGGGCAAAAAGAATGAGGCAACAGAGTTTATCACAATTTCTACATGTACGATCAGTTTCACCCTTCAGGCAGAGCATAACAATACTGAATGCTGTGCTCAACATAAACATTTAAGGCACTGATGAGAGCAGGATGAAGAGTGTCTAGTTGTAGGCTCATTAACCTTTATATAATTAGTGTCCAATTAAGTTCCACATTGTCACACATCAAGGCCACACTTAATGGCAGATCATTTAGGAGCACTGACTAGTTGTGACAAGCAATCAGACATGAATGGAACAGCACTGATGCAGCGCACTGTAAAGTACAACAACTCGTCCAGACACAAGAGCTTACTAAAGACAAACAAGGGAAAAGCCGCCCCTTCTAAATGGTACACTGGCTACAGACAAGACTGTGAAACACTGTTACACAAGACAAGTAATCACGCAATAAATGGTGTCTGCCCAGCAGTGTATGTTACATCAAGTTTGAAGCTACAATCGAATAAAAGAGTGTGAACACCCCTGCAAAACCCGGACCATCACAACACACACTAAATGTGAACCACTGTAAACTCTTATAACTCTTGTAAACTCATCACCAGTAAACTCTCAAACTTGACATACTTGGTGTAACTGTAAAATGTCATTTATGACTCATGATAACAAAAACGCTAGTTAATAGTAAATATCCAAGAAATTTCAGCAATGTGACATATTACATTCACTCTTAAATACTGCCGTAGTTACAAAAGTTTCTAAAAGTTTTGATTTCCATAAACTGACTTAAAAAACGAAATTATAAAATTGCAAAAATGATTCGATCAGTTAGTCATGTTAACACACTTCTTTCATGGCTATGTTTAAGATTAAATACACTAATACCCCACACAGGAACCAAATGTATTGAAATATGCTGAATCAAAATAGCAAGATGTTGTGGTTCTTTCCAGTTATATACAACATCATTTTCATTACAGATAAATCAAATATAGCATTCATGTGGAATGAAAATTCTAAGTGATACACCAAACAGAGATTTCTTCCTTAAAATGAGATGAAATGTTACTTTTTAATCAGCAAATGAACTTAAGTAAACCCAATGGAATTTTTTGACACTGCATAAAAGAGGATCTACTCAACTATAATCATGCTTAAGGATCAGCTTTTACATAACAAATATTTCTCTCTGTAGCAGCACACTTTGTGTAGAAACTCGTGTGGAAATCACCCAGTCTCAAACATGTCGCGAGACCTGTTGCGTAGGATCGGCTCAGATTAACGCGCGGCCGAGGCCTCGCGTACGTAAGCAAACAGGAGCTTCGGCCTGGCTCCCGTCCCGGCATTCCTGAGCGCCGTGGCATCAGCTATCGCTCCAAAGGCCAACACACAGCACATGGCACACACTGAACCTCAGCTCGTCAAACCGCATGGGTATAGACATCCATCGTTATTTTACAGCACTATTAACGGATCAAATCCTAGAAACATTTAAATATGCTGTGCATCATTTATATCTTTTGGAAGTATGGCTACATAACGCTCGTAAGGGGCAGACATATACATTACCATTTTTACGTGAACTTCGCTAGCCACCTGTGTCTTTTGGAAGAGATTTTATCGTTCTTTTCTTGTTTATAAAGCACTTAATGGCTTAGCACCATCTTACATCTGAATCCCAGACCGGTAAAGGAACCACTGAGGTGCTCATGAGCTGCCCACTGTTCCTTCACAGATGGGTCAAATGCAGAACTCATATTTCATTGTGGTGCACTGTATGCTGTGATGTGCTCACAATGACAAATAATCACTCACTTGTTACTAGAGAGGTCACGACACCACTTTTTTAATGTCCGATACAATCCTGATATTGTACATTTGGATATCTGCTGCTACGATATAAATCCGATACAGTCTTTTTTTAAACATAAAATAATGCTTTAAAATGTCTGAATACATGACTGAGACTATTGTTATGCTTAAAGAAATGCTTGATTTAAATACTGTTTTCCTACTAAAACAATGCAATAATTACACACACATGTCAAATTATGCTAAATTATTTGTTCTCAAAAATTGTTCCTTTAGACATAAATATTTCTTCTTTCTTATTGATTACACTATAACATTATAAAATTGGAAAAAATTTGATCAACTGAAAATGAAATACTGAAGTTTGTCATTTTGAACCAATTTGGCATAGAAAATGAGCTGCTTTTGCAGAGAACTACATTTCCCACAATCCTCTGTGCGCGCCCCGGAGCTGCGTCACAATGAAGCAATGGGCACGCGTTCCAGAAAAAACGATGGAAAATCTATGGGAAAATCTAAATAAACGCCACTGAAAACGTTGTGTGCCACTCTTAAGCGTCCGTGTGAAACTCAAGCGGAGCTGCTCTAGCGAGTAAAAGGAATTACACCAAGCTTCGATTCTAGAAAAATTACCTCGACCATTTTTTGTAATAGAATTATTTGAGTTATTGGAACAATCGTTTCAGCTCTACTTTACCACAGTGTCAGTTCCCATGCATAAACAATTAAGCGTGCACGCATTTACAGATCAGCTCCATAGAACGGCCCAATGCCACCGATACCCGATCCAGCTGTTTGAGCCCGTTATAGGACCGATACCGATCCACATATCGGATCGGTTACATCTCTACTTGTTACATGATTGATCTATTCATTGTCTACTCTCCACATAGGCCTCTTAATTCATCCAACTCTGAGATTTTCCATGCACCTAGAGTTAATAAGAAATCAAGTGCAGAGGCAGCTGCTTTTAGTAATTGTGCACCTAAAGTATGGAACACATGACCAGCAACAATTGGAGAAGCTCAATCACTTCCAGCTTTAAATTCGGGCTGTTTAAATTTAAGCCGTTAAATACTCATCTCTTTAACCCGTCTTTTAATGATTTGTGTTCCTATTGCTCCCCTATTTTCATTATTTATTTATGTCTAATTTGCTCTTTTTATCATCTTACACTTGCTAATTCTCTAACTGCTAGTTTCTTAGCCATTTCCTGCTTTTATTGCTGATGTAAGGCACTTTGGGCTGCATTTTTATGTATGAAACATGCTATATAAAAAAAGATTATACCATTATTATTATTAACACACACTCTCCGAGTTTCAGGTTGCACAGAAACATACCAGGAAAATAGAGGGTCCTGTTGAGCTTTTAACAGCGTCCCCCCAGAAGTCCTGCATCGCTCCCAAAAATACAGCCGAGATCTCAATCTCACTCACACGCAGAAAAAGTTAAGAGAATCCCGCTGTCTCCATCTGCTCCACAGCCACAGACATGGAGGCACAACGAGGAACAAGAGAAAACGACAAAACAGAAAAACAAAACCGAGCTACAACCGAGACGAGAGAGAAGGGTTAGGGAGGAGCAACTCAGCTAGATGCAGTTTGCACAGGCAAAACAACCCACTTCACAACACACACGCACACAGAGGGTGGTGTGCTCTGAGGCTAAAACACACTCGCAAGGCCGGCAGCTGTGATGGTGGCGGAGATGGCAAAAGCAAACAGCGAGGACAGAGCCCTTCCCAGCGTGGGTCTGCATGCTCTCGGCCGTTAAACAGCTCTCTCTGGTCTGCACATGCTGTTAGCGAAGACCTAAATGTGGGGGTTATTTATATCTTGGCGAGTGCGTGTGGTTTTTTTCCAGGACTGTGAGAGAGGGGAAGTGGAGAAGCTCAACCAGAAATGGAGCCACACGTGGGGTGACACAAGACGTGTAAACTCGCTGAACGCTCTTGAACTCCACGCAACTTTTTCGCATGTCTTACGTACGTAAAAGGCCACACGCCCTCCCTCATCCCTTCTCCAGGATGATCTGATTTGCTGGTCTGCCACACACTCCTCCACAAATTCCACCACCGTAATGACTTTATCTGTCCAAGATTCTGTACATAGAGGTTATGGCAAGTCTGAGGCGATACAGAAAAAAATGTTAGAGGATTTTCTTCTCTCTGCTCTGGCAGAAGTTCTATACACCGATCGGTCATAACTTAATACTGAGCAATTCTGCGGCCATGCAGAACCGGCATCAGAAACGACTAACATTTTGTGCAATTTGAGCTACTAAATTAAAAGCTGTTTTCTTGAGATCACAATTTGTTTACAAATGCTATTTTCTCTAGTTATTTTTCTCATGATCTCGCAAGAGGTTTCGTTTCGTTCTTGAAGGGGTGTAACAATACACTGATACTCAATTCAATGATCAACGAGCCCATAGCGTTGATCTAAAATGAAAACAGCCAACATCATACATATTGTAGCAATGGTTTATACTAAACAGGAGGTCTATTTTTATTAGAGGTCGACCGATATTGCTTTTTCAGGACCTATAACGATACTGATTATTGCTAGCTAACGGGGCCGATAACCGATATGCAAAGAGTCAAAATTTGGAATTTTACAAACACCAAGCTCAGTTGAAACTCTCATGTCTCCTCTTCTCCTTCTCGGAGCTTCAGGCTGCGCTCGTGTGTGAGTGTGGTGTGAGTGACAACAAGGCTTCAGCATTGATTGGCTGCTACTTGTGTGACAGATAGCCAATCAGAGACTGTTGTGGGCGGGACAATAAATGAAGCAGTGAGTCGAGAGCAAACGGCACAGAGAGAGGAGACGGCAGTGGAGCCACAGTAGCGCACCTTGTAATTACTGAATATCGGTGATGGTCAAAATGAAACACCGATACTGATAATATCAGCTCCTTATCTGCCCTTTTCTTATCATTTTTATAAGAAGAGATTGTCCCCTTAAACTACATATGTACTTAGATTAACATGTACTGAGTCTGAGTTGAGGTGATATCGCCCAGTCCTAGTCTACTGAGCAACAAGATGGACGTGAAACCGACAGCGTTGGGTGAGTAGATGGAAGATTAGACAGCAGGAAGTGGGGCATTGTTGCTAGAAGGAAGGATCAGCGCATGAGTGGGGCTCCTGGAAAACACAAAAGCCTTGCCTGGTTTGGCCGTTAACTCAGCAGCAGCACCCACGCCGGGCCTCTGTCCACACTACACGCCTGACTGCTGACACACACACACACACACACGGCACAGATGCTGACTGAACAAGACGTGACATGACCCAGACCAGACTAGACTAGTGTGTCGAGAAGGCTGTGTTTCGCAGGGAGATGTCGTGTCCAGATTAGCTATGTTACATGAGTGAGAACAGAAATATGGGTCTGTTACACACTGACAACCAATAGAATTATGACTGCAGCTGGAGTGAATAACACTGATTACTTGGGTACAGTGACACCTAGCATACACCTGTAAAGACAACCAGACATTATAATAAAAATCTATACTCTTTTAATAAAAATAGACCTATTCAGTATAAGGTTCCATGCTTGTTCCAGCATTTATGATGTCTGATGTTTTTATTTTGGATTGACACTATGGGCTTGCTGATCACTGAATCAATGTACATCAATGTGCCGTTACACCACTACAAGTCAGCTCATGCCTGTCTATGTTTGTGCTTGTACACACATTGTTTCAATAGCTGTGAGCTACAATTGTGCAATCCAAGTGTGCAGTAGGGGTGTAAGAAAACATCAAGTTGTATTGTATCATTCAAAACGATATAAATCTTTCCTTTGACTCAATATGAACAATACAAGGGGTTTAATCTCATATTTACAATTCAGAAGATACACAAGGCATTATGTTTGTTTTTGAACAAAGATTTTGATCTTTAAAAATATAGTATTCATCACTTTTATTATATTGAAAACGAATGGTATCAGGGTCCAAAATTCACAATGCATATTGTATTCTGCAACACAGGGATCGTTACACCCCTAGTGTACAGCATCAACAATCAGCCTCAAATGGACGCCCCTTCCTGGAGAAACCACGGCCTACAGAGCCCTGTACTGTCGCCCTGTCCATTTATCACAATGGTAAAGATAACAGAACAAGATGTCACCAAGATAACTGAGATGCTGTGGAGATGGAGAGAGAGCTGTAAACAGGTAAATATATAGAGAGAGTGTGTGCTGGAGGTACTTCTGCTTGTAGTCAAACTGGCCCGAAGGTTTGTTTTCAACTCACACCCTCACGTCACGCTACCTGCACACAGTCAACAAATGTATCACTTCACTCCCTTGAACCTCTCCTTAACCCTTATCTATCTCTAATGACTTGTTGGTATGTCATCAGTTCACAGTCTAATGTACACATGATTGTCAGACTCTGATCCTGATGCCTGATATGTCAAGATATGCTAATGTGGTGTATTAATGACGAAAAAGCAAATGGTGACTTTTAGCATTAGGTTGCACACCATTTAAAATACCACTATTCATAGGCTGTCACATTTGCTAGGAGTACACCTTTTTGGGAGTACACCTCCCATCTCTTTATACGACAATATTTTTACTGACATCATTCATCTTTTGTCAGACAGTCTTGTCTATAATACGGGAGTAACAATACATCAGTCAACATATATGTATATATATA
>JAVGVS010000004.1:7881201-7904042 GCA_032718565.1 Distichodus sexfasciatus
ATATATATATATAATATATATATCTTAATAATAATAATAATAATAATAATAATGATAATAGTAATAATGTGTTTTAGGTAATAAGATCTACCTTCACCCCGAGTCTCCGAACTCAGGAGCTCACTGGATGCGGCAGGAAATTTCCTTCGGCAAACTCAAGTTGACCAACAACAAGGGAGCGAGTAACAGCAGCAGCAGCAGCAGCAACACACAGGTAGCTTTTTTAAAGAATGACGAGTTCCTTTTTTCTGTCTTTCAGGACATGGCATTTGGCTGGGGTGGAGTCTCCTCAACAAATACGTATTGAATACATCTATACACACCTCCCAACTCTGGTCAAACAATGCATTTTTTTGTTGACATTTTAGTTAAAGGTTTACGGTTACCGCTGAGTCTAATATGCAACTACCAGCCGTCACCACAAGAGGGGGCTTCAGCACTAATGAACAGCCCTCTTTCACGTTTTCCCCATAAACTGCAGGAGTATTGCCATTAAATTACACAAATATATCATTTTACAGCAAATGGTTTACCACGGTTTTCTGTCTTAACCTAAAAATGAACAGGATTTATATCAATATGTTTCTGCTGTGTTTTATTAAATATTCTTGCTTTGTCACATGCCTAGTTATATAACACCGTGGCAAGAAAAAAAAATCTCTTTAAAAAACAAACAAACAAATATATATAAAATATCTAGAAAAATCTATCTTTGTCTGAAGCAGATGATCGTCCTTCAGTCTCTTCACAAGTACCAGCCGAGACTTCACATCGTGGAGGTGCTGGACGACAGGGTGGAGGATGTGGGAAGAGAAGCTAAAAGTCAGATCTTCGTATTTCCGGAGAGCCAGTTTATCGCAGTCACAGCCTACCAGAACACAGATGTAAGCTTGCATTTAGTTGGAGATGCTGTATGTCATAAACAGAAAGTGTGCAATGATCAGTTTACATCGATCAGCGATCAATAAGCCCAAATCCATCGATCCAAAATCAAACATCGATCAGACTTTATACAAATTGTAACATCACTTTATATTGATCAGGAGCTCTATTTTTTATTTTAATAAAGAAGATCAAAAAGAGTTTTTTAATGGTTGAGTTCAGGAATAAACATGTTAAATGATATTTTAGTTGAAGTTTTGAATGGAAGTGATTGTGTTAAATCAGCATATGATAATGTCTCATTTCCAACGCTGGCTTCTGAATTGAAAATCATATCTTAAAAGACTTTGTGAAATCGGCAGATGTCAAATTGTTGACCAATATATATACTGTATGAACCAATATATCTTATATTGTATAGTGAATAGACTCCATAAGACTTGCCATTTGCAAAATAGTAAAATTAAATTTCATCTTTTTGTAGATCACACAACTAAAAATCGACCACAATCCCTTTGCAAAGGGTTTTAGAGACAACTACGATTCGTGAGTATTGATCACACCAGATTTAAATATTTATAAGTTATGACATCCCATAAATATGCATTTTTAAAAATGCAATTGCATTTTTTGAACTTTTTGTGTCCTTTCTTCAACCCCACAGCATGTACACGGCCCCAGAAAACGAGCGTCTGACCCCATCGCCCACTGACTCGCCCCTCTCTCACCAGATAGTGCCAAGCAGCCGCTACGCCATGCAGACCTTCCTGCAGGAACACCAGTTCGTCAACAGCTTGCCCCCAAGCCGCTATTACAACACAGAGCGAGCAGTGCCCCAGACCAACAGCCTTCTTTCTGCCCCACCCGAAGACTCTGCTGCCCCCCAGAGGTGGCTGGTGACCCCTGTGCAGCAGGGTGGGGGCATTGGGGGTGGTGTTGGCATCAGCGGTGGTGGCAAACTGGAGCTGGCACCCTATGAGGGCGATTACTCCGGCGGCCTGCTGCCCTATGCTTTTAAGCCCCTCCCTCTGCAGAGTGCCCCCTCACTGGGGTACTACCCCGACTCAGCCTTTGCCTCCGTAGCCGCTGCCGGCTGGGGGGGATCCAGGGGTGGGTATACGAAAAAAACCCTGCCCTGGTCGCCTCGGCCCTGCCTTGCTGATTTTGCAGACAGTCAGCAGCTGTCTGATAGGAACAAAGTGAGGAGGGGGGGTGAGGAGGAGGTGGAGGAGGAGGACGGGGGGTTTGCCCCGCCCCAAATTTGGGCAGAGACGGCAGCCGGGGCGACATTCCTCAAACCCCTAGACTCGGAGCCTGGCATTTATTCTGTGCTGTGTAAGAGAAGGAAATTGTCCCCAAGTGAGTCCAGCACCGAAGGATCACCTGGTAATAAGTGCGATGGCCTGAGACCCCAAACTTTTGGCAAAGAGACCCCCACCTCCGGCCCCCGGGGCCCAAGCTACTGCACCTTCTACACCACAGCTGAGAGCCGCTTCTGAAACACACTTTCCTCACAAAACTCACACTCACACAAACACAAGTGAAAGGCCTGAATATTTTAATGCGATATGAATTATTACTAGGATTATTAATAGGAAACTCCTCGATCTGACACATGCTTTTATACATGGTGCTTTAGTGCTGAAATTTCACATTTTTGAACCATTTCATTTGGTTATTTATAAATCAGATATGTTGTGTGCATGTTCTAATACACAAGATGGCCTCATGTCCCAACTGTTCTTAAGAAATGTGTTCTTAAAATCCACATACTTCAAGTTTTCACCACGATTTCTGACGTGTCACCATCTAAAAATGCCGAAGAGCACTCCTACACACATTATCTTAAAACATTAGCTTATTCATTCATTCATTCACCGCTTAATCCCTATCGGGTCACCGGGACTGGAGCCTATCCCTGTACCCACGGGCGTAAGGCTGGGACCAACCCTGGCCAGGCGCCAACACACCACAAGGCAACATTAACTTACTGGGTTTTCTTCAATTCTACAGTTGTATTATACTATTTAAATGTCTTAACTTTCTTAAGAACAAATTTATGAAAAAAATACTGGTGAATGTGGCCCAACGTCTGTTCAGACCCCAATGTTCAGGTCATTTTAACAGTCACGGGTAAGGATATGATAACCACTGTGTTTAACAATGATATTTTGGACTGCAGTGTAAAAAACACTGCATCTCAGATTGTCTGCTTTGTCTATTCTGCATTGGATAAAACTGTATTAAAAACATTTCCATGAGTTTAGATGGGTACTGTTTTTATAGAAATCTATTGATTTAGAATGGTAAACACATATGATATGCTGATTATACAATTATATATATCATCTGCAGTTAATACCTGTCATCTTGTAAAACAAATAATTTGAGCTATAGAAATATTTACGGGCCAAACAAAGGTAGTGAAACGCGCATTGGCCACCAGATGGACATTACACAAGGGTTAATATTTAACATACACCAGGGTATACTGTATATCGGGGGTTTTCAACAGACCCACAGTGGGTCGCAGACTACTGCTTAGTCTGAATGGTAGTCCCTGTACAGAACCAGTTGAAAACCCCTGGTATATATTAAACATTGTCTCCATCACCCCCGTCTATCTGCACTTTAACAGGAGTAATAATTATTTTCATATTAATGTGATCTGAGTACAAAGGATAAGTTTAAGTGCATTTTAAATATCATTTAATATTTACAACATTTGTGGTGGAAAAGGTAAAAAGAATTAATAAAGTAAACCAGCTGAAAAACTGTGGAGAGTGCCAAAAAAATTGTGTACAGCATAAGTCTGAAATATTTACCCAAAAATGACAATATAGAAGCAGCTTGAATATTTCCCCACTGAAGAAACAGGTAAAAAGGAAAAACAGAGTAAAAAGGGGATAACGTAGTACAATGGGATTAAAAGGTCAGGATGATGTGACAGTGTCAAAATGTCACAACTGAAATAAATGGAAAAATATCTGACCACACTTTGTGACCTGATCTCACTGAAGCTGGACTGGGACAAAAAATGGATGCAGGTAATTGACAAAAAAGTGGAACAATAGGCTAATATATCCTGCTACACAGCAATCATAATTTGGATTCAGTACCTTTTAATATGTACTGTTTTAATGTTTTGTAATGTGTAAGACATCAAATAAAAACTGTTTTGACAAAATATGCTCAATACAACATGCGTAGACAGAATTAGCTTTACAAATATATAGCAAAAAAAGATTATCTGAAATGTAAAATGTGGCCAACACAAACATCGGCAGCATTCTCATACTATTGGACAAAACAAGTCAGATAAACGAACATGATAGAGACATCATGTGCCCAACAACCCTCAATATTGCTGTTATTTGAGGTTTTTAAGTTAAGTTCTCAGGTCTTGGTGCCTGGGTAACATGAGAACCAAACTGATTATGTGGCAAAAGAAAGGGGTCAGTCCAAGCTGTGGCCCAATGTTCTCAGCTTTCAGTTGTGTTTTAATTCAATGTCCGGTACATTATTGGGCCTACATGCCAAAGTGAACTGAAATAACCAAGTGAAAGAACAATACAAGCATTCTTAAATGCCACATGAGCAACCACCCACATGTAACACATTAGAGATCAACATAGATTTGCTTCCTCTCTTGTGTAGCCTACAGTCATGCTTTTTATATTTTAATTGATGATTTCATGTTATATAAAGCTCTGAACACTGTCCCACAGGTACTTGGCTCGGATAAGATTTAAAACAGTATTTTTATTCATTCATTTATTCATTATCAGAACTGGGGTCGCGGGGGGACTGGAGTCTATCCTGGGAATTACGGGCGCAAGGCAGAGAACAACCCTGGGCAGGTGCCAACACACCGCAGGGCACACACACCCACACAATCACACAAACATTCACACCTTACGGGGCCAATTTAGAGTCGCCAATTAACCTAATATTGCAGCCTTTGGACTGTGGGAGGAAACCAGAGCACCCGGAGGAAACGTACACAAACATGGGGAGAGCATGTAAACTTCACACAGAAAGGCCCCACGGCCGACCCGGGGCTCGAACCCACTACCTTCTCATTGTGCCGTCGCTGCGCCCGTGCTGCACCCATGCCGTCTTGCGCCGGTAAGTTCCTGGGATAGCTTCGGTCCCCCCCCCCGCGACCCCAGTTGGGATTAAGCGGTTCAGATAATGAATGAATGAAAGAATGTAAAGATGTAATAATAAAGACACTATAGAAACTGTACAAATGCACTCACAGACGGTAGCATATTGGTTAGGGAGTTGGCCCCCGATATTGGAGGGTCACCGGTTCAAGTCCTGGACCGGTAAATGTACCACTGAGGTACTCATGAGCAAAGTACCATCCCCAAGTACTGTCCCCCGAGTGCTGTGAAAAAGCTGCCCACTGTTCTTTCATGTATGGGATAAAAGCAGAGGTCACTTTTAGTTTGTGTGTGCTGCAGCGTGTTCACAATGACAAACAATTACTCACTTAAATTCACTTAAATTAAACATTTAACAGTATGCAATCTCTTATGAAAATATTGTGCAGGTTGTGCAAATACGTAACGTGAAGAACTGAAAAATAGATAAGTGGAGGACATACAAGTAGTGCAGTCTTTTTACAGAAAGTAATAATCTTGCAGTAGGGTTACACCACCAAAAGATGGCGGTATGGAGTCACTATTAATCCATTTGGCTAAAATATAATGACATGTGACATGGTTTGAGGTTAGTTGTCCTTTTTATAGACCATGTACATGTGTTTTAGATAGATTTCAGTGCTGTAAAACTATTTTTGAAAATTATTTTTGACTTTCTGAATTTGTCTCAATGCTACAACCCATGAACGCACATTTAAACTCAAATCAGATCAAGTCAAAGCTGAATAAATCACATATATTTATACTCAGTATAAAGAGAGGTGAAATTTCAGTGACAGTAGTAACAATAGAAAATCTATAAAATACATAATAAGGTATGCAAAAACAATAAAATATGGATTATTCGTGCAATGAAATGTTAAAAAAAATGTTTAGAGGTTAGAGTAGAGAGATATGATATCTGTCTAATAAACGTTATTTATATTATTTAATGTTCCCACTTGCATCACGCGCCAAACTGATATACTTGGTGTGGGAAGACTGGAGGATCATTAATTAGATCTTACACAGGACCAAAGTTCAAAGTTTCTTCAGTAGCTTAGAGCCCCAGAAAGCCCTCACAAAATCACCCCAAACATTCTAGAATTTGGGTTTTTTTTCTTTTGTCTTTTTTCTCCATTAGATATATTCATTAGATAAATAAATAAACAAAAAATCCCACCAACATGCGGCCTTAATACATTTACTGACATTAATGGCATGACTACATTTATTTGAGAGATATATACATATATAAAAATGTACTAACTGCATGTTTATTTCGTTGAACCTGAAAGCGCATCTTCTTAGTCAAACTGTTTAAGTCAAACTTCTCAACTGAGCTCTCCTGTCGCGAGCAAGGTGGGTTTGTTGGTCGAGTAAACCCCGCCCATTCATTAATATGCATAAACTCGAGGTCGCCGATTGGTCACAAAAGCCGTCCGCGTAAGCGTGAACGGGTGAGTGAGACGTCACTCAGGAAGCACGGTGGGCGGAGCTTGTGACTGGCCGGGGGCCCGCGTAGAAAAACCGTCGCGCCGGAGAAACGGCCGACCGGAGGCTAGGCGCGGGACAGACGGACAAATGGAGGGAGAGAGAGGAGAACAGATGAAGCCTCTGCTGACCACCGTGAGCCCTCTCTCTCATATACGCACACACACACTCTCTCACTCACACTTTAGCGGCTCGAACTCTTAACTTCGGGAGCCGGACTCGAGCACGCGCGTGCGTGAGGGAGCTTTACTAGTCGTCAGGCGGAAAAAAGAAGGGAGTTAAATGAAAGGAAAGAGGCGGGTGGAGGTGGGAGAGAGGGATGGGCGCCGTCGGGAATCCTCTGCCAGCCGTCCCCGAGTCGGCTTTGAGTTTTTTTGGGTAGAGATCGTAAGGCCGTGTCCGACTTTCTCGTTTTTCGTTGTGAGGGAAACGAGAGCGCGCGTGCACGTGCGTGCCAGGAAGCGCGACGCTACGTCACTGAAACGGCGAATGAAAGAGTGATGGAGTGACTTTCTCTTTCTCCTTCATCACATTTAACTCCATCACGTGGGAACCCAGTCGTCTCATGCGTCTTGTAAAGCACCTAAAAATCACCAAAAATTGTGGTTTCCCTCATGTGTTCTGTGATGGAAAAATGTGCTTCTGTTGGTTTCCATTAGGCACGTTGTCTCAGATAATGGCAAATCCATTATGATATAAAGTATATCTACCGGGTTGTGTCGGTGTTAAACCTGTGGTGGTTGTAGTTATGACTGCACAATATATCATTTCAGCATCGTCCTGTTGATCACTTTAGATGTGTTATGATGGACCGTTATTGGTGCTTGATTCTAATGGGAAAACTCGAGTTTGTTGCGATTTTGCAAATTTGTAATTAGATAAGTCTGGTGGTAGTGCTGGATGGAGGATAGAGCAAGATTTGAACCAATGACCTCTTAGTCCATAGGCGAGTAGCCCAACACTAGACCCACCACTATACAGAACTAGTAGAAAGTTATGATTGTAGGATTGAAGTTTTTTTCAGCAGCTGTGATAGACCTGGTTTGTGTACACTGCATAATTCACACTCGAACACAGTCAAAAATTGAATGTGGCTTTAAATGTTGCAGAAGAAGACTTGAGATACACTTTCCGATCACATGTAAAGCGATGTTTGTGTGTGAGGGACTTAAAAGAGCCGAGCTCACATTTTTCACTTCTGAATAAAGATTTGATGAGAGAGGAGCTTGTGCTGTTGCGGTGTGTTTCAGCAGTTTCAGCAAGTACAATTTTATATGGATTCAGTGCAAAGTGATTCAACGTTTACTGATATTACAAAGCCTGCTATAATACGATTTCCATTTGATTCAGAGCAAGTGATCAATACGACACATTATCATATACTGATTTTATACACTGTTACTTCCCCTCATACGTATCAGTGCACAAAAGGCACCTAAAGTGTCATTTGACTTTTTATTCAACCAGACATTTAAATTAAGAACAATTTTCTCTTTTCATAAAAGTAGCCCCCTTGTTTAGTATAAATGAATTATGGATGATAAATGTATGATGTCTTATCAATGTTTTAATTTTGGATTGATGCTGTGGGCTTGCTAATCATTGAATCTATCTATATATATATATATACACTGCCCTCCAAAAGTTTGGAAACGCCCCTGGCAAAGTGGGGTTTTGGACAGTATTGCCATGAATCCTTTTTAATTTGTGATAATGTTGCACTGATAAGGGACAACACAAACTATGAAAACATATTTTATTACATAAACAGTTTATTAAACAGTTTATACATAGAAAATACTTACATTTTGGATTCATCAAAATAGCCACCTTTAGCAGCTATTACAGCTCTGCATAATCTGGGCATCCGAGCTGTCAATGAACCAATCAGTTGTTGAAGCTATTAAGGTGTGCTGACCTAAAAATCTTTTAAAAACCTGGACCAAGTTTAGACCAGTAACCAGACATCACAGCTGGCAAAGGGGCATGTCTGACTCCGACATGTATATATTGCCATTATTATGTAATCAAAATTAAAATTATTATTCCTGGTATCCAAAGATAATGTCAAGTTACTTTAATGTATTTGCACCAAAATTGATGAGGATTTATGCTGATATTGTCCAAAACCCCACTTTGCCAGGGGCGTTTCCAAACTTTTGGAGGGCAGTGTATTGCAACATCATTCATATTGTGAACAGGTCTATTTTTATTAAAAGAATGTCGTTCATTTAAACATGTTTTTAGCTGCTTTTTGTGATTTGATTATGGATTGATTTGTGATTTGATATAGTGTTTTGTCTCACATAGAAAGCAGGTTCATCACTTAATTACCTCATATTTCCTCATGTCACACAAGACGAAGAAAACACACTCACTGTGGGGTTTGTCTGCGTGGTAAACGAGCTGGATGAAATCTAGCGGGCTATAAACTAGCGTTTTATAGCGCTTCATGACTGATATTGGGCAGTTGATAGCGTAACGGTTAGGGCATTTGCCCTGTCATCAGAAAGTCGCTGGTTCGAATCCCGGACCCATAAAGTTACCACTGAGATACTCATGAGTAAGATACCATCCCCAAGCACTGCTCCCTGGGTGCTGCCAAAAAAGCTTCCCACGGATCCTTCACGGATGGGTCAAATGCGGAGGTCACATTTCGTTGTGGTGCACTATGTGCTGTGCTGTGGTGTGTTCACAATGACAAATGATCACTCACTTTATTTTAGACAACTGGACTTTAAATCAATGATTTATCAAATAAAAGTCATTTCTTTTTGTCAACGAAAACTTAACGAGTTTTCCTAACATTTATATGGATCCTTGCCAAGACAACCACATAATGCAGGTTAAACACAAACATTTTATTTTCATGAAGAAGGCCTTGATCACAACTGCTACAAAATATATTAAAGTTTAAAGTTGGAGGATATTAGAATCCTTACACATCTTTTATCAAATTAATATCACTTTATGTCAATCTGAATAAATATTTTGTTGCATTTTTGGTTTGTCTGGTTAGTATTTTCTGTTATGTTTTGTTAATGTGCTGTTTGATTAATGCGCAATTTAAAACACTTGTTTTACATAACAAAAAGTAGAACAAAGTAAGTTTTGATAAATATGAGACATTATAAAATGCCAAAAAGTCAGCAGTGGACTTGCAGTGTTAAACAATGACAACAATCCTAACATGCCTTACATCAGTCACTTTAAGCAATGATACTAATCTATCTGCAGGTTGTATCTGCAGTTTGTGTTGCCACGGTGATCGGTATCGGTCAGGCACTAACGGAAACCTTTGGGATTTGGGGATCATAATGGAAATGTGGCTCTTCTCACATCGCCCTCTTTTCCCCTTGCCCAACCCAAAGGGCCATTAGTCACTTAGGTGACAGCGTCATTACATTGTTTTTACAGGAGAACATGTTAATTTGTGCAGTTTAGAGGGGCGTCGAGTACAAAACGATGCTAACAGGATCTAATTAGCAGATGCAAATGAGGCGGGTTTGTGGCTTTGGGAGTGCAGCAGAAGAGCGGCCCGGTGGGGGAGCTGGAAGCAGCAAGGTCAGTGAGCGCCCTCACGCTGCGGACCAAATGGAATGGTCCACTCCTGCCGAGGACCCTGACACGGGACAGGACCGGTCTGTAAATATAGACCTGGGGGGGGGGCAGAGGGGGGGAGGTCACGAAAGGCCTTGACCTTCTGCTGCGCAAATCCCCTCCCAGTGTTCTCTCTAAGTCTCTCCTTGTTTTCTTTCTTTTTTTGAAAACGTGATGTGTTGTCTACAACCACAGCTATGCAACGCTAACTGTCTTGTGATGATTTCTGAATGAAGGGCATTACTGATCAATATTTTATTCGTTTTTTTTCTTAAATTTGTCCTTAGGAAAATAAGACATCTTAAGACATTTAAATGATATAATTTTACAACTTTTACAAAATGTTAAGCAACAAGCACGCATGCAAAAAAATGTGTAGTTGTAGATTCTGTTCTTAGATCAAATCCTAAATAAGAAAACATTGGTGAATGTCAGAATCTTACCAAAACCTGTGCAGACAAATTTCTTCTTAAGAACAGATCATAAATGAGGCCTATTTTTTCCAAATATAAAGATACATTTTAAGATAGATGTTTACAGAACCACATTTGAAGTCTGATTGTTTCCACCACAATTATATACAATTGTACAGTAATTAAATTAATTCACGAAAAATGTAATGGGTCAGATCTCAGTGAAGAACATGTTACTGACCTCATCCACAAATATTTCATTAAGTTTTTTGTATTTGTTCCTACGAAAGTGTTTATATTTAAATAGTATATTTTTATGCATCTTAGGAATTGAAGAAAAATTAATGTTTTGCACAAACAGGCATGCAATAAAATTTGCATAAGAGTCCTCTTCACCTTTGTAGAATCTGTTCTTACCTAGGATCAAATCTTCAGACAGAATTGCTGAACGTCAAAATCTTGGTGAAAGAGGGTTTTAAGAATGGTTGATGAATGACTCCCTAAGACTTTTCCAGAAGAATTCTTGCAACACCAGTGACAAACCATTCAGAAAAATCAGATAAAGGAAAAGGGAGCAGAGCTGGCCGGGACGCCCGTATGCCATGGGAGTGCTGCTCGGAAGAGCTCCTGGCACTGTTTTAGCGGTGCCTTCTGCTCTCATGTGGGGCAAGTGCCAAACCCACCGCGGCGGGGTCAGCCCTCATGCCCAGCCCCAGCCCTTCCGCTGTGGGAGGGTGAGGAGTGGCAAAGAGACGGAACAGAACCTCGAGACGTGTCAAAAACAGCGTTTTGCAAGGGCGTAAAAAAGTGGCCTTTCAACTGCCTGGCAGGGGCATGTCCAGCACTGTTTTTTTTACTGGGAAAAGGGAGGGAGGGAAGGAGGGCATCACTATCCACCCATTTTATTTGGGATGGAACTTGGGTGATTATGAAAATGATCTTTTAAACTTTGTTAACCAGTTTAATAACTGCAACAGATAGACTATGTATACTTCACAATACAAAATGTGTAAAAGATGTATCAATATTCCTTTCCTTTTAAGTGAGCACAGCATCTATTAAAGGACATGGGCGTGACCAACCTTTTCTGCTGAGGGAGGAGGAGAGGCTCTAGGTCTTCTCATTCTATTGAAAAGTGCCACTTTGCAGATTATGAAAATTATAGAACTTTTAAAAATCATTCTACTTCTGTGTTAGTCTGTTTAATATTAGCAATATATGGACCAGATGTGTATCACCTTTTCCTTAAACCCAACATCTTTTAAAGAACAAGGACATTTCTGTGTTAGGACTTTTCTACTGGAGGCATCTAGGTCCAGTTATTTTATTAGAGCACTTGGCAGATTATAATAAAACAGTTATTATATTTCAAATGTTCAATATTTCAAATTTTACAAAACCCAATATAGTTGTTGACCTAGCATCTCGAAAGAATGTTTTAATTAAAGCTAGACACAGACCACATTCCACTAACAAGGAGTGATATAAATATCAAGTTTATGAAATTATATATCGATTTAATGGACAATGACCCAGTATTGGAATATATCAAAAAAGTCTGATACGACACAATTCCCATTCAATTCAAGAGCCAGCAATCGATATGAGACAATATCATATGCCAAGTTAACACAACCACTTCCCTACTGTACATATTAAATCACAACTAAAATAGATGTTTTTATTCCTGAGCTCAGCCAGATTTTAGTTATCTTCATATTATCCCAAGATCATGAGTTTTTTTAATTAACCTGACGGTAAAGCTACAAATGTCTGAGCATTGAACTCTACAGATGGAAATGGCCTGTAAACTTTGAGAAAATGACTTTCTTTATCTTGAGATCACAAGAAAAACAACTTGCTAACGAGGTGAAAAAATATTAATGGAAGTCCTCGACCAACTTCTGTAATGTAGCAAAACTATCAGCGGGTTGTATTCCACTCAACCCCTTCTTCCGTATTGCATTCTATGATTGTAAATATCTAATTGAAATTTTACTTTTCTTCATTTGACTGTATTTGCAAAAACTACTGTTTGTATTTTTTCTCCACTTGGCATGTGTTATTGAACATTATTGTACATATTACCACTTGTAGTTTTCTCTATATGACTGCTGCCACTATATTTAATAGATCGCCTGTTTAGAATTCTCATATTCAACTGCCGCAGATCATATGCAAAATATAAATTAAATCAATATTTGGTGTTACTACCTTTTGCCTTCAAACCAGCATCAATTCTTATAGGTACACTTGCACAAAGTCAGGGATTTTATAGGATTATAGTCATTATATTATTTTGTAGTCATTATATTATTTTGTAGGATTATAGGATTATAGATCTGTGGTTAGTTCTCCAAGATGTTTGGAACAACCTACCAGCCGAGTTCCTTCAAAAACTGTGTGCAACTGTACCTAGAAGAATTGACGCTGTTTTGAAGGCAAAGGGTGGTCACACCAAATATTGATTTGATTTAGATTTCTCTTTTGTTCATTCACTGCATTTTCTTGATTGATAAAAAGAAATGATTAACACTTCCATTTTTGAAAGCATTCTTTGTTTACAGCATTTTTTCACACCTGCCTAAAACTTTTGCACAGTACTGTATTTCACAGTTTCTTTTTCTACTTCTAGTTTAGAGTTTTTATATTTTATAGTCTATGTATAGATTTTTTTACTTCTTATATGTGCCTAATTTGTATTTAAATATTTGCTTACTCTATGTAGCCTATTTCTCTTTGTGCTGTGGAACCCGGAGCTTCATCTTCTCGTCTCTATGTACTCGTATATAATAGACAGAAGTGGGCAAAGTACCTAACTTGATTACTTAAGTGAAAGTACAGATACCACTAGTCAAATGTTACTCCAATACAAGTAAAAGTCGTAGTCAAAATTTTACTTAAGTTAAAGTACTTAAGTACTTCAGATAACAGATATCAGATAATAGTCTGTTCATTTTAAATCTTTAGCATTGTAATGCAAGCATTTAAAAGGAAACCCTGCTAAAAAGGAAAGTTGTTGCATTATTGCCACAAAACTGCCTCTGACTAGCGTGTAGAACCTGTAGAATAAGGAATTGGTAGAATGTTACAGAATGAAACACAACTCGAACTGACAAAGAAACCCAGTTTGTTTGTTTTTTTAATTGTAAAACTACACACTTCCACAAGCATGGCACACATATACTGTATGTGTATGTTAATCAGGAGGACAATGCAATAGCTGTAAATGCAGCCTGCTGAGAAAATAAAATGAACGACCTGCTTAAAACCCAGGTCTAAACCTCTAGCTTCATGACTTTTCAACAGCAACAATGTTTTAAAGAAGACAAAAACAGCAGAACTGTCTGACCTTGGTTTTATAGGTACAGTCTACAGGCGTGTAACCCTGCTGATTACTGAAACAACCAATCAGGTTTTAGAAAAGGGGGAATAACATCTGCTTTATCCACAGATTTGAAAGTAACGAGGAAGAAGGACATTGATAGAAATGTAGTGAAGTGAAAAGTATCGCTGCCTCCGAAATCGCATACTTCCCTACTATATAGTATGCGAAAAACTGTATGCGAGGCGAGTAGTATGTCCGAATTCATAGTATTCGAAAAACAGTAGGCGAGAAGTACCCGGATGACCTACTGCTTCCGGCCGAATTCTGTAGTAGGCATTCGATGGACACTTCACTATCCCATAAAGCAGCGGGAGAGGCGGCGTCATATTCGAAAAAAGATGGCGGAAAACGGAGACGCGGCTCTTTTCAAGTGTAAGTACCTTAAGAAAAACGTTGTGAGCAGCTGACCAAGGCCTCCTCTGAGCTGTTGATCCAGTCAACGTTAAAACGCCGATGAAAGCTGTAAGCTTTACGAACAACATTGCTGATGTTCGCGCAGTAGAGTGGGGTCTTTACATTTTCGCGCTGTTGTGACGACACATGACACGTGACATCATCAACACAGCGGATGTAGTACGTCCGAACTCCATTCATACTACCCTCATTCATACTATATAGAACGTACTGTTTTAACGGTAGCGCAGTACGTTCAAATTCAAATGTAGTACCTACTCAAATAGTATGCGATTTCGGACGCAGCATATGTTTTTTTTAATGTAATATAGTTAAAGTCATACGTTTAAAAAAAAAAAAACCCTACTCTCTACTAAAACTACTTCGTTACTGTCCGCCTCTGATAGTAGACATAAAAATAAAGATTACTTTGACTTTGGGTTTATTTTTCATGGTTGTCTGCAGTCACGTGCAGTCTAGCCCAAGCTACATTGTAGCTCCGCCCCCTCTGACTGGGATTAAAGATGTATGGAGATAAATAAAACAATCTGAAGGGGGGTAAAAACAGAAAAGAAAGGAAACGATGCCATGTTTCCCGCGCCCAGGGAGTGCGCTATTTCATATCTGCAATCACTCAGCGTATGACAAAGTGTAAAAGAAAAAAGACACGCAAAAGCTCACGCCGAAACCTGACCGGGATCTTCACCGTCACGGCCTTTACAGGAGACGAAACGAACAACAAACGACTTTTCCTCGGCTCAACACCTCCCACGGGGAGAGAGTGAACAAACCGACGAAACCGAGAAACGACACGACAGCAGAGATTTCCCCCATTTCACAAGTGATTGTTGATAAAGAAATCGAAATGACGTCGCTTTGCCACCACCAACACTATCACCACAGCTCTGCAGGGCGACTTCTCCCCACTCAACCCCCTTCTGGCCTTTCTGGTGCAGCTTTCTCTTTTCTCTTTCTGCCAGCAGATGAACGCGTTTTTTCATTGTCGTATTCTTTCAAATACAAAGCAAATTTAAATTCACGCCTGTTCTGATTCGTCCCACGCGATCTCTGGAGGTCCTCACCTCTCATTCACGCCAACACACTCGTGTTTTCGCTCTCGGTTTTTTCCACTTATTGTTCAACTGAAAAACAGGACATGACTTTCCTCACTGGCCATGTGAGTGGAGCAAGTCCTGCCCCTTCAACCACAGTTCTCTGCTGTACAGATTACACAAAAATCAACATTTACTTCAACAAATCAACAAATACTTGGTGTATTTAATTAGTACATAATGACATTTTAAGGCATTTAGACATTAGAGAATGTGAGAATTTTGCATCATTAAGTATGAATTAAAAATGCCAACATGGTGTGAAGTTAATGCAAATATTTTTAAAACATCAGTTAAAAAACACTCTATTTTATTTCACTGTACAGTTTCCATGTAAAAGCTGAAACGAAATTTTAAAAAGTGTCAGAGGTAAACATGTGAAAGGAATACTGCAGAGAGAACTAGAGAGGTACATTTTCTGAAGAAAATGTGAGTGGTGCTTGCCGTGGCAAAACTTGGGCCGCAATATTGCAATGTTTCCTTCAGTTCTCTGTGAAAAACAACATTTAAAGTGCTGGTATAGCAGTGATATGACAATAAGACAATATTGCTTCTATTCATATTGGTAATCATGTTAAGAGCAAAATGCTAATATAGTCAGCATAATGCTAGCAACATGCTAATATTGTTAGCATAATGCTAGCGACATGCTAAGCACTCTAGCATCATGATAGCGACATTCTAATGATGTTGCTAGCAACATGCTAATATAGTTAGCATAATGCTAGCAACATGCTAATCAGCTAAACGTTGTGCTAGCAACATGCTAACACTCTAACATCATGTTAGAGACATTCTAATGATGTTGCTAGCAACATGCTAATATAGTTAGCATAATGTTGCAACACGCTAATCAGCTAAACGTCATGCTAGCAACATGCTAAGCCCTCTAGCATCATGTTAGAGACATTCTAATGATGTTGCTAGCAACATGCTAATAAAGTTAACATAATGCTAGCAACATGCTATGAACATGCTACACATGCTACACATGTTAATTGCCCCCTGCGGGGGCAATTAACCGCCCACCCCTTAGAAAAGTCATAGCACCCCATTCCCGAATAAGGCGCACGATTCGATACCTCATTCATGGGTCTACGACAAACGATGCGGGACTAGTTACGCGCCGAACTTTTATACGGAAGAAGAATAAGAAAAAGAAAAAAAAAATAAGCCTGTGAGATAACAATAGTAGTGCTTTGCTTCGCAAGCACCACTAATAAAGTTGCTGTATATTAATTGCACATATCAGTGTTAAACTGGACCCATAAAGGTACCACTGAGGCACTCATGTCAGCTGGCCACTGCTCCTTCATGGATGGGTCAAATGCAGAGGTCACATTTCGCTGTGGTGCACTGTGTGCAGTGCTGTGGTATGTTCACAATGACAAATAATCACTCACTTAAGCATTTGTGTTGTGAGTTTAAAACACCCTGCAAAAGAAAGTGGTGGGCCATGTGTGTATTTAAGACTCAAGATTCTTTATTCGTCACATATACAGTTGAATAAGTACAACCTGTAATGAAATGTGCCCTGATTCTTTCCTAAGACTGCAGAATATATTTCTGTCTGGGAGATGGGCATATATTAAGAGGTTTGTGAGGACTTGACTGACCCCTAAAACATAGGAAAAATTAAGGTTTGTTGATTTTTATCACTCTGTGGGGACAGTTGTGTTTGACTGATTCTCATGAGGAAAAAAGTATTTTGTGGAAACGTTCAGGTTTGGTGAGAGAAATTAAAAGAGGTAAAAGATTTGCTTTTGTTTTAACTGATCATTCTGGGAGTCAGTGAAGGACCTTAAGTCAGCAAGACAAGACTCTATATGTGTATGCATGAGTGAGCGCATGTAGACTACATGAAGAATTTGAGGTTGTTTTGTGGCGTGCCGTGTGTCATGTCTCACTGATAGACAGCTGTGGGCTCTGAACTCTGTAACACAAACCCACTGAGAAGGACAACACCAAAGACGACAGCTGTGTGCTGGTATCATGAATGTAGGCTAAACATCAGTCTGGTCAGGTAATGTAGGCACATACACTCCCTTACACTGATTTTGCTTCATTCTGATTTTGGAGACATGTGATCATGTAGATAATTAAGAGTGTAGCTAAATAAGTCTATGGCGCCCCTAATACCCCTAGCTTTTTTGATTCCCCTCCTTTAAGAGTCCCAAAGGTACAGAGCAGAAATTGAGACCCTTTTATGGTGTGATTAGGAGTACAAAACATTTCCCACTGCAAAGAATAGCCTAGCAAATCTAAATACTCTTGGCTTTTTCGTTCCCATTCCACTGGGCCACCAAGTGTGCCAAGCAGAAATCAAAAGGCAGATTCAAAATTAAGATCTTTTTGGTGTGATCATGGACAGAAAACATTTTCCACTGCACAGACTACTGTACCAAATATAAGTACCTATAGCCTTTTTGTTTCCCTTCTATTGGGGTTACCAAGTTAACAGAGCAGAAACCAAAAGACAGAGCCAGAATTAAGAAACCTTTTATTGGGGTATAGCCAAGAGCCAAAAGGGGAGCCAAAAGGTGAGTACTGAATTAAGACCTTTTTTGTGTGATTGTGGCAGCAAAACATTTTAACGGCAAAGCATACCATAACAAATCTACCCTAAGAAAGTACCCCTAGATTTCCATGTTGTTGGGGACTAAATGTATGCAGCAGGAACCAAAAGGAGTGTGCAGGTCACAGATTGGTCATGAAGCATTGTCGTTTGCACTCTGCTGAAACTTTTCACAAAGTCTCTTAGTTTTTTCCCCTCAGTCTAGAGATTCGGACAGTGAGACGTCCTAACTCAATATCTGATTTTTTTGCAAGGCAGTTTTTTTGCTTTTATTCTTTCGTGTAACATCCTGCTTGTGTGAGCGTGTGATGGTGTGTATAGCTTTTGCCTGGGTGTGTGTGTGATGAGTAGCAGAAGTGAAGCACTAACGCTGGGCAGATTGCCACACACACACACACACACGGCGCCCACACCACACCTCAACCACACACCGCCTACACTCTCATATTACTCTTCTTTCACACTTCCACCGGCTCAGACTCAGCAACACGACCTGCTAAAAACATCATCACTGGTGTGTTGTTTTTTTCCAACTCAAGAGTGCACAGTTGAGCTATAAGCGTAGTTGAGTAGAGCACATGACTCATATGAGTAATTAGTGGTTATTTATTAAGCAGTCATGCTCAGGTTATACTGGCTTGACAACTGAAGAACAAAAAATCTGACATATCTTGAATCAAAAGGTAATGATTACAAGACATTTGAGTTGAGTTGCTTTTTGTGAGTTTTGATATGAATGGAAGTGATTATGTTAAATCAGCATATGGTATTGTCTCCTATCTATCACTGGCTCCTGAACTGAAAATAGTGTAGTAGCAGACTTTGTGGCATCGGCAGAAGTCAAATAGTTGTCCATTGAATCAAAGAGGAAGGATTTGACGACCAGACTACTACCATTAGCCCAGTCAAGTATGACAGTTGATATAAGGGCAATGTGTGTGGTACTGGAGGTAAACCCAGACCTAAAGGGTCGCCCATCATCCTCTGCGGTGGTGCCGTGATTTGGAAGTTTCCCAAGAAAGCAGATCTGTGTCCCCACCGTCCCCCCTGTGCCCAAACCCGCTAATGAGGCAATAAGGTCATTAATCCTGACGGTGGGGGGACGCAAATTCACTTTCACAAGCAAAAGGGGTTACGATGGGCCGCTTGGCATTGCCAACCTGGACTGTGTCCCTTTCATGTGCTCGGCTGCTGATTTGCTCTGACAACAATATGGTGGGATAGAGTGAGATTTGCCGAGCCTCGCACCCGGCCTCCAAAAACGACGTGGTCAAGCAGCTCAGGAACCTATAGCAAGATTTCCACTATTGTTGCAACTGATTGTACACTGTAAATAGGGTGGAGGTTAAGAATTCAAAGTAGCTTCAGCCAACAGATTTTATCCGTCTTGGCTGATTTAAGTGCATTTGTAAGCTAAATGATTGAATTGACATAAGAGTAGTGCAAAGCAAGGGAGTTGTCATTTGCTAGGGGTGTAACAGTACATCGATCTAGAATCCAACATCATACATGTTGTACCTTCCTACGTCAAGAAAGTGAACCACTTTGTACTGAACATGACGTCTGTTTTAATTATTTATTTACTTATTTTTAAAGAGAGAATTGTCAGCAAATGATATTGTTTCCTATCGATCATTGAATTGAACTGAAATTGCATCATAGATATGCCACAGCCTTTTCCTCTTCCTTGCAGTGTTGGTCTTGAGCACGGGTGAGAAAATAGTGAGATCTTTTCAGGCTTCTCATGTTGAGAGAGTGTTAGTGTCAGACTTTTAACACTTTAACAGAAGCTGAGCGCACCCTGCGGTTAGCTTCTTTCACTTTTAGCTGTGTTTTAACGCTGACATGGTTCTGGACTTGTCACAGAGAGCATAGCGACCTTTTGTGGATTCATCACAGCAGAGATGTGAAAGCCAAATCATCATCTGCTCAGGTTTTAGTTAAACTGTTCAGTCAAGGCTTTGGAACGATCTCCTGCTAGCATTGAGAATTGACTGATTCCTTTAAAAAGCAAGTAAAGACATTTTTGTTTGAGAAGGCTTTTGATCAGAGCTGAGTCATCTCTGCTTGGACTCTTATTATTCTTTGTAGTGTTCTTGTTATTCTTATGTTTCTTGGTGGCATTTTAATGTTTTTTTGTACAGTGCTATGTGACCTTTTCTCTGAGAATAAATATACTATACCTGCTGAACGAATTATTAGTTCCAGTGTGTAGTGGAGTTTAAGTGGTGAGAACAAATTCTGTTCAGGACTTGATGAACCTGGTTGTCTCTCCTCTGATACAGAAAGTCAGACCCACTACTGAGAGGTAGGTCATAAACCTTACCAATAATGGTTATTCATAAATGTCTTCTTCCTTCATATGAGTGAATAAGTGAAATGTTTTTATCTGTAAAATCTGAGATCAAGTCAAAGTTTTGTTCTCACCGTTTAAACTCCGGTGCTGACTGAGACTAATAACTTGCGATGTAAATCACATGTTTTACCAGGATGCTATATTAAATAGATTCAATGGCTAACAATTCTACATCAATATCACAAAGTCTTCTACAATACAATTTTGATTAATTTCAATTCAGGAGTCAGCGATTGATATAAGACATATCATATGCTGATTTAACACAATCACTTTGATCACTGAATTGATGAAACTCCCCATTATTAACTGGTTCACCTGCTTAATTGAACAGGGGGAATGAAAACTTGGCTGGATAATGACTTGCTGACGGCATCAGCTCTGACAACGCTCTCAGTTTTCACACCAGCTTCTGGAATGCCTCCGAGATTCACAGGGACAGTCTCCCTGGAGCAATCGGGGGTTAAGCTTCGTGCTCAGGATCCCAGTGGTTGTAGTGCTAGAGGTAGGGTAAAGCTACATTTGAACCTACAACTTCTAGTCACAATCACCAGTCCTCCAGCAGCCCAAGTCTTCACACTGTAAACATTTTCCATCAGGTTCAACTTAAAAGTTAAATTAAGTTTAAAGTAAAATCAAAATGATTTTATTTTTTTTTTAAACTCATTATTTTAAGCCTATTCTTTTCTGTAAGAAATAACTAGTGTTTCACTTGCAACTTTATGGTTTACACGATTTTAAGTGGAAACAAAACACTGTGTATCTTACATATAAATAAGATCATATGTAAGATATTATTGAAAAGAACCATAGTATATTTCTGTTTCGATTGTGCAAGTTTCAACAAAGTCTGTGTGTGGCGTATTAACACATTCACTCAAACACTCATAAAACTTAGTGGTAATTGCATAAATGATTGTTTTAAGTATAGGTAAATCAATTAAGCATGTTGACACGATTTATTGATCAAATTATTATTACAGTTTTGAACGTGTTTGTATGTGGGTGTGTGTGTGGGGTCTCTCTGTATGTGGGATGCTCCTTCAAGTCCCCTGTCCTTAGACCCGCCGCTTCGCGCATCACCTTTACACACACACTCACGCGCGCGCGCCTCCGGTAAGTCATGCTCCGCGTTTGACGACGAGCAGCTCCCGTTCACAGCGCGCGCCTCACTTTCACACCGGACACGCAGGGACGAGGTTGGTGAGAAGCTTTATCACGCTTGTAACAGGTGTGTGTGTATGTGTGTATTTGTGTGTGAGAGAGTGTGTTATTGAGAATTAGAGAAGAGAGACTTGTTAGCGAAAGTGATGTGTTATTTGTGCTTTGTTTGTAATCGCGTGTTATAATGTGTGTATAAATATTCAATATTAGCTTGCATATTTTTTAAGTTTTATTATTTTTAATATATATAAAACAAATCACAGCGGCATTTCACGTTAAAGCTTTGCTAGAATTTAGGGTCCCTTAAAGACCCTTCAATTTGTATAGTTAATTTCGAAGCTTCTTTGGGCTGGAGAAGAATTTCTTCAGATTTTGTGGGCATCAACCAAAAATGTTTCTTTCATTTTAAAGCAACGGATTTTAAATATTTATTTAAATGAATGAAGCTTTTTTTCTTTTCTGGAATCACTTGATATGCCCGTTTACACTTTCGAGAGAGTGTAGAATTTGTCCGAAACCCGCGGGCAGAAGCGCGATTACATCAAGACTCTCACATGGACTAAAATAATCTAACACCACATATTTATATCATTTAGAATTTTATTCATAATTATGTCCGCATGGACGAAAGCATGAAATAATTCGAACGTTTTTTTTTAATGTAAACCTTTTGTCACATTAAGGGTCGTCTTTTCTTTAACGATTTACTGTAGGTGTTTACTTTAGGTGTCGTGAGCTGTTTATTATTAAATTAGACACTATAATGAAATTATTCCATTATTTTTATTTTTAGTTGAATAAATCGAGTGATTTATTAAGACAAAATTGCTTTCTTTTTCCGATTTCCAGAAACGTGAAATCCCGCGGCTATGAACTGCGCTACAAAACTCCGAACTGTTTATTGTGTTAAAGTGTTTTTAAAAATGCGTGAATCGTGTCGTGACAAAATTGAATCCGTAAAACACACTCATGCTCGATTAAGATCAAATTAGCGAGGACGCGTGAGGACGATTTCGGTCTTTACACAGATTAAATTTATAGAGATTGTTGTGATTACCAAGATCATGAACCGATGATGATGATGATGATAATAATAATAATAATAATAATAATAATAATAATAATAATAATAATAATAATAATAATAAATTACGCCATATTATTTAATTGAGAATTTGGTTTAATAGCAAAATAGTGTGTAATACATCATACATCTCACATAGTTTGTTAAATCATTTTAATATACAAATACATAAATATTCGTATTATTTCATAATCATATAAATGTAAATTAATTAAAGAATTTGTCCGTTTTA